>JAHRHZ010000098.1:23506905-23638207 GCA_024137785.1 Ginglymostoma cirratum
CTCCTCTGATGCTGCTTGGCCCGCTGTGTTCATCCAGCTCTACACCTTGTTATCTCTGGCTTTCAGGCATGGTGATCCTGTGGGAGTGGGTGGGGGCCGGGTTCTGCAAACGTTTAAAAGAGGGCCTGAAGAGTCACATCAGAATTGAGACTCTAACTCTCATTGTCTGTCTGCAGATTCAGGCAGACCTTATGAGTTTCCACAGCACTATCAGTTTTTATTTAAAAGGGGAGCAACAAGAAGACCGCATGCCACTTGTAGCACAGTTATAACGTACCACAGTGGTTACCTTTCGGTCAGAAACTCTGAGTTCACATCCTACCTAAGGAAATGTGCCATAACACGTCTAAGCAGGCTGATTAAACAAAAATAAAGTTATTTTGGGTTTTATGTCTCACCCACTGAATTGGATCCAAATTGATAGCAATCAACCTCAGACACGGGACAACTGCCTTGAATATGGGGGAGAACCATAAAATTTGGGACGTTTGATTACCGTTTGTGAAGTAGACAATGTTAATTTTACTTTTGACATTGACTACTTACATTTATGTAGCACCTCTAATGATAAAATGTGCCAAGGCAGTTCAATGGAGAAGTATGATTCAAAGTATGACACGTAACTACACTAAATGAAACAAACAAAAACTTGATCAAAGAGATAGGTTTTAAGGGAGAATTCTAAAGGGAGGGAAACAAGCTATCAAAGCAGAGAGTGAAAATTCCATACTATAGGTCTGAGACATCTGAAGTGTAGTCATCAATGGTGAAGCAATTAGAATTGGGGATGGTCAAGAAGCTGCATTTGGATGAGTGCAGATAACTTGAAAAATTGTATGGCTGGAGGAGATTACAGAATTAGGAAGAGGGTGAGGCCATGGAGGAATTGAAGGCAAGGATTATAATTTTAAAACCAACGTTGCTTGACAAGGAGCTAATGTAGGACAGCAAGCAAAAGGATTTTGTCTGATTTAACACACGGGCAACAGCTAACCAAAATATGAATGAGAATTTCAGCAGTAGGAACAAGGGGTGAGCTTGACACAAAGCCAACAAAAGAAATTAACTACTTGATATGTAAAGACCACATCAAATGTTCATGGTGGAGCCAATTATACTGTATTGTAGCTAATAATAAGTAGTTAACCTATAAAGGATCATTTCAGATTTAAAAGATACAATGTAGTAAAGATTAGTGGGAAATTAGAGGATTGGTTAGGTTTTAATTACCAACAAAGATGATCAAGAAGAAATGAGAGAGAAAATAAGCTTTGGGGGTAAACTAGCATGTAATATCAAAACAGATAATAAGAGCTTCTTTAAATATATAAAAAGGAAGCGAAAAGCCAAAATGGTGACCTTATTGACACAAAATCATGAGGCACATAGATAAGGTGAATGACAAGGGTCTTTTCCATGGGTGGGGGAGTTCAAAACTAGGGACTTATTTTTAAGCTGAGAGGAGAAAGATTTAAAAAAGGACATGAGGAGTAACTTTTTTACACAGGTAGTGGTTTGTGTGTGGAATGAACTGCCAGTGGTGGATACAAGTACAGTTACAATGTTTAAAATACTTTTGGATGAGTTCATGAGTTGGGAAGGTTTGGAGGGGTATGGGCCAAGCATAGGCAGGTGGGTCTAGATTAGTTTGGGGACATGTTGGGACATGTGGAGTGGTTGGACCAAAGGGTCTGTTTCCATGCTGTGTGACTCTATGACTCGATGAACATTAGTTCCTTAGAGAATGAGGCTAGGGAAATAACAACATGAACCAAAAAGTGGCAAAGGAGTTGATTAAATAGTTTGTATAAGTCTTCACAGCAGAAGAGACTAATAGTATTCCAAAAGTACTAAATAATCAAGGTCAAAAGGAGGAGAAGATATAAATACATTAACTATCATTACTCAAGAAAAAAATCTATGGAAATTAATGGGGCTACAGGCTGATATGTCCCCTGAATCTGATGGGTTACCTCCTAGGATATTAAAGGAAGTAGGTGCAGAGATAGTTGATGCACTGGTAGTAATCTATGAAAAAGCCTTAAAATTCTGGAAAAGTTGCAGAGGAATCAAAAACTGCCAATGTATCACTTTTTTTTAGAAAGGAAAGGAGACAAAAAAAAAGGCGTAACTAGAAGCCAGTTAACATCTGTCATTGAGAAAGTATTACAGTCCATTATAAAGGATGTGATAGCAAAGTATTTAGAAATAAATAACACTTTCAAGGAAACTCAGCATGATTTCATGAAGTGAAAATCATGCCTAACGAATAATGGCTTTAGTTTTAAAAGCCATGTTCACTGAGTTATACAGTGTTGTGTTTTCCTGGAACAGAAGTAGATGGGTTCTAAAATAATGGAAAGTTGATTGTCAATAATATTCTGATATGCTTCTGATCAGGTGACCAAGGCATTTGTGGGGCCACTGTAGTAGTAAATCCTGCAAAGAGAAAACATATTAAAAAAAATTTTCTCTGCCTGTCTCTCTCTGTCTCTCATGTGGAGGTACAGAAAATGTTCAGTAACAGCTAGATATCTTCCACTCACTTTCTTTTGCAAATCTCCTTTTGAAAGAGAAAAAAAAATGCCTTTAAAGACAGTGAAAAGATGAATTCTCAACCAGTGAACGAAAAAGAGCATCAGTGTGCAAACGACTTGCATCAATGGCAAAGTACTAAAAGGAAAAGAAGAGAAAGAAACAACTCGTTGATTCTTTGTAGTTCAGACAGGTGCTTTTGAATTGTGTTTTCCTGATTCTTCCTTTCTTTTTCCACCCATTGTGTTCGTGTCTTGTCTGACTGTGTGAGTCTGTTTATTTGTGAAGGGGCGAGTTTAAGAAGGGGTAGAGCTTAAGTTGTAGAGTTATAAGTTAATAATTCATATTTCTTAATTGCCATTGTTTAAAGACAACAGTTATTTTCTTGTTAAGTACTGAAACTTGGCGAAGGCTTTCTTTTAACTTGAATTTGTCCATCAGGTATTGGGAACTTTGGATAGTTTACTTAAATCTTTTCACATTTGTGACAACTCTGGGAATCATCAGGTTTGACTTACAGCACGCCAGCTTAATGAGCTGTGGCAATTAACCTAAATGTTTAACCTACAACTTGCTTTGTAATAAAATAAAAATCTATAAACTGATATTCAATTCAACTACCATGAATGAGATTAAATATTTTGGGGAATTATGGACAAGTATTTTAAATTCCTGGGAATCGGGTTCAAAAAAAGTTGAAACTAAAAACTGAATTATAGAACCATCATCATGAACTTCCGGATCATCTCACATGCTTTACAGCCAATTAAACACTCAAGTGTTAAGGTAAAGTTACCATAGTCCCAGAGGATCACATGGTTGCATTCTCATTGGAGAGAAACAACTGGTGGTGAATATAACATGAGGTTCACCACACCTCATTTGAAGGATAAGGTTGAGAAAACAGGACCTTGAGGGCGACCTCAAGCAGTACAGGAATTGAACTTTTCACTCTTGACATTACTCTGCTCATAAAACAACCAGCTGAGCTAACCAGTAAGTAATTCATCATTGGAAATGTTACAGCCAATTCATATGCAGAATTGTCCTTCAAGTAACAACGAAATATTGAACAGATAATGACCAGATTTTGCTGTAGGACCACATCTAACTGTATCTGGTGTTGCTTAGACCTGCTCCTGTAATCTTCAGCTCAAACACCTTTTGAGCATGACATTTCTTAAAGTATGGTGGAGTTTACTGCATAGCAGGGGAAAAAGAACATATTAAATGGAAGAGCTGAGTGAACAGGGCAAACAATCTCCTAACCCAATGAAAATTAAAATTGGGAAATAAAGAACAAAGGGTTGAATAAAGAGGGGATTGAAATGAATGATAGATTTAAAGGGGGTGACTTCCCTGTCAAATAAAGTGGAGGAAATAAAAAGGGAGAAAAATTGGATTAAGAGATTTGAAAAAAAGAGAAATGTGTTATCAATACTTATCACACGTCACGGGGTATTTATGTTTTTAGTAAATAGCTCTAAACATCATGGGAAGCTTCAATTTGTATCTACAATCAACTAAAGCAAGTTCAAGACATTCAATGCAGATGAGGCAAAAGGCTGTTTACACGAAACTAATGGTAGAATGGTACAACATGCAAAGCAATGCTTGGACTTTTGTACTTAATTGTACATCTTCATCTAACCTGAAATGGCTGTCTGTTTCTCTGTAAATAAAGGAGTATTATGAATCAGATTGTAATTCTGACAGTAAAATCTGGCCCATTATTTTTACTGATGTTGTTTGAGAATAAAAATTGGCCTGTGATAATTAAGTGTTCAAAAAGAAATTGATTTGGGTAGTTTCAGAGGAGCTTCTAAATCTGACAAGTCCACATTGTGAGAATACTTTAATTGGCATAAGCTTTCCAAAGAGGCCATGCAAGGATTGCCGAAGTGGGAAAAATAAATATTTTACCGCTGGATAGGTTTGTACTATTTAAGGTGTACTGGTGCCTGGGGAAGATCAAAGACAGCTTGAAATTCATCCAGCCTGTGCAGCAAACTAATGGCCCTAATGCTGGGTGCAAGAGAAATGTTTTTCTTCCAGTACACATCTCTTCTATCAGAATGGCAACATAGTACATTGCGAATAAAATATTATTGCTCTTGGAAAATCCTGACACTTACTCTGTCTTACTGATATAAAAATATAAGTCTTGCATGTAAATCTAATATGTTAATATGTTAAACTCTTTGCAAGGATGTTTATAGATTAATCTGGTACTTGATGAGCAGGTCTGGCTTTGTATTACAGCTGAGGATTCCACATACTTTTCTGTGACTCTAATGGAGCTCAAACAACTGCAAGCAGATTGGATGTAGGCTGCTCCATTTTACAAGATGGGATTAGTGTTCCAGCCACCATGATGGGCCCATCAAGGGGATGAAGGAGAAAATCTTTGGCCTGGGGCTGAAGCTAACCGGGGAGTTCCACTTTCTGAGGCAACACAATGTTTTTGATGTTTTCCAATCAACCTTTTCAGGAATATTATTAAGCATGTCTGGAGCAGATGGGAATTAACCAAAGTCTCATGGCTCAGGTGTAGGGACATCACCACAGCATCACAAAAGCTCTGCAAATTTCACCATCTGTCATGGTAGGATTTGAACTCATGTCCCCAGAACAGTAACTTTGTGGGTCAAGATTACTAGTTCAATGACATTGACACTACACCACACTTTCAACGTAATGTTTCACTTTTTATATCCAGATGTGCGCTTACACACACAACTGAATGACTTTCCCACCAACAAATCACTGTGACTTTATTTTTGTTTTTAACTATTCAGTGCCAGCAGTAGTGTAGCCAATTAGCCATTTACATGCAAAGCCCATTACAGGCAAAGCAAACTATCAAAGTGTGGGTGGGAAGCCGGAAGAGGCTAAATCAAAGTGGAGTTGGAAGGGGAAATAAAGCATTGTATTCCCCATGGTGCCCACCTCTCTTTAAAGACGTCAAGAGCATTGATTGTCACCGCATGCTCCCCCTCCAACGACACCTAGGCAGAAACCTAAACACAATGTTTTTATCTGAGTAATGCAAATGGGAATCAGCTGGTAATAATTCTTGCATTGTACAAACAATGGTGTTTGTGTACTGTAGTAGTTATCACATTCACCTCACACGTGCAAGGTTCCCAGCCCGACACTGGGCAGAAACATCAATAGAAAGATTTACACAAACATTGAACAGGCTGTTAAGGGCAAAGGTAGTCTTTGAGCTAGGAGGCCCAGAATCAAGTCCCACTTGCTCCAGAACTGTGTAACACCATCTCCTGAGGAAATGATAAGGATGATTGACAAGGGTAGGGCAATAGATATGATCTACATGGAGTTTATTAAAGCTTTTGACAAGGTCCATTACGGTAAACTGGTCCAGAAGATTAAGTCACATGGGTTCCATGGTGAGATGGTAAGTTGGATACAAAATTGGCTTGGTCATAGAAGACAGAGGGTAGTTGTGGAAGGGTAATTTTCTGACTGGAAGTCTGTGATCACTGGTGTTCTGTAAGGAACAGTGCTGGGACCTCTGTTGTTTGTAATAAAGTATATAAATGATTTGGTGAAAATGTGGGTAGTCGAATTAATAAGTTTGCAAATGAGAGAAAAAGTTGGTGGAGGTGTGGATAGTGAGGAGGATTGACAAAGGACAGAGCAGGATATAGATCAGTTGGAAAGTTGGGCAGAGAAATGGCAGATGGAGTTTAATCTAGACAGTATGAGGTGATGATTTTGAGAGGTCAAAAGCAAGAGGAAAGTACAGTAAATGGCAGAGGGATATTGGGGTGCAAGTCCATGGCTCCCTGGAAGAGGCAACACAAGTGGATAAGGGGACAAAGGAGGCATACAGCATGCTAGGCGTCATTGGTCAGGACACTGAGTTTAAAATTTGGCAAGTTATTTGCAGCTGTATAAGACATTCGTTAGACCACATTTGGAGTATTATATGTAGTTGTGATTACCACACCATAGGAAGGATGTGGAGGCTCTGGAAAGGGCACAAAAGAGGTTTACCAGGATGTTGCTTGGATTGGAATGTATTAGCTATAAGGAGAAGTTGGACAAACATTTGCTGGAGTGTTTGACACTAAGGGAAGACCTGTAGAAGTAAACAAAATATGAGAGGCATGGATAGGGTGAATTGTTGGAGTCTTTCTCCCAGGGTGGAAATGTCAAATATGAGGGAGCATAGGTTTAAGGTGAGAAGGGAAAGTTTAAAGGAGATGTATGAGGCAAGTTTTTTTATACAGAGGGTGAAAGATGTCTGGAACATGCTGCCAGGGGAGGTGGTAGAAGCTGATATGATAGCAATATTTAAGAGGCTTTTAGACAGACACATTAATAGGCAGGGAATAGATGGATACAGACCACGTGCAGGCAGATGGGATTAGTTTAGAATGGCATCATGGTTGGTGCAGACATAATGGGCCAAAGGTAACAAGGTGTGGGGCTGGATGAACACAGCAGGCCAAGCAGCATCATAGGAGCAGGAAAGCTGATTTTTCTGATGAAGGGTCTAGGCCCGAAACGTCAAGCTTTCCTGCTCCTATGACGCTGCTTGGCCTGCTGTGTTCATCCAGCCCCACACCTTGTTATCTCAGATTCTCCAGCATCTGCAGTTCCTTTTATCTATAATAGGCCAAAGGGCCTGTTCCTGTGCTGTACTGTTCTATGTTCTAACAAATTTATTAGAAAAATCCTTACATAAACGTTGGAATTCATTCAAAGTGACTTTGAAAGGGAGGTTTTGTTCTGCTGTTTATATTTGGATTAAATAAAAACTGAAAAAAAATCTAACAAACATGCATAACAATAATCCTTCCCCTCAAGCTCTTAGAGAAAATGAGATGTATTATTTTAACCACCTATGAATGCATTTAATTAATTTTTTCATAGGATCAAGGTGGCCAGGCCAGCATTTGTTGCCCTTCCTTAATGCCCAGAGGGCAGTTAAGAGTCAATCACATGGGGGTGTGGGTATGGAGTCAGATGTAGACCAGACCAGGCAAGGATAATAGATTCCTTCCCCAAATAGGGCCTGTTAGTGAACCAGATGGGCTTTTCCCAACAATTGGCAATGGTTTCATGGTCAGTCTTAGATTCTTAATTCTAGATTTCTACTGAATTCAAATTTCACCATCTGCCATGGTGGGATTCAAACCACGTCCCCAGAACATTACTAGGATCTCTGGATTAATAGTCCGGTGATAATACCAGTACATTATCAGTGGCTTGCATGCATTTTGATGATATACACTGCATAAGTTCAGAAAGGCACCAAATGGATCAGTGGAGATTTTGAGTAAAATTGAAAATTGGATATACCTCTCCAAATGCAAATCAGTTTTGACAGGAATGCACTTGGAAACTGGACTAGTGGGTTCTGGGAATTTACTCATCTGGCCCATAATAAGTGAGACTAAGGACAAAAGTTATTGCCTCATGAACTCAGCAGAGTGCACTAACGGCAATTATGCTACATTTCATTCACTTAGAGCTGAGTCATTCAATGAGGAACATTGATGAAATGTTTTGCTTCAGACCCTAATTCCCCAAATTAGGGTACATTTCTGCAAAGGCGGGACATCTCTTGATCTTCTGTCCTTGGTTACTTTTTCAAGCCTGTGACCACTTGTCTGGAAGTAACAAAGTTTCTGGAAAGATGCTAGCTTTGTGGATTAATACATGTGGAGAAAGAATGTGCAAAAAAGAAACCATGGCTGATTTTTGGTAAACTGTCAACTTCGGGGAGTTTCTTTGTGAGCTGTATGATTTGTCTCGCAAAATTCTCTGCAGCTCACTTCATTAGGTATGCACTACACGTGTATGGTACCACCTATCTTGTGCTCACCGACAATGGAATTACTTGCAACTGCCAGGACCTTGCATGATTTCCACCAATGTCACTGAAATGTATAACATGTTCACCCACTTGACTGATCACTGCCGGCAGCTGCGACAAGTTGCCTAACTTTGTGTCTACATTGAAAGGCAAGGCAAGACATAAGAGCTGTGAGCCTTTAAATACTGAATGAGGTGGCTAGTGCAAAATGGAAAAACAAGGCAGAGATGCCATGAGCATCCAGGTAGGCATGAAGTGACTGAGTGCTAAGAAAGAAAGTGAACAGCCCTGAGGTACATGCTTCCATGCATGAGATGAGAGTTTGCTTTGTGTGCATCATGCCTGACAGCAGTTTTACCACAAAAGGTGTAAATGCACTCTCAAGTATGGCATTGAAGTGGACCACTGTATTCTGGGTGAGTTGGAGATGTTCCATGATGATGTGCTGTGGCTTGTGCAAGTCTGATGCCAACCTCCAGGGATGGCAGGTGCAGGCTGTCACTGTCCATGGCGTGTACTGAGATGCTGGGGACAGGTGACCAAGGTGGAAGACCAGAGGAGCAAGTGGCAAACTGTAGCTTCCAGATGCCAACCGTACTTTGATGTTAGGAATTGTTGCCGTCCAGATCATTTCCACCATGTAGAAGATTAGGTAAGTTATATGTAAAGGAGGTGAGAATAGGTAGTAAAGAAATGTTGATGCCATAAGCTGCAAAAGCTTATAAAGACATCAGACAGATTAGTGAAGATTTTGAGGAAAAGTTAAAAGTTGATATAGTTATCCAAATGCAACTCAATTTTTACATGAATCCAATTAGAAACTAGGCTAATGGATTCTGGGAATTACTCACCTAGTCCATACTGAGTGAGACTAAAGACAAAAATTATTTTGCCTCATCTTGCCATTCAAACCCTGGATGCAAAAACGGACAATTTTTTTCTGATGTCGAGAATTTCATTTTTTTGATTTTGTCTTATTTTTGCAACAGACTTGCTATTGCCCATTATCATTCAGGGGATGGGAAAGTTCCACCCCATTTCTTTCAGAAAGTTCAAATTTCATTAATAGTGATTGTGCAATTCTTCAAAAGTTGCTCCTTTTCAGTTTTTGACTTAGCCCAGTCTGCAGATGTAATAGCATTGGACTGTGGGACTCACTATGGAGCATTTTTTTCACTCATGGAACATGAGTGTCACTGGCTGGGCCAGCACTCATAGCCTGTCCCTAGTTACTCTTGAAAAGGTGGTGGTGAGCTGCCCTCTTGAACTGCTCCAGTCCACATGCTGTTTGTTGACTCACAAGTGCCCTTAGGGAGGGATTTCCAGGATTTTTACCCAGTGACAGTGAAGAAACAGCAACACATTTCCAAGTCAGGATGGACAGTGACTTGGAGGTGAACTTGCAGGTGATGGTTGTATCTGTTGCCCTTGTCCTTCAAGTTGGAAGTGGTCACAGGTTTAGAAGGTGCTGTCTAAGAATCTTTGGTGAATTTCTGCACTGCGTAGTACACAGAGTCAGTGTTGGAGGGAGTGGATGCTTGTGGATGTGGTGCCAATTTGGCGGGTTGCTTTGTCCTGGATGATGTCAAATTTCTTGAATATTTTTGGAGCTGCACCCATAAGCAAGTGTGGAATATTCCATCACAGTCCTATCTTACATCCTTTTTCTCTGAAAGCTGCCACCCAGGTGGATAGAATTGTTAAGAAGGCGTATGGTGTGTTAGCTTTCATTAATAGAGGGATTGAGTTCAAGAGCTGTGAAGTTATGCTCCAGCTATACAAAAGCCTGGTTCGGCCACATCTGGAGTATTGTTTCCAGTTCTGGTCACTTCAGTACAGGAAAGATGTGGAAGCGTTGGAAAAGGTGCAGAGGAAGTTTACCAGGATGTTGCCTGGAATGGAGGGAAGGTCTTATGAGGAAAGGTTGAGAGAGCTAGGGCTTTTCTCTTTAGAATGACGAAGGATGAGAGGTGACTTGATAGAGGTGTACAAAATGATCAGAGGTATAGGTAGAGTAGACAGAGACCTTTTCCTAGGGTGGAGGTAGCTTTTACAAGGGGACATAGTTATAAAGTGAGAGGAGGTAGATATTGGGGAGACGTCAGAGGTAGGTTCTTTACTCAGAGAGTGGTAGGGGCGTGGAATGCATTGCTGGAGAGGGTAGTGGAGTTGGCCTCATTAGGGGCATTTAAGTGGCTATTAGATGGGCATATGGATGATGTATAAGGTAGCGGTGGAGGTTAGATAGATCTTAGGTTTCGGGTAAAAGTTCGGCACAACATCATGGGCTGAAGGGACTGTACTGTGCTGTACTGTTCTATGTTCTATCTTGTAGATGACGGACAGACTTTGAGGAGTCAGGAGGTGGATTACTCACTGCAGCAGTCCTAGCATCTGACATGTTTTTATAGCCACTATGTTTATGTGGTGAATCCAGTTGAGTTTCTGGTCAATGGTAACCCCAAGGATTTGAAAGTAGAGGATTCGGTGATTGTAACACCATTGAATATCAAGGGGTAGTGGTTAGATTGTCTCTAATTGGTGATGGTAATAGCCTGGCATTTGTGTGATGCAAATGTTACTTGCCACTTGACAGCCCAAGCCTGGAAATTGTCCAGATTTGATGCGTTTGAACATAGACTGCTTCAGTATCTGAGGAGTCACAAATGGTGCTGAATATTGTGGAATCATTGGCAAACATCCCCACTGCTGATTGTATGATGGAGGGAAGGTCATTATTGAAACAGCTGAAGGGTCTCGGACATTATCCTGAGGAACACCTGCAGAGATGTCCTGGAGCTGACCTGACTGACCTGGAAAAAACACAAGCATCTTCCTATGTGCCAGGTATGACTCCAACCAGCGAGAGTTTTCCCCCTGATACCCATTTATTCCAGTTTTGCTAGGGGTCCTTGATGCCACACTCAGTTGAATGCAGACTTGTTGTCAAGGGCTGTAGCTCTCACCTGACCCCTGGAATTCAGCTCTTTTGTCCATGTTTGAACCAAGGCAGTAATGAAGTCAGGAGCTGGCTGGCCCTGGTGGCACCCAAACTGAGCATCACTGAGCAGGTTTTTTCTCAGCAGGTGCTGCTTGATAACACTGTTGATAACACCTTCCATCACTTTACTGATGATCGAGAGTAGACTGATGGGGCAGCAATTGGCCAGGTTGGATTTGTTCTGGTTTTTTTGTGTACAGGATACACCTGGGCAATTTTCCATATTGTCAGGTAGATGCCAATGTTGTAACTGTACTGGAAGAGATTAGCTAGTGGAGTAGCAAATTTTGGACTTCAAGTCTTCAGTACTATTGCCGGAATGTCGTCAGGGCCCATAGCCTTTGCAATATTAATTGCCTCTGACTGTTTCTTGATGTCACCTGGAGTGAATTGGATTGGCTGAAGACTGGTATCTGTAATGCTGGGGACCACTGGAAGAGGTTGAGATGGATCATCCAGTTTTGGATTTGAGCAAAATAGCAAAAAAAAAGTTAAATGAGGCCAATATTGTCCTAGCAGGAATTTCCTTTCAAACTATCCAAGCTTCAGGTCACAAACCTTCTCAACTGACCCGGCAGAAGTGGTGTCATTTTGTATTTAGTTTAACTCTCCAGGATTTAATTGATGGGGTGAGGCAGAAAACCGAGGGCCCTAACAGTGTCGGCCCTCAACATAATAAGCACAAAAAGGCTGAAAATGCGTGAGGGAACCTAGAGGGATTGATTTTGAGATGTAACACTAGTAAAAATGGCTCCTCCTCATTTATCTGCCAATATAATTACTTTTCTCCAATTATATCAAACCCATGCCAATAACAGTGTGTAACTTTAGGGGCATTATGTACAATTAATGCATTCTTTTTATGCCAAGGCTTAACACAGTTAACATGTGAATGAAGTTTAAAGTTGAAATAGTCACTGATATCATAAATTATTTAAAAATCAAAAGGCAGGAAGGAAGTGAATGTAGAATTGGAGTCAAGTGTGACCAAAAACCTCAGTTGTTAAAGAGACTCAGGGTCAGAAAATATGGGAAAAGCTCTCACAATTAATGAGAATCTCAGACTGAGTTTTTAGGATTTAATCAGCCTCGTACAGCTTGTTTCTTGCTCATCAGTGCTAGACTGAACTTCAGACAACACTAGTGGTTTATCAGCCATGCACTTGGTTGGATGCTGCTTCACTAAACAACATCTTGTGTGTGCTTGTTCTCCAGCTTCCTCAGACGTCTGCATCCATGGGATTAAGAAACCAGAATGAGTCTGGTCTTCAGTAGCACAGGATATTTATATTTCATGAGGTATTTGGGGACCTCTGCTATTCCAAGTGGAATATACCTCAGAGGTTCATACTTTTGATGACACAGATGACCCATAGATCTTTGAATTTCTAGCTCCTGAGATGTCAGGGGGCCTTGATTTAAAGGAAAATGCACATGAATGTAAGAAAACAGAGCAGATATAGGCCATATAGCTCCCCAAACTTCTCCATTGTTCGATAGGACCACAACCGATCTGGTCTTGGCTTCCGTTTCACTTCCGTTCCTGTTCCTCCTGACTCTCTATAGTTCAAGAATCTGCCCAACTTAGCCTTGAATATAGTAATTGACTTAGCATTCACAGTTCCATGAGAGAATTCCAAGGATACATGAGTCTCTGAGAGGAGAGGCAGAGGGCTGGTTAGAAGTGTTGGCTAAATGCCTACAGTATGGTGCATAATGATACTAACTGTGTGGGTTTAATCCCTGTACTGGTTGTGGTAGTTGAAAGAGTGCTGTCCCCTTGCCTTGTAGAATTGTACCTCTCAAACAATGCAATCACTTGTCTCAATTCCTTCTAATCTTCGTCCTAAATTAGCAAACCTTATTCTTAAACTATGCTCCTTAGAACTATTTTATCCTACTTGGAGAAATGTTTTCTCAGCATCTATTCTGTGAAGCTATCTCACAATCTGACTTGTTTCAATAAGATCACCCTTCATTCTTCGAAAGTTGACAATCTGAGTATCAAATGGATAGACATAAAAAGCTCTATTCACAGGATTATGTCCATTAGACCCTTATTGTCAGCACAGTTACTCACACAGTCTGATTTGTTGCAAGTGGGATGTTAAGGTTGTTTACCTTGAACTTTGCTTTTTGAAATGTTTGGAAGAGCACTTTGTATGATTACATATAAGTAAGTAGAATTTGCAAGATGAAAATAGGCTATTCAGCCCAGCTAACCCAAGTTGTCACTTAATCTCTCCATAAGCAAGTTGTTCCAATTATTTTACCCATCTTAATCTTCCATCCATTCAAACATATTTCCTTCATGCACCTATCAACTGTAACCTTGAATCTTCAGGAATCTAACAATTCTAGTTACATTCTTCCTCTTATGGAATCTCAGGCCACTGTCCTTCTACACAGGGACACATTTCTCCTTTCCCTCCTGGCCCATTAGATTAATTTCTTTTCTGTACACCGCAGAACGCTATGATCCTGGAGATTCTGGCAGGACAAAATTGTTGGGCTCTCATGGTAGTGGCCTATCTCTGAGCCAGAAGGCTTGGGTTCAAATCCCATCTTTAACAGAGGTGTGTCATAACATCTCTGAACAGGTTGATTAGGAAATTTCTGACAGGTCAAAATTGACGTGTTGTCCCATTCTGTTAACACACCTCTAGAATGCTGAAAGTTACAGAAAGGTTTGTAGCGCTGCCTGTGTAATCATGAATTCTCTAATGACATCATGATTTATTGCTGTAGATGGTATTTATTTTATTCATTTGCAAGATGTGGATGTCATTAGCAAAGTTTGCATTTCCCTTCCCTAATTACCCTTGGTGGTGGAGACACCAACCTAACAACTGATTTGTTAGGGCTATTTCAGAGGGTAGTAGGAGTCAATCACATTGCTGTGCGTGTGGATTCACATGTAGTTCAGAGTGGGTAAAGTTTGCACACTTTCTTCCCAAAAAGACATCAGCGAACCAGAGAGGTTTTTACAATGATTTGATATCTACATGGTCCTCATTATTTTTTCATTCCAGGTGTTTTTATTTAATTAAATTTAACTTCCCCAACTACAGGTAGCAATTTGGTCTCTTACCTATTGATCATTTTTCCAGGCCTAGTTCAGTAACATAAATAGAATCTTATCAAAATTCCTTATCCCTGGCATCAGCCTGACCTCTGCTTTAAACATGTGCAGTGTTTTGGGATTCTTCACTGTCTTTGTGTGAAGGATTCAGCACAGCTCCCTAGGTCTTCAGTGTCTATATGCATAACGATGACATTGCATGAGACCTAAGCTGCAGTGACTCAGTTTGATGTAGGTTTTACGTCTAAAGCAACTGTCTAGCATAATTCAGTTATCATGCCCTATTGGAAATGTAGCCACTTATTCTTTATTACGGCCAGGGAACAAATCTGCAACAAATATGGTAATGTTCTCCAGCAGTATGCAGCCATTACGTAAGAATCAGAGGATTAATGGATTCTATCCAACCTTATAAATAACATATTTCAGCAATCCAGCCCTTCAACTCAGCTTCCCAGAGATCCAGCCTATTTTCTTCTTAACTTCTCGGAACTTAGTTTCAAATTCAGCTCACGCAGCCTCTTTGATCTCCAATTTTAGAATTCAATTTCCTCTTTCTCTACCAGATCCAAAACCTCAGATTATTAGATCTCTTGATACCACGTTACATTTTCCCCTCAATTCTTGCATTTACAGGTTTTGATTTCTTCACCTGTCAGCCTCTTGGACCTGCTTTTCCTCATTCCAACCATCTCTCTAATCCCTAGTTTTTCCCTTTCCTTTTACTTTTATACTTCCCTAATGGACAACATGATCAGTATTGTGTAATTTACTAAAAGACGGTTAGGGCAAAATAGATTTAAGTTCTATAATTTCAGTACTGCTTCATAAAATCACAGAATTAAGCTGGTAAATAGATTACTGGGGGAAAACAACACCCCATTAGCTTCCAGTTGAGCTACTTATGCTTATAAACATCTGGAATGAGAACAAATGCTGCACATAACTGTCATCACAATCAGTAAGGCCTGGATTGCAGAGACTCTTCAGATAAGACATTGGAAAAGCTTGAAATAACATTGACCTAGGATTTCCTGTACCATCACAATCTGCAATCTGAAGTACATTGCACATTGCTGCCCTGACCTTGCTTACCTATCCTGTAATTTCCCTGATTCTTAATTATCATAGGGTATCAGGAGGTAGGGGACTGAATCAGAAGACACACAGCCGGTGCTCCATCTTTTTAATGTCAGTCCTCATTTTGCTGTTGAGATTTTATCTGACTGATCTCAATTTTCAAGGGAATGTGCTTCTACTGATTTATGCTCATAAATGTGTAACTTGTCCATTAAAGATAGTTTGCCATCTGAAGAGAAATGGCACTAACATGACTATTGTATAAAATATTCAACCTTGCTGAAATATTAAGCAGAACTTGTGCTATTCCATCACATTTGGTGAGTTGTAGTACCGAAATTTTAGATGCAATGATGTGCACATAGATTCTCAAATTGTCATCCTGATGTGATTCAGAATGTTAGTTTAACTTGTTCCTTCTGATTGCTGCCAAAATATGGCCAAGATGCAAAATAATTGGAAGTAATGCATTGCAGGATTATTAGCTTCACACAAGGGAAAGTATTCGGTACAGTTGCTCCACATCTCGTCATGTTTGCTCTATTGGTATAGAGTTGGTTTTATCTCCTATCCTGCGGCAACCAGTCGTGCAGCAGCTGCCTGATGCTTTATGTAGGTGGATGAATATGAGGTGAAACTTTGATATGCGTTTTAGAGGGGAATGAACAGGATTTTGCTATTCATCCAGGGTGTCCCCAAGAACCTCCTGCTGCAGACAGCATCCTCAATTACCTAGTTGTGTCAGATTCAAATGTAAAGGGCATAATAATAAACTTCGATATCTTCTCTTGTCTCATTGAAATAAACATTCCTAACCTACACATTGCTGCTCTGAGAGTTCTCCTTAATTCCATTCTGTATGTCTTGACAGCCTTTGAACACTGCTTGAAGAGCTGGAGTGTCAGAAATTTGATTAGTTCACTGAGCTGTAAGTACTCAGCCTCTCCCAACAGCCTTTCTTGTAGAAATTGTTTGAGGAGGTCCATTTGATTGTTCCTAATACAATCCAAGATTGTCATGACAACACCGCGGTCACATTTACTTACCAGTTCATCAATTCTAGTGTTTAGTCTGAATTCAAATTGAATGCAACTATTATGGTGGGATAATTGGAACATGTGTTTTCTGGATTTTTATTCCAGGCTTTGGCTTGCTAAATCAGAAACATAATCACTGAAATATCATAGCTACACCTTAAAAAATTGAGGTTTAGCAATAAACTGTAAAGTTCAGAACTGGTCATCATGCTTAAAGGATACTGGTCCAGGCACAGGGAAACCAAGTGCCCATAAACAACATTACTGTCCTGTCTGTAGCAGCAGTAATCAATGTAGCTTTAATTCAGGAAATTTATGATTGTAATTGTAGGGAACATGGAGGGGGAGGAACTATGGTAATTAACTTGCTCAATGTTTTGGTGACGATAATGACTGCATAAATGAAGGAAATTATTGATATGGTGTTAGTAAGGGCTTAATTCATGAATGCTATAATGTCCCAGGATAGTTGTGCTGTTAAATGGGTCCCTATAACAGAAATGTATAATTGTGATTGTGCACGTCTTTGGTACAATTTGGGCTGATTATATTTATCACAAAGTTTTGCTGCATCATACGACGTGCAAAACACTGGCTCTCATATATCATGTGGCTCCATTGGTAGCACTATTAGCCCTGAGTTCAAAAATACTAGTTCTGGGGCTTGAGCGCTAAAGTCAAGTTGATATTTCAGTGCAGTAAAGAGGGTGTACTGCATTTTGAATGTGTTATCTTTCGACCAAGATGTTAAACAGAGGCCCCAGCTATCCTCTCAGGTTGTTGTAAAAGATCCCAGGGCACAATTTTGAAGAAGAGCTTGATATCATGGCTACTATTTGTCCCTCAATCAATGCCACAATAGCAGTCTACCTGGTGTTTATCACTTTGCTCTGTTTGAAAAGTGGTTGTCATGTTTCCTACATTACAACAATTACTTCAAAGTTATCTGAAAAGTAGCTTCATTAGATGAAAAACATCTTGAGATATATGGTGGTCATAAAAGTGCTACACAAATCCTGGCCTTTTCTTTCCCTCTGACTCCCAGTCTGTCTGCCTCTTGAGTCTTTATGTCGCATTTCTCTTAACCTCTCAGATCTCACCTCATGGCACCCTCGCCATCACCCTTCTGAAGCTTCTATTCTTCTAGCATTTCAGTGTTTCACATCTCATGTCATATCTCCCCTCAACCTCCCATTTCAGATCGTTCCTCACTTGAGTATCTTAGATCTCAGGTTCCCTTTTTAGTCTGTCAAATTTTAAAACCTCTTTCATGCTGGATTTGACATCCCTTGCTTGCTCATCACCTGGACTCTCAGATTCTGATTGCTTCTTGTTTCACTCTCCAGAGTTCTGAATTTGCCCCTCTTTAAGTTTTTAACTCATTTAACTGTTCTCTTCTTTGAACTTGTAAGCAATGTTCCCTCAAATCTTACCTTGTCATGCACCGTTTACTAGTTGCACGGTGTGAAAGACTCAAGATTGCTGTGTGACCATGCCTATGTGCCTAAATAATTCTTAAAGGAAGATTGGCCTTTTTGTTGCTCTGGGTGTCCCTGATTGCTGGATGGCCATGAGCCTGCACAACTTAAGGAAACATTGTTTATTGGGATGCATTTACCATTTCTTTTTTCTATTGTTACTTGTCCTTTTCATGGGATGGAGGTATCAATGTCAAGATCAGCATTTCTATCCATACCTAGTTGCCCTTGAGGAGGTGGTAATGAATCACCTGCCTGAATTGCTACAGTCATTGTGGTGTTGGCACAACCATAGTGTTTTTAAGGAGAGAAATGACCCAATGACGATGGAGACGCAGCAACGTATTTCCAAGTCAGGATAGTATGTGATTTGAAAGAGAAATTGGATCTGCTGCTGTTCCCATCTCTGCTGCCCTTATTTTTCTGGGTAACAGGGGTCATAGATTGAGAGCTGCTGACAAAACAGCCTTGGATTTGTTGCAGTGCATCTTGTAGATAGCTTCTGGTTAATGATGATCCTCAGGATATCAATGAGGATGAATTCCACGATGTTAATGCAATTGAACATCGGGGGAGGTGAATAGATATTTTTCTTGCTGGAGATGTTCATTATTTGAGGAATTGCAAATTGACATGAAGACTGTGCCACCATATTGACTATAAGATGGAGAGATGATTGTTAATGACTCAGTTGAAAGCAGCTGGGTTTAGAACATTGGCTGTGGTAACATAAGACCGTAAGACCATAAGACATAGGAGTGGAAGTAAGGCCATTCGGCCCATCGAGTCCACTCCGCCATTTAATCATGGCTGATGGACATTTCAACTCCACTTACCCGCACTCTCCCCATAGCCCTTGATTCCTTGCGAGATCAAGAACTTATCAATCTCTGCCTTGAAGACATTTAACGTCCCGGCCTCCACTGCGCTCCGTGGTAATGAATTCCACAGGCCCACCACTCTCTGGCTGAAGAAATTTCTCCTCATTTCCATTCTAAATTGACCCCCTCTAATTCTAAGGCTGTGCCCACAGGTCCTAGTATCCCTACTTAACGGAAACAACTTCCCAGCGTCCACCCTTTCTAAGCCATGCATTATCTTATAAGTTTCTATTAGATCTCCCCTCAACCTTCTAAACTCTAATGAATACAATTCCAGGATCCTCAGCCGTTCATCGTATGTTAGGCCTACCATTCCAGGGATCATCCGTGTGAATCTCCGCTGGACACGCTCCAGTGCCAATATGTCCTTCCTGAGGTGTGGGGCCTAAAATTGGACACAGTGTTCTAAATGGGGCCTAACTACAGCTTTATAAAGTCTCAGAAGCACATCACTGCTTTTATATTCCAACCCTCTTGAGATAAATGACGACATTCCATTCGCTTTCTTAATCACAGACTCAACCTGCAAGTTAACCTTTAGAGAATCCTGTACTAGCACTCCCAGATCCCTTTGTACTTCAGCTTTATGAATTTTCTCACCGTTCAGAAAATAGTCCATGCCTGTATTCTTTTATCATCCTGGGCCTAAGAAGACTGACTTTTAATAAACACAACCAGCTTCTTTTTGTGCTAAATATGACTTCAATCAGTGGAGATTACCACCTAATCCCCAGCTTTAGAGGCCTCCTTGATGAAATGATCAATGAAATGCTGCTTTGATGTTGAGGCTAGTCACACTCAATTCACCACTGGAGTTCAGCTCCATTGTCCATTTTTGGACCAAGGTTGTAATGAGGCCAAGAGCCTTGTGTTTCTGGCAGAAAAGAAATGGAGATTCGGCAAAAGGCTAATTGACAAACATCTTTTGATTGTATTGTTAATGACACCCTCCATCACTTCACTGATGATTGTAAGTGGCTGGTGGTTTAGTAATCAGTTGGGCTGACTTTGACCTGCGTTTTGTGGAGTGGACATATGAGTTCGAACATTTGCATTGTTGAGTAGATGCCAGTGTTGTAGCTTGTCTGGAGGTGCAGTTAGTTCTGGTCATCAATATTACAGCGGGGCTGTTCTTGTGGCAAAAGTAAAACCTGTGCTTGATTATTGATATCACAGGTAATTAATGAAATTGGTGGAAGACTGATATACAAATGTTGATGGGGACCTCAGAAGAGGCTGTGGTGGCTCATTCACTTGGCACTTTTTGCTGAGATAATTGTATATGTTTTCCCTTTTCGTTTGTACTGTTGAGCTGGAATCTACCATTGTTGAAGATGGATGCTCATACAACCTTCTCATCTGGTTGGTTGTTTAATTGTTCATTATCCTTCATGATTGGAGGTTAGAGGATGGCTGGGTGTGATCTGATTAATGAGATTGTTTAGGTTGGTCTATTGCAAGCTGTCTCCACTGTTTGGCATACATTAATCTGATTTGTACCGGTTGTATTTTGGGTTAACTTGATACTGCTCCTTGCATGGTGTTCTCTATTCTTGGTAAAACCAGGTTTGGCTTCCTGACTTGATGGGAATGACTGAGAGAGCGATATGCCAAATCATGAGGTCACAGATTATAATGGAACAAAAGTTATGCAGGTACTGATGGCTTAGTTTTGAATCTATCACATATAGTCCACTATTACTGGTGCGTAGTGTGATGGAATGATTCCTTAGTTTGAAGACAGGACTTCATTTTCAAATGGATTCTGTGTTGGCCAACTCTGTGAATCCTGTCATGGAGGAATGCATCTGCAACAGGTAGGTAGGCAAAGACGAAGTTAAGTAGGTTTTCCCTCATAGTGTTTCTTTCACTACCTGCCATACATCCAAACTGGCAGAAATACTTCTCCACACTTAACTAGATTTGGTTGGCGCTACTGAGCCACTCTTGTTGATAGATATTAAAGATCCCCACCCATGGTATATTTTATTCCCTTGTTAGCCTCAGTGTTCATTCTAAGTGATGTTCAATGTGGATGAGTATTGGTTCATTATGATATTCTTGATCTTAATTTGTGGAATTGCAAGTGAAGGAAAGCTTAGATGAATTTAATTCACACTTTTGCTGATGATTTGTTGTGCAACACATTGACTATCAGCAGGGGGAGCTAACACTCCATTATTACCAGTTACACTTGGTCTAGAACTCCTAAACCTTTCCGACTTCATGTCACTACTTAAAGACCAGAAATATGAAAGAACTGAAGACTGTGAACGGGATGCAGTATTGGGTTTCAACCTCAAAAAAACACCCATTGTGCCAAGCATAAGCATCTACCTGGGGTGCTTTTGGGGGATCACGTCAGAGAGATACCTTGGGCCCTGAATATCAAATTTATTTTGTTGGTGTGTTTGAAAGGAGTCTGTGGGAGGCAGAAATAGCATGTTTCTGAGGATAGTCTATCAACTCTTGGCCTAAAGCCTGTGAGTGTTTTATGTGGGAGCCTAAAATGTGCTCTCATTCATTAAGCATGCTTGTAAGGTAACCTCCCACTTGGCATATATATATACTGGCAGCATTTATGGCAGAAGTCGCAAGTGCACTGAGCCCTGGGTAATTACTTGCCCTATAATTCATCCATGGAGCTGTGTACGGTCTATCACTAAAGGTCTGCTGCAGATTACTGAATGCTTATTCCTGGCTATAAGTGTACCTTGTGCAAGCAACAAACCCCATTGGAACATGGGAATTTCTAACCATTTGATCCAAGTTAACAGGAGATGTGTAATTAAGATAAGCACATACATATGGGGATAAACATTTATTTCAGCCTTTATAAAATTTCAAAACCAAGGATAGTTTATAGCCTTGACTAAGGCTGGGTTGAAGGGGTGGGGTCGGGGGGTGGACGTGAGTGCAGGAATTTCAGACATAATTGAAATGTAAGGAATTGCAAAATTATTACTGCGGACAGCAAATATCATTATAGCACCAATCCTCCTCCTAAGGGATGACTAATGCAACATGCAGCTATGGAAATGTTGGCACAAGCAGGAACTACTAATTTAGCATCTCAAAGATCCTTCCCTAGAGGATATCAGGCATGTTAAAGGCAGTAAGCAGATTTGACCCTGCACATACTACAAGCAACCTGAAAATCTGGTACTGTGTATCAGAGTTCTTCGGACAATAGCTTGGATCTTTCCAACGTATAACTTGAGGAAATTGTGGTTAATTCAATACTGATTATTGTACAGACAACCTGTAGAATCAAGAGGGGAGGTGAGGGTAGAGCTAAATATCTTTAAAACAGTGATCACACTTTAAAAGTATTCAATCCATTGTGGGATATGTACAAACTTAATGAAAGTGCTCAGTGCACTTGCGACTTCTGCCATAAATGCAGCCAATATATATATGCCAAGTGGGAGGTTACCTTACAAGCATGCTTCGTGAATAAGGACACATTTTAGGCTCCCACATAAAACACTCACAGGCTTTAGGCCAAGAGTTGATAGACTATCATCAGAAACACTCTATTTCTATAATACTAAATAATAATAAATGCACAGTGTTACTCCCAGACCCCAGGCAGTGTTCCATATTTGTCTACAGTTTCAGACAAATAACCAAAACCATTAAGCTCCCAAGTGAGGAGGACTAAACAAGCTCCCCTTCTTTATTCATCCATCCCCTTTCGCTGGTTGCAGCAGGGTTAACTTAAAAATTATCTCTCCTTTTTTTAAAGTGCCAAAGAATCAGTTACCAACAGAGTGAGTTTATTAGAACATAGAACATAGAACTGTACAGCACAGGAACAGGCCCTTCAACACTTAATGTTGTGCTGAACATGATGACAAATTAAACTAATCCTTCTGCCTGCACTTGGTCCATATCCCTCCATTCCTTGCATATTCATGTGCTTATCTAAAAGTTTCTTAAAATGCCCCCCTTGTATCTGCTTCCACCACCACCCTTGGCAGTTCGTTCCACACTTCTATTACTCTCTGTGTAAACAGCTTGCCCCTCACATCTCCTCTGAACTTTCCCCTTCTCACCTTAAATGCATGCTCCCTAGCTTTAGACATTTCAACTCTGGGAAAAAGGTTCTGACCGTCAACCCTATCTATGCATCTCATAATGTTATAGACTTCTATCAAGTCTCCCCTCAACCTTCACCGCTCAGGGAAAATAACCCAAGTTTTTCTAGTGTCTCCTTATAGTTCATACTCTCTAATCCAGGTCGAAACATCAGCTTTCTTGCTCCTCTGATGCTGCTTGGCCTGCTGTGTTCATCCAGTTCTATACCTTGTTGTCTCAGGATCCTGGTAAACCTCTTCTGCACCCTCTCCAAAGCCTCTACATCCTTCCTGTAATGTGATGACCAGAATTGAATGCAATACTCTAAATGTGGCCTAAACAAACTCTTATGCAGCTGCAAAATGACAACCTGACTCTTGTGCTCAATTCCCTGACCAATAAAGGCAAGCATGCCATATGCCTTCTTTACCACCCTATCTACTTGTGTGGCTACTTTCAGGGAGCTTTTGACTTGAACTCCAAGATCACTCTGTACATCAATGCTGTTCAGGGTCCTGCCATTAACTGTTCTCTTTTCCTTAACATTTGATCTCCCAAAGTGCAGTACCTCACACTTAAACTCCATCTGCCATTTCTCCACACATATCTGCAACTGATCTATATCCTGCTGTATCCTTTGACAACCTTCTACACTATCCATAACTCCACTGATCTTTGTACTGACTACAAACTTACTAACCCAGCCATCTACATTTTCATCCAAGTCATTTATATATACCATAAACAGCAGAGGTCCCAGTACGTATCCCTACGAAACGCCACTATTCACGGATCTCCAGTCTGAAAAACAACCTTCCATCATTACCCTCTCTCCTATATGGGCAAGTAGATTCTGAATCCATGCAGCCAAGTCACCATGGATCCCATGCATCATAATCTTCTGGATGAGCCTATCATGAGGGATCTTGTTGAAAGCCTTGCTAAAATCCATGTAGACAATATCCACTGCTCTATCTTCATCGATCACTTTTGTCACCTCCTCAAAAAATTCAATCAAGTTAGTAAAACATGACCTACCCCAAACAAAGCCATGCTGACTGTCCCTACTTAGGCCATGCTTTTCCAAGTTCGAGTAAATCGTAGTCCTAAGAATTCTCACAAATGGCTTTCCAACCACCGATGTGAGTCTCACTGGTCTATCATTTCCTGGTTTATCCTGAATAGAGGAACAACATTAGCTACTAGCCAATCCTCCGGCCCTCTCCAGTGGCTAGAGAGGATACAAAGCTCTTTGTCAAGGCCCCAGCAATCTCCTCTCTTGCCTCTCAGAATAACCTGGGGCAGATACCATTGGACCCTGATGACTTATCCATCTAACTGCTCTTCAAGAGACCCAACACCACTTCTTTCTTGATCTCAAAATGCTATAGCATATTAGCATGCTCCACACAAGTCTCACTATCCTCCATATCCTTCTCCTGGGTGAATACCAAAACATAGTATTCATATAGGATCTTGCCTATATTCTCTGCCTCCAAGCACAAGCTCCCTCCTTTTCCTTGAGTGATCCTACCTTCTTCCTAGTTATCCTCATGTTTTTAATGTATAGAACGCCTTGGGATTCTCTTTAACCCTACTTGTCAAAGTCATTTCATGGCTGCTTCTTGTTCTCCTAATTCCCTGCTTGAGTTCTTTCCTGCTTTCTTTATATCCCTCATGGGCCCTGTCCGATTTTAGCTTCCTAAACCTTACATATGCTTCTTTTTTCCTTTTGACTAAATTCACAACCCCCCCTGTTATTCAAGGGTCCCTTAACTTGCCATCCATGTCCTTCCTCCTAACTGGAACATGCCAGTCCTGAACTCTCATCAGCAGGTCTTTAAACAATTTCCACACATCAAATGTGGACTTGCCTGATAATAGCTTCACCCAACTCCCTAGCTTCTGCGTAATACTGACATAACTTGCTCTCCCTCAATTTTGTACCTTCCCGCCAGGTCCTGACTTATCCTTATTGGTAGCCATTTTAAAACTTAAGGAGTTGTGATCACTGCTTCCAAACTGCTCTCCCACTGAACAGTCTGTCACCTGTCCAGGCTTATTAGACAATATAAGGTCCAGTATGGCCCCTCCTCTAGTTAGGCTATCTGTATATCGTTTCAAGAAATTCTCTTGGATGCACGTAACAAATTCTTCCCCATCTAAGCCTCTAGTTCTAAGGAAGTCCCAGTCAATACCAGGGAAGTTAAAGTCACCCACTATGACAACTCGAACTATTAGTTACTATGTAAAGAAATAATATCACAACATTTACACAGATTATGAATAAGAAATTATTTCAAAAGCCCATAGAAGTTATAAGATATCTGGATCAGTATCTTAGGGATGTTTGTGAAGAGTAGCTAGTGGAATGCTGATAGTTGAACAGCTGTTTCCAGGTTGGCTTCCTCAGGTTAGTTCAAATCATTTTGTCTTGTTTTCTTCTGGTTGATTGGTGGTTTGTTGGCAGAACTCAGCATGAGAGAGTCCTTCTTGTTCTATTTCTTTGTAACTTCCAGTTCTCAAAGAAAAAGAGTTATTTTACTTGCAACATAGGTGTGATTAGTGGATGTTTCTTTGAGTGCATGTTTCCTTTAAACAACCTAATGCTCGAACTTGGGCTAGTTTACATAAACATCAGTTAAGGAGCTCACCTTCTCCCACTAACACACACAGACCGGGGTTGAAGTCAGTTTTTAAACTCTTTTTTGTATGTTCTCAGAAGGGCAGAACATAAGGATGTCTTTCTGCTGATAGGGGAATGAGAAAGATAGTTACCCCACCCATGCTATTTCTTCCTGTTCTGTGCCTCTCTCTGTTTAAACACTCCCTGACATACTACAGGTCTGACATTCTGTGGGTCCCACATAGGACTTCGCCGGACAGCTTTGAATTTATAGCTGCAGTGTTATTTTTTGGTGTGTAGCAGCCTGCTTTCAAAAAAACATGTTTGTGAATTAAAAGTTAAAGATGTCCGTTAGTCATCTGGACTTCTCATCTATTGTTATGACAATGGTCTACCTTTGTTTCTTATGAAGAAGCTGACCTTATGTCTGTAGGTGATGTTACCATGATGCTCTGTAGAGTTGATGAAGAAGGTGAGGCCTTGTTAAGCTCTTGGGAGATCAAGGTATAGTGGATTGGGATTGAAGACCAAGCAACTTATGGACGTCCTCTTACAGTGATCCAATGGCCAAGAGAGAAACCAAGCAAGGTCAATCGATTGATCAGGACATCAAGTGAGAAGATTTTAAACAATTTGAGAAGGCATGAGGAGGCACGGTCTCAGTAACACAGGATATTTTTTGTGACCTTGTTTGAAGTTGTTTTGTTATTGTGGCAAAGGTAGATATTTGATTGAAAGAGATCTAATCAGGGTGCTGTGGGGAACATGGCCCTGGATTCGTGATGTTACAACATCTTTAAAAGTTTTGGAGAGAAAAGGTAGATTTATAGTGGGTTGGAAGAACAGAGGGTTACAGGTGAGAGGTTTTGATGCCTCCTGTCTCACAATGGATTACATTTTGAATATCAATGACTATTATGCGGGAAAAGGTGGCAGCAAATTCTACCACGGTGACATGCCAGAAACATCAAAGAAATTAATGAATTGCCCTTCTTGGCGATATTGTTGTTGGTTGTGACGACTTGAGAATGCCTTGATCTTTTAAGAATATCAAGATTCAGTCTTCAACTTATTCGTATCATAGATAGGACTTTGACTTAATGACATGTCTCAGGCTGTGAGATGCTGATTTTGGAAACAATACCTTCATCTTTGATATCAATTGTCCAGCATGGAGGAAATGGTAACAAATATGACTACTACCAATTATAAACTGCTCCTTTTACATTGAATTAAAATATCCTACTAGACAATATCTGCATCTTTGTTGTAGTGGTGGAGTAGTTTCAGATAACATGGGATATACATGGATGATTTGGAGACGTTTATGATTGCTATTTACGGCAGCAAGGAATATTTGGCAGTTGAAATAGTTGGCATGAAGCTGTGTTTAAGGCAGCTGCCTGGAGGCTACCCATTTCCTTTCATTGGAAAATACAGCTCAGTCAAATTATAGTTCTGTGACATTTAGTACTTATTGTATCTTTAAGTTGAAAGATGATTTATTGCAGTGAGAAAGCTGCTTTCAGAGATGGTAGTGTTTGAATTATAAGTAGACATTTGCTTAATTTCCCTCTTTCTTTGACCCGCAAAGAGTAAATTATTTTATCTACTCGGTGCCAAGATACGTTAGTTTTTGTTTTAATATAGAAACAGAGAAAATTGGAGCAGGAGTAGGCCATTTGGGCCTTCAGGCCTGCTCTGCCATTCAGCTCTTCCAGTCTGCTCTGTCATTCATTATGATCATCTCTGATCATCCAACTCAATAGCCTGTTCCCACTTTTCCCTCATAACGTTTGATCCCTTTAGCCCATGTGCTATATCAAACTCCTTTTTGAAATCATAGAGTGTTTTGTCCTTGACTACTTTTTGTAGTAGTGAATTCCACAGGCTCACTACTCTATGGATGAAGACATTTCTCTTCACCTCAATCATAGATGGTTTACACCATATCCTTAGACCATGACCTCTAGTTTTGGACTCCCCCATCTTAGGAACATCCTTTCTGCATCTACCTGTCTAGTCTAGTTAGAATTTTACAGATTTCTAGGAGATCCTCCCTCATTCTCCACAACTCCCGTGAATATAATCTTAACCGATTCAACCACTCCTCATATGTCAGCCTCATTATCCCAGGAATCGGTCTGGTAAACCTTCACTGCACTCCGTCTATTGCAAGAACATCCTTCCTTTGATAAGGAGACCAAAACTGCACATAATATTCTAGCTGTGCATTAGCTAATGTCCTGTACAATTGCAAAAAGACATCCTTGCTCCTGTGCTTGAATCCCCTCACTATGAAGGCAAACACGCTGCCTGCATGCTTACTCTGTGACAGGTGTGTAAGAACCCAAGTATCATTGCACATTCCCTTCTCTCAGTTTATAGCCATTGAGATAATAATCCATCTTCCTGTTTTTGTTTCCAATGTGGATAACCTCACACATTATACTGCAATGGCCATGCATTTGCCCAATCATTCAGCTTGTCTAAATCACACTGAAGCATCTGCGCATCTTCCTTGCAGCTCATTATCCCACATAGCTTTATGTCATCTACAAAGTTGGAGACAATATGTTTCGTTCCCTTATCTAAATCGTAATATATATTGTGTACAGATGAGGTCCCAGCATTGATCTCTGTGGTACTCCACTAGTCACTGCCTGCCATTCCTACTCTTTGTTTCCTGTCTGCCAACCAGTTTTCTATCCATTTCAATTTACTAGCCCCAGCTCTACGACCTTTAATTTTACATGCTTATCTCTTATGTGGGGCTTTGTTGAAAGCTTTCTGAATGTCCAAATAAATCACAACCTCTGGTTCCGCCTCATCAACTCTATGAGTCACATCCTGGACAAATTCCAGTAAAATTAGCAGGCATTAATTTCCGTTCATAAATTCATGCTGATTTTGTGTGATCCTGCCACTATTTTTGAAGTGTTTAGCTATTAAATCTACTGACATCAATTTGAGTGGTCTTCTCAGTTTTCTCTGTTTTCTTTTTTCAATAGATTACATTAGGAACTATTCCAGAGTCTATAGAATCGTGAAAGGTGACCACCAATGCACCAACTATTTCTAGGGCCACTTCGTTAAGTAGTTTGGAATGTAACCTACAGATAACAGTAACCTTTAGTTCCTCTCTCTCACTAAATGCTGTGTTCCCAACATTTCTCCTGTGTTGCGCATCCTTTGTGAACACAGAACCAAAGTATGTTTATGTTCCGGAACAGGCTCACTGGACTGAAATGTTAACTTTGCTTTCTCTCTGCAGATGCTTCTAGACTTTCTGAGTTTCTCCAGCAATTTCTATTTTTCTTTCTGTTTCACATTTCCAGCACCCCCAGTTCTGTTTCAAATTCTGTTTTTAGTTGGTCAGCCATTTCTTTGTTCCCCATTTTAACTTCCCCTGTTTCTGATTGCAATGGACCTGCATTTGTCTTCACCAATCTTCTTCTCTTCACATAGCCACAAAAAAATTTTCCAGTCAGTTTTAAAGTTCCACGCAAGCTTACTCTCATACTCTATTTTTCCTTTCTTAATCAATCTGTTTGTCCTCTTTTTGCTGAATTCTAAACTGCTCCCACTCTTCAGGTCTGTTGTTTTTCATTTAATATGATCTATCAATTCCAGCTTTAATCAGCTTCACTCCAGTTCCTCGATGGGACAATCCATGATTCACCTTGCAATGTATGTTTAAACACGTTTGAAGCAATCTGCTCAGGGTTTCTTCTTAAATCACTTGCCTTCTGTACTTTTCTTTAACTTACAGCTTCCTGTGAAGGGATCTATTGGTCAAAAGGCTCTTTGCCACTGTGTTTTGGATATTTACCTCTTTATCTCATGAAAACAGTGGAAAAACCTCTAGTAACAATGTAAGGTAGAAAGTTATATGTGTGTCTTCCTATTTAACAATTGGAGGGCTTTGCATGCCATGAGGAAAGAGAGATACTCCTGGACTGTTTGTGGGAGAAAAAAATGGATAAATGCTGCCTTAGGGCATCCAATTTTTCTGAGGTGATGTTCGAGGCATTAAAGATGGAGTTGTAAAAATGAACATTCATGAAGGTAGCCAGGACGATCTCAAGGCAAGCCCTGAGAAGGGAAGGGGTAAGTGGCTGTATTGTTAGGCTCAAAGTACCTAATGGGCTTTTTAAGATCTGATCAAAATGATTCCAAGAAGACGCATGAACTTTTCTGTAAAGCAAATTTATTAGCTGAATCTAATTTAAGTATATGCAAACTAATAAGCCAATCTATTAGCTTAAACTACTTTAGACATATTCAACAAGCGAGTCTCACTCCCTTCTGCCCATCAGGGACCCCTTGGTGACAACTGGCACTAACTTCATTTCCATAGTACCAGTCCTTGAAGCCCAGTCTAATGGGTAAAATCCCGGTCTCACGAACCTCAGTCCAAAGGAGAAAGTTCCAGTTTCACAAACATCTGTTCGCTGCGTCCCTGATTTTAATGCAATTCTGTTTATGTGCCGCTTCACCATTTCTTAATAACATCCATACTTTTCTAGCCCTCAAAAATAAGTAGAAAACAAGTCCAGGTGGCCCCATGTAGACCTCATGAAAAATGGTTCCCACAGGCAATTAAGGTCATACAGTTACCTTCCAGCCACAACGGGATGTTTTTTTACACCAGGCCTGCTTCTCATGTACTTTTCCACTTGGCTTGAATTGCTGATCGTCATGTCCAATTAATCCTTAACCATTAACCCATAATGATCTGGTTTGAAGATATAATTTTTGAGCCTAAAACTACAGTGCCGTGGGAGGACAATTGCCAGAATCTGGCCTTGAACAATGATCTCATAAAGGTGGTCAAGGACAAGGAATGTATCTTTGTGTCCTTTAGGGATGGAAATCTGCCGTGCTTTCTTACAGCGCCTATATCTGAATAGCGAGGCTGCGGGGTCAGGAACACTTGAAACTCCTTAACCTTCTGGACAGTACAGTGGTCTGGATCATGGGATCTGCTGAAAATGTTCAAGGTGATGTTAAATCCCCAGCTTATGCCCTTTGTCAAATTTCACCTCACCCTCATCCTAATGCATTCTGTCCCATTGGCACAATCCCTATACACTGCTCAGAGGATTCATTGCTTCTTAAGGAGCATTCTTCCTGTTGAGAATACAAATCAGAAGTGTATGTATACATGTATGTGTGCATGCATATGTGTGTACATGTATGCATGTGCATGTATGTCTGTGTGTGTATGTGCATGTGTACATTTATGTGTGTGCACTGAGTGTTGTGTATATGTGTGCACGTGTGTGTGTTTGTGTGTGTATGTGTACGTGTATGTGTGCATGCACACCTGTGTGTGTCTACCCATATTTTCAAATGCACTATCAGTGGGTAAAGCTCTCCATTGGAATATGAAGTTGGAGGATTGTGATGGTAATGCTTTAAGATGAGCAATGTGGAAATTGATGTTTTTTTAGTTTTGTTTATTACTTAAGCTTTATTTACTTTTTTTGCTGTTTTATGTTTTACTTCTGTATGATGTTTGACATTACAGTATTGTTATTTATAATGCCCTTTTACAGAAGATATGCTTCTAGCTGCTATTTCACTTGTAGTAAGTGACATTAGGATGGGAAGGCCTTGGCAGTTTCAGCAGCATTTCAGATTTGACAGAGGAGGAAGAGGAGTTCCTTGGAGGATAAGGAACAGAGATGCAGTTACAGGTCAGACATTGAGAATGATTTATGCTATCTCTATTGGATTGCAGCAGCGTCAACATTGGATTGTTAACCTTACTAGCCTGTTAACAGTAGAAATACAGCTGACTACATGTAGCATGGGGCCTACCTTCGGGTCCAAAACTCCAGCCTGTTTCATGGAAAGGCCCCTTTTAATATGGAAATTATGGCCCAACAGTACAAAATAGGGCATCACTGATATTTTAGTTTGGACTAGATGGGAGCTGTGCACATGCTAACCAGTTCTACAGATGATGGTTTCAGAGAGACCAATTAAAAATAGCGGATAACTTATTTTTCTATACCCAGAGGAGAATTCCTGACTTGCACATATATCACCATTCTTTCATTGTTGCTGGCTTAAAATCCCGTAATTCTCTATCTAATATCAACAATTCAAGAACTTTAGCAGCTAGGAAAGGCCCACTAACACTTTGTAGAAAACAAGGGAGGGGCAATGAATGTGGTTTTGCTAACATTGCTCATATCCCAAGAATAACTTTTGTTTTAAAAAGTACGTGGTTTGCATTGTCTATTCACTGAAAATGTCTCCACCCTCCTTTGTGCACCTTATGCCATTGGACCATTCAAGGAACTGCTCTCTGAAAGAGGAGTTTCTGACATTTCTGCCAATCTGAATTTCCCAAAATGTTTCGCAGCCAATGAAGTATCTTATAAGAATGGTTATTATGAGAATATAAGAAATGTGGCAACTAATTTGTGCACAAAAAATTCCCAGAAACAGCAACTTGGAAGTGGTCAGATAATCTGTGCACTCAATCTTTTCTTCTAGGTCAGGAATGCAGAACTGGGATATTCACAGCTCAGCAAATGTGACCCAGGCGAAAGTGCCCCAGAAGTTGTGATTTTCAATCGAGGCTGGCTGAGTTCCCCGTGACTCCAGATTGGTGATCTCAGAATGAGTGCAGAGAAAGGGGTGCAAAACAGAAAGGGCTTCCTCAATGTGCCTGCAACATGTTGAAGTTATATACAACTTTAAACAGTTCTCCAGCCCTCACTATACACATCTCTCACCCTTCCACACACTCACCTCATGTCCCATCCATGCCAACTCACACCACAGCTACTCTCATAACTCCTCATACCTTCTATGCCAACCTATGTTCTCGCACCCATCCATGGTCCTTTATAGCTCCCATACTAAGTTGGTGTCAACTCATGCCAGTGCATGCCTCCCACTAAGAACCCTTTACCCTTGCAAGAACTATGCCAACTCAACCAATATTTAGCAGGAAGGCCAGATCTCGGAAAACTGTTGTGATGAAATAATACAAGGTTCTATGTTTTTCACTGTAGACATTTTTTCTTGAACCATAATTCTTCTGGTGTCTTCAATGTATTCCCTTTTAATCTCAAATCCAGGCCATTTATATGTGACTGGTGAATCTTAGAGAAATCCAAATACTTGGCCTTGTACATGGTATTTGTCGGTACCTGCTAAACAAACAGTAGTTAACCCCAGTTCTCTGTAGTTTTTCTCCCAACCATGCCAGAAAGTTATCTTTTGTTTAATATGATTCAACATTAGCTCGTAATCTCCTGTGCAAATCTGTGCAAGTGCTGATAGCAGTCTTTTGAAAGTTAATGTACTTGATATTCATCCATCCTTTCATGTAAATAACTTTGGCCCTTCAATGAAATACACTTTTCCAATCACATTTCCACAGAATCAGTTCACCCATTTTCTACTGTTTGAGTCTCCAGTCTCTGAGCTAGCCATTTTATCATGTTAATAAAAGTAAATGTGAGGGTGAATAGGTTGACCAGCTAACAAGATAGACCAATGAACTTCTCATACTGAATAAAATATTGAAAGCACCATTTTCCATTTGTACTGTACTTAGCAGCCTTGTTGTTATTTTCTGCATGGACTAGTGCTAAGGTTAAGTTCTACTGTAAATTTTTCGATCTCAATGCTGCTGTCCTCATGCTTATTTTCACTTTGTTATTGATACCCATCTCTTCTCTCCTTTATTTATGTTGCATTTGCAAGCCTCCAAATAATCGCATCGTAGACAAACCCCTTCTTCTCCACAGCTAATTGTTTGCCTACCTTTTCCTGGGTTATCTCTCCTGCTTTGGTGTACACCTGCTACTTATCAGGCTAAAGCCACTCCAGTCATGTCCTGGTGCTCTGGCTGCTTTCAACAGTTTATGATATTTGGTGTTAAATTGTATGTCATTGTTACTCAGTGCACCCTTAATTTCAAGACTGCCGTGTCCCAATATTCTGACTGTTTTTCTCTCTAGACCATTCGTCTTCATGATGTTGCCTTTACACTCTGCACTGTAGTTTCTCTATACCCTGCTGGATGACTTTTTAAACTTGGTTTCTCAGTACTCTGGCTGCTGTTTCTCTGTATACCAGTTATGTTTATTATAGTCCAATCTGAGTACACCAACTGTTTTACTCATGAAGCCACAGTCTGTCAGTGTTCTGCCTATATTATGTACATCAGCTGTTGTAAAATTGTTTAGTTTAAAGAATTCAGCTGAGAATAGACGAATTTCTCACAATTACTTTGGTAAAGCAAAATACCGCAAGGAACATCCCCTTGGACCACTGAAGACAGTATCATCCAAATTCATATTCTGCGTAGACTGTTTGTTTTCATTTCACACTAATTTACAGCAATCTTTTGTAATTTGCAGCAGATCATTTTCTATTAAACTCAGACACTGAGCCTATTTTTTTCTGGTATATTGAATGTGTGAGTAATTGCTTTGTATTCAGAAATATTGGATTTTTGGTTTTATTTTAACTAATAGAGTTGGAGGGTTCTGACTGATGATTTTAGAAAAAATGTTGCAGCAGGTCAAATCAGAAATCAGATCTGTTAGTTTCTGAGTTGACTGCCTCACAGAATGTCTGAGGGCAGAAATCTTCTCACTGTCAGTGCACTACTTGTTGGTCCCTTATAACCAGTTGTTCTATGCAATGTGGCAATGCCGTGATGTAATATACATGTAAATAATGTTCAATGTTGTAGTGTTGTATATTTGTTCTCAGCCCATCAGCAGCAAGGCTGGCATATATTGCTCATCCCTAGTTCTTCTTCAGAAGCTCAGCTGAAGGTTTCTGGAAGCTCTTCAACCCCTGGGGTGCAAGTTCTCTTCCAGTATGGTGAGGTGGGGAATCACAGGATTTTGAGTTGTGACAATGAGGTATTGGTGACATATGGACATCCAAGTTGGGATGCTCAAGCTATGGGGTGGGACTTGAACCCGTAACCTTGTGTTAGCAAACTCAACCACAATGTTGATGGTTAGTGGGCTATCTTACTGTACTGCCAGATGTTGGGCTGTATTGCTTTGTGATTTCAACATCCAAATATGCAATGCTGTTCTGCTCTACCATATGCTTTGCTGCAGCTGTGTTAAAAAATGTATTATTTTATATTGTTTTCATGTCTTGCTAAATGATGAACTATTATGCTGTGCTACTTAACCATACAGTTACTGTATGTGCAGTTACCACATATAGCTATGATAAAAGATCATTGAGCTGAAAAGATAATCTGTTTCTATTTCCAGAGATACTGCCTGACCCAATAAGTTCTATATTGGAGGAAGGCTAATCTTGACGGTATTAGACAAGAACTTTCAAAAGTTGATTGTGGGCTGGAGAGTCGGAAGCCTTCAAAAATGAGATAACGAGAGTCCTGGGGCAATATGTTTCTGATAGTGTGAAGTGTATGGCTGGTAGGTGTGAGGGATGTTGGATGACTAGAGAAATTGAGGTTCTGGTAAAGATAAAGAAGGAAACATATGTCAGTATAGACAGCAGGGATCAAATGAATGCATAGTGGAGTATAAGGCAGTAGGAGTATACTTACAAGGGAAATCAGGAGGGCAAAAAGGGGTCATGAGACAGCTTTGACAAATAGGATTAAGGAAAACCTAAAGGGTTTCTACAAACACCTTAAGGACAAAAGAGTAACTAGGAAGAGGATAAAACCTCTGAAAGATCAGCAAGGCTGCCTATCTGTGGAACTGTAGGAGATGGGGGAGATGCTAGACAAGTATTTTACATCAGTGTTTACTGTGGAAAATGGATAGGGAAGTAAAGAACGTTGAAAAATAAAGAGCGCTATCTTGAAAGGGATTCATATAATAGAGGAGAAGGTGCTGGACATCTTAAGACACATAACGGTGGATAAATCCCCGGGACCTGATCAGCTGTATCCTAGAACTCTGTGGGAAGCTAGAGAAATGATTGCTCGGCCCCTTGCTGAGATATTTGTATCATCAATAACCACGGGTGAGGTGCCAAAAGACTGGAGGTTGGCTAATGTGGTGGCACTATTTAAGAAAAGTAGTAAGGAAAAACCAGGACATTTTGGATTGTGAGCCTGTCATCATTGGTGGGCAAGTTGTTGGAGGGGTTTCTGAGGGATAGGATTTACATGTAATTAGAAAGGCAAGGACTGATTAGGCATGGTCAACATGGCTTTGTGCATTAGAAATCGTGTCTCATTAACTTGATTGAGTTTTTTGAAGAAGTGACAAAGCGAATTGATGAAGACAGAAGTGTGAATGTTGTTGATATGGACTTCAGTAAGGCGTTTGGCAAGGTCCTGCATGGTAGACTGGTTAACAAGGTTAAATCACACGGAATACAGGGAGAACTAGCTATTGGATACAAAATTGGCTCCAAGGTAGTAGATGGTGGTGGAGGGTTGTTTTTCAGACTGGAGGCCTGTGACCAGTGGTGTGCCACAAGGATCAGTGCTGGGTCCACTGTTTTTAGTCATTTATATAAATGATTTGAATGTAGGAGGTATGGTTAGTAAGTTTGCAGATGACACCAGAATTGGTGGTATAGTGGACGGCGAAAAAAGGTTACCTCAGAGTACAACAGGATCTTGATTAGATGGGCCAATGGTTGAGGAGTGGCAGATGGAATTTAATCTAGATAAGTGTGAAGTGCGACATTTTGGTAGGGCAAATCAGACCAGGACTTATATACTTAATGGTAAGATCCTGGGGAGTGTTGCTGAACAAAGAGACCTTGGAGTGCAGGTTCATTGTTCCTTGAAAGTGGAGTTATAGGTAGATAGGATAGTGAAGGCAGTATTTGGTAGGCTTGCCTTTATTGGTCAGTGCATTGAGTATAGAAATTGGGATGTCTTGTTGCGGCTACAGGACATTGGTTAGGCTACTATTGGAATACTGCTTGCCGTGCTGGTCTCCCAGCTATAAAAAGGATGTTGTGAAACTTGTAAACATTCAGAAAAGATTTACGAGAATGTTGCCAGGGTTGGAGGGTTTGAGCTACAGGGAGAGGCTGAATAGGCTGCGGCTATTTTCGCTGAAGCATTGCAGGCTCAGGGGTGGCTTTGGAGAAGTTTATAAAATCATGAGGAGCATGAATGGGGTGAATAGTCAAGGTGTTTTCCCCAGGCCAGCGGGGTGCAAAACTGGAGGGCATAGGATTAATGTGAGAGGAGAAAGATTTAAAAGGGACCTAAGGGGTAACTTTTCATGCAGAGGGTGAAGCATATACGGAATGAACTGCCAGAGGAAGTGGTGGAGGCTGGTACCATTACAACATTTAAAAGGCATCTGGATGAGTCAGGAATAGGAAGGGTTTAGAGGGATATGGTCCAAATGCTTGCAAATGGGACGAGGATATCTGATTGGTGTGGACAAGTTGGACCAAAGGGTATGTTTCCATGCTGTACATCTCTGTGACTCTATGACTCTCCAACATTTTCTTTATATTCTACCATCCCTGTACCTGTAGTATTTTGCTAAGTAGTGCCATGTTACTGTGCTACCAGGTAATGTACTCTATTTATCATACTGTTATGAAACATGGCTGAAACAAGGTTTTAAAAAGCCAGTATTAAGGATGACATACTGAGTGTTCAAGTGTAGCTGATGCTGTGAGTGAATACATGAGATCTCCTGGGACTGCCTGTTACTGTATTCAGGAGGTATGAGCGATGTTGCATATAAAACAATGAACAACTGAAATTTTTCCACTTTCAGTTAAAGTGTTTTGTTGATTTATGGTGCGTGGTCCACCATGGCTCAGAGTTACGTTGCTTAGCAATCTTCTGCTCTTTACTATTTATGCAATAAGCATTTAGGCACCTTTATCTGAGAATCAGGCAAGCGGGCAATTAAACAATATAGCGGAACCTGAGATTGCTGATGCATTACTGCCTATAGACTGAGAGATTATAGAGATTAAGAGTGAAATTAGAGAAACTTTGGGCTGATTTTAACGGTGGGGCTCCACCCATGGGCATATGAATGGAAATCAGGGGACTCTGTTTTGGTGGTTATCACCAAGAAATTCATTACATAGGATGGTCCCTATCCACACAGGCTGCCAGCCAATCAGAGGGCTGGGTGCTTAGGAGTGGTGGTCACTGCTGGGCTCCTCCTGGAGAAGGAGGACCTTCAGTTGCACAACTAGCTGACCAGCTGATTGGGATTTGCGGGGGGCATATTGGGACTTGTGACCTAACTCTAAGGCTAACCGTTTTGCAGGTCAGGCAGGTCCAAGTTGTGTTCATCAAGACAGGTGGTAATCATTGCCTTGGCAGCAGCCATTGCCACTGGGCTACTGGAGTGAGGGGAGGATGTGAAATTCCTGAAGTGAGACTGCCTAAAAAAGGGCACCACTTCACTTTACTGAAGTCTGTAGGGAGGTCTGTCCACATGAAGGACCCCCACCATTGGAAAAATGCCTGTAATGGTGGGAATAATTGATTGATTCTGACATAGATGGCTTGATTAGCTTTTGATGTTGTTTCTGCATGTGACTGGCCAACTTGGATGGAGCGTCAGTCATGAACAATAACTGAACTCACAAACTACTTTTTCCAATCTGAGCAATGTTAAGTATCAGCCTTGGAATAAAAATGTTCATCATAAACACCATTTGAATAACTCATTAAGCAGGCATTAGGTAAATGTAACTATTGGGGTCTGTTCATCTAATTACTTTGTAATCCAATTGCACTAAGTACAACCTGAATGTTTACCAACACCTGAGCTAAGCTGGCACAATGAGTTTAGGGAATTTCCTCAAAATATATAAAAATGACAGGGGCTTTGCGGAAGTCCAGGTTCAAATCCCACCTACCCCAGATGTGTGCCATTATGTATCCAAGCAGGTTAATTAAAATAGCTATAGAAATAACACAGATAAGTTATATGTTTTTTTTCCTCATGTTTCATTATTTCCTGTCAGTTGCAGCATTCCTCTCTCTGTTGATTGCATTATTCCGGTGGTTATGTTATGTGATCAGTCATCTTGACCTAATAACCCACCAAACCAGAGTTCAAATCCCACCACAGCAGGTCGACACTTTGATATTTTTAGGAATGTAAATCTGCGAGCACAAAGCTACTCCAAGTATAGGTGACTGTAAAACTGGTAGATTATTATTGAAAACCCAATTGCTTCGATGAAGTTTTTAAGGACCTGGTCTGGCATTCATCTAACTCCACTCCTCCATCAACTTAGATGTTTCTTTTAACTAGCCTTTGAAAACAAAAAGGAATTTTATTCCAGCTAGACTGTAAGAGGAAGTACAAGGAATAGTAGCTCGGTCGGTGCAGAGTCCAATATGTATTTAACTACCATAATGTGCACGTGGATACTTTAAGATACTTTACGCATTGAGCAGATGTTTGATTTGGGGAAGGACTTGCAAATGGCAGCCTGCCAAATATCTCCTAATGCTCATAAGAAATGATTCAGCCAAAGATTGTTCAGACTCATTTCAGGGGTAGTTTGATTGTTGCCCACTTGGGAGAAGCCAGGCACGTGGAGGATTAAAAACTGAAAGAACTGCGAATGCTGTAAATCAGGAACAAAAATAAAAGTTGCTGGAAAAGCTCAGCAGGCCTGGCAGTATCAGTGATGTAAAAAATCAGAGTTAACCTTCCTTCGAATTCCTGGAGAATTTATTTGCTCATTTTATGTACCCACTGGAAAACCACCATGATACTGCTATCTGCCAACTTATCCTGACCTCCTATGGGCTCTAACTGGATGTGGGAATGTCAGTCTGAAAAGATGGAATGGCACTCTTGTATATTTTGCATGCAGGCACAGAATATTCATTACCATTTGCTTGGTAACATCAATCAGGCAGGATTGTAGCAAGTCAGATAATCTGATCTTGATGCAAGTAATAGCTTCAAGATTGATGCTACAAGGGGAGATTCTTTCTCTTCAAGATGTTTAGAGTTAATTTGAATTTGTGTTGAATGTATTGTTCCTGCAAATAACTGTTTTACAGCATCTACGTGTATTGTTCTCTTCAAGTAAATTGAAACGTGCAATGCATAAGTCAGCGACATGTGTGAAACACAAAGCTGGATTCTGTATTATTTAAAATAATACAATTTCTATAACCTAATAAATCAAATTGCAGCCATGTGATATTTTTATGAGAAATTTTTACATGACAAAAAACTGAATTACAGCAACAGCTGTCTCCCCCAATCACAGCCCGCTCTCCAATTAAATTGACATATTCCTCTGAGCACCAAATGCCTTTTCAATATTTTGCTTAAGCTTGTTGAAGGCATCTATCCCAGTCCACCTTCTTGTTTGATATATTTGCTGCTTGTCCTTGAAATTATGCCAATTTACATTTAATTTGCTCATCTTGGTCCCCCAGTAGCCCCATGGCTGAGACATGTCACAACGGCTGAAAATTTATAGAATATTGAACGTAATTTCCCCTAATCAGAAATGCATCGCACAGTACTCAATAATATGGTTATGTTTGTTTGACAGAGAGTGAATTTGATGTCCTGAGGATGTTGTCAAACACTTCAGAGTTAATGAAATACTTTTGAAGTGCAGTCATCATTTTGTAAGCAAAACTGTTTGCCAACACACAGAAATGTGTAATGACTGAGTTGGGAGGAACTCACCATCTTCCATTTCTCATTCTACTTTCTCTTTCCTCATTGTTTTCATAGGTCACAGCATGAATTCAGTTGTTTGACCCAGTTGCTGATATGACTAAGTATATGCTTTCTCTATGTCAAACTTAAACTAAAAAGATCAATGAACCAGGTTTCTTTAATAAACACAACATCCTTGAATCATTATGAAACAGAACTTGTTCCATGTAGGTGCAAACCTATTTGACACATTAAGTTTGTAATATAGAAATATAAGGGCTGTATCTCACTTGTTTTGGCTAAGTCCAAATTACATTGAATTATTTGGATGGAGTCTCAGCGCGAGACTCAGTGTTTTCTTGTCATGCCTTACCAACATTGCCACATTAGTTGCTAACACATTAGTTGTCCCTTGTGTCTGATTTCCACCCCATTTTACCATGTCCTGTTCCTGGAGTTCTGAAGAAGAGTCATATCAGACTTGAAACATTAACACTGTTTCCTTCTCCACAGATGCTGCTGCAACTGCTGAGTTTCTCCAGCACTTTCTGTTTTATTTTTCAGATTTCCAGCATCTGCAGTATTTTGCTTCGATTACCCATCTTGAACTTGGCACCTGTGAGCATGTATGCTTGATGTCATGTCTTTACTATTTTCCTTGGATGTTAACGGTTCATGAATATTGTTTTTTTCCGTCAAGAAGATCTTGTAATTGCCTTGTAATCTGGTGAACTAGCAGATTACATTTTAATTGGATAGAGGTGTAGCCTTGTGCTAAATTAAACGTAAATCTTTGTTGTGGCTCACAGAGGAGGTTGAAAAGTGGGGAGCCAAGTCACCCTATTGGAATTTGTTGGATGTAATAGGCAATAAATCTTCATGCATTGATGTTTGGCAGCAATAAAACTGAGCTCACAGCACTGCACTGAATATGATGAAATTGTCCCTATATTACGCTGTTGCTGCGAGCAGATTATGAATGTAACAGTAGCATTAGGATACACAGAAAGCTTTCTAATAAAACTGTAATGAACTTTTGCGATAGAGGCCAATAAAGCACCTTGTTTATCTGAATAAGGGTGAAATACCTTCCCCAAAACTTAGAAATGCCAGGAGGTGATGCTACAATAATAGGGAAGGAAAACAATCCTGTAATTTAAAGGGAGAAGAGGTTGTGATGTAGTTACAGGGAAGGAGATTCAATGCTGTAATTATAAAGGAACAGAGGGCATTGTGTAATTACAAGGGAGGAGAGGCAATAGTATAATTTCTAGGCAATGATGTAATTATCGGTTGGGAAGAGCAATAGTATACTGTAAGGGCAATTGGGTAATTGCAGAAGTAATGAGTCTATGGTGTAATTACAGAGAGGCAATGGTGTGCAGAAAGAAATGCTTGCATTTATGTAATACCTTTCATAACCAAAGGATGTCTCAAAGCAGCTTGCTGTCAATGAAGTAACTTGAAGTGCAATGTTGTAAGGTAGAAAACACAGCAACTAGATTCCAGCACAAACAATGTGAAAATGACTTGATCATTTTTTCTTCATGTATGTTGATTGAAGGATGTGCATTGGTTGGGATACCAATGTTAACTTCTTTGCTCTTCTTCAAAACCATGCCATGTGATCTTTAATGTCCAACTGAGAGGGCGAACAGTTCTGCAGCTTAACATCACATGCAAAAGAAGGCACCTTCAACAGCGTAATACTGGATCTTGATTATTGCACCCAAGTTATTGAACGGGACTTGACATCACATCCTCCTAACAGCAAATAGCAACAATGCTGACAACTGAATCAAGACTAACATTGCAATCCTATGCATAGAGAACATTTGTTTAATACAACAGAGAAGGAGCATTGCTGGAATTACAAGGAAATTATGATTTAATTACAAGAGAAGAGAAGAGCCGATATATGATGGTCAAAGATGAGTAGCAGAGATGATGGTGCATCATTTGAGAGCAGAGGCCGCTGAAGGTGCTGAGGGAGGAGCTGCCATTAATTGTTTTAGATGCTCCTGTCATTGTACAAGTACAGAGCTGTTATGACAGAATCACTGACACTTGCAGTTAGAATGAGTTGTGAGAAGATGTTTTCCAGTGTATTATTAAAGGGAGCAAAGAATGAAGCTTGACAGTTCACGCCGGTACTCCTCAATCACCTGGCAGGCTTACCAATTGCAAACAAATAAAACAGCGCAAAGCTCTGCTATACACTTGATTCTGTCAAAAAATGTTCATAAGAAATTTGGGTGTGCAAGAATCAGTTCGGTATTTATAGGTAACTAGGGTAAATATTGTCAAAGCATTGAAATACACATTGCTTTCCACAGTTTGAGGCTATCAGATCTTAAGTTGAGTAATGGTTAAGGCTATCTCAGAAAACATCAACATGGAATCATTGATCCTGCCACCAATGATGTGATATATCCCAATTCTATTTAAGCACTATTTTCTCTCTTATCAGATGCACACCGATTCCACTGAATGGATCTTGAATAACATCTCTCAGCCAAAGGTATTAACACTTGTAACCTTTGACTTTCAGGTGATAAAGCAAAGTCAGTTGCATTTATATAATACCTGTTATGATGCTAAGATACTCAGGCTGTAGATGAGTGAGGATGTTTGGGGCTGTGGGGTGTGAAAGGGGATAAAAATTCAGTTCAAATCAAAGTTTAATAAATCTTAGATAGGATAGTATTTGGAGCAAGTAATGTAGCTTGGGAAAATAGCTGAATTAATCTAGTACATTAGGGGTACATGAATGGGTTAAAATATATGGCCATGTCCATGTGAAAGAATCACATAGAAACACAATGATAACACTGCTATGTGAACAATGCCAGGCTCAGGGCAAATGGCTCCTTTCCCATGAGAAGACAGTCAGGTATACCACCCCATGACATTTAGCCATTGTACTGGGCAATAGACAGATTATGCCTCTGTTACATAGCTTTCTACAGTCTTTCTACATTTAGACAATGTTCAAATGCTCTATACTTCCTGTCAAAGTGCATTACCTTATGTTTTTCCACATTATATTCCATCTGCCAAGTCTTTGCCCTCTTGCTTAAACTGTCTATATCCTTCTGCAGACTTTTTGTGTCATCCTCACCACTTGGTTCCCCCCGATTTGTGTCATTTTCAAAAAACTTGGCTATTGTACATTCACTTTCCACAGCCAAGTCATTAACGTGTATTATAAATAATTGTGGCCCCAACACTCGACCTTGTGTCACTCCAGTAGTTATAGTTTGCTGTCCTGAAAATGCACCCCTTATCCCAGTACTCTATCTTCCATTTGTTTGCCAATCCTCTCTCCATGCTAATATTTCTATGCTGAATGACTCTATGACTCTCTACCACCTCCAACACCATGTGCTCTGTTATTAAATAGCCTAATGTGTGGTACCTTATCAAAAGTCTTCTGAAAATTCAAAATTATTACATCCATTGCTTCCCCTTTATTTGTCATGCTTGTTTACCTTCTGAAAGAGTTCTAGTAAATTTGTTAGGCGTGATTTCCCCCTCATGTATCCATGCTTTCTCTGCTTGTTCATACTATATATTATGTTATGTAGTTCTAAATGCATTTCTAAATGTATTTCTAAAGTTCTTTTATGGTACCTGATTTAACCATTAACATTTAACCTTTAACAGTCAGCGAGACAGAAATCAAGAACTACCTTTTTGAAATAAACCTATTTGGACATGTTACGATACAAGTTTGTGGTAGATGAGACTTAAAGCTGGACCTTCTGGCCCAGCGACAGTAGGGACATTACTACTGTGCCAAAATCCCTATAAAGCACCTTTCTTTTTTGAATAGAGCTAATTTAGTTCTCAGCTCACTCAACATCCAGTCCTGCCTACTCCCCATTTATATTTAATACAGTCAAATAATTACTTAGTTAACCACACTTTGCTGCTGATCAACTTGCTATATAAAGATTCCCTCTCCTCTTTAAATAAACCTTCCAAAGATGCATAATCATTGAATAGAATTAATGAAACTTAATTTTGTATTCATATTCTATCTTACCTTATAAAACAGCTAATCAGTACAAAACTATTGTTTCCTGCATATTCCATAAAACAATCAACGTTCTATATTCCCCTTCCTTTAAATAAAAAGAAAAGGAATCAATCACAAAGAGATGCAAACAAAGTGATTTTCCCCCCCCATGATCCTCTATCTCCTTGTGCCACTAGGAGTCCTTATTCAAAGATGCTAATAATTTCTCAGACCAAATACCTTTTTTGCGCAATAATCAATCAGTAATTTGTGACAATCCACTTTATTCGGAAATCTGTTTTTTTTTAAAATTTCCTTTATGTTAGCAAAGCCAATTCTCAAACTTTTAGTGACACAGCTTTGTTATTATCCTAAATGGATAATTTAGTTAGATAGCTAAAATGTTTGTGCACTCAAACTATACCTGATATCAGTTATGACATGTTGGAACTGTTGAGGAAGTCATGAGGGCAAATAAACGTTGACAAAGTCAAATTCAGAAAAATGTACTCTCGGGTTTCCAGCCTTGGCTGACTGATGCTTCACCAAGCAATGTTCCACGTAACAATCTTTCAGACAGCTATTCGAGCATGGTAGCATTTATCGTAGTCTGGGTAGGAAAATGTCACTTGTCCTAGGAAACCCAGAAAGTAAAAAGGGCCATTAAAAGAGATTTAGCTGCTGAATTATTGATGCTAGTAGAAAGTGTAGATACATGGATGTCAGTATTCAATATTCTAAAGGAAATTCTGTACAAGGGGCAATCTGAGAGAAAAAAAACCCGTGAATATCTTCTCTTTGGGACAGTGCACACTTAACTCAACTGATAATCCTAAACTGTTTATCAGCATAATTCCTCATACTATCAATATTATATAGCAAATGTAGTAAATGTTACTTAATTGTGGAATCACATTTAGTAGTGTACACTGTGTTGTAAGTTCTGTAAGCATGTCCTATTGCGTATGGTCTGTACTTTGCTCATTACAAAGAGCTGAAGTGATATGCAGTTTGATATGATCCATTAGTCTTTGGTATGTACAGTTTACATACCTAGCATCACACTGGCAGTTTGAACAAAATAAGCTGTCTTTCAGCAATATCTAATATGATCATGGAAGGTCGAATTGTGAAGTGATTCATTTTGGAAGGTTGAATTTGAATGCAGAATACAGGGTTAATGGCAGGATTCTTGGCAGTGTAGAGGAACAGAGGGATCTTGGGGTCCACGTCCATAGATCCCTCAAAGTTGCTACCCAAGTTGATAGGGTTGTTAAGAAGGCATATATTATGTTGGCTTTCATTGGCAAAGGAATTGAGTTTAAGAGCCACGAGGTTATGTTGCAGCTGTATTAAACCCTGCTTAGACCACACTTGGAATATTGTGTTCAGTTCTGGTCGCCTCATTATAGGAAGGATGTGGAAGCTTCAGACAGTGTGCAGAGGAGATTTACCAGGATGCTGCCTGGACTGGAGAGCAGGTCTTATGAGGAAAGGTTGAGAGAGCTAGGGCTTTTCTCTTTGGAGCGAAGAAGGATGAGAAGTGACTTGATAGAGGTGTACAACATGATGAGAGGCATAGATAGAGTGGATAGCCAGAGACTTTTCTCCAGGGTGGCAATGAGTATTACAAGGGGGCATAATTTTAAGGGGATTGGAGGAAGGGAGAGGGGAGATGTCAGAGGTAGACTCTTTACACAGAGAGTGGTGGGTGCGTGGAATGCTCTGCTGGCAGTGGTAGTGGAATCAGACACATTAGGGGCGTTTAAGCGACTCTTGGATAAACACACGGATGATAGTAAAATGTAGGGTATGCAGGGTAGTTTGATCTTAGAGTAGGATAATATGTCGGCACAATGTTGTGGGCCGAAGGGCCTGTACTGATCTATGTTCTGTGTTCTATCATGATAGAGTGGTTGCAAACTTAAATCTACGTCCCTCCCTACCCAAAAATCTTTCACCTCCCTGGCTGCCACAAACCTATCAATTTTGTCATAAAAAATATTCAGAAAATTTTCTTCCACAACCTCATCTCCTTTCTGTAAATGGGTGATTTCTTTATTTTTAAACAGTGACCAGTGGTTTTGTATTCTACCAAAAGTAGAAACATCCTCTCCATATCCTACCTGTCAAGACCTTATACGTTTTAATTAAGTCACTTCTAACTGTTACAACCTCCAGCAGAAACAAGTCTAACATCTCCAACCTTTCCTCATAAGATAACCTGTGTGTTACATGTTTTAATTAAGTGAACCTTTTCTGAATTGCTTCCAATACATTTACATCTTTGCTTAAGTGGGATAATCAATACTGTCAACAGTACTGCAGTATTCTCACCAGTGCCCTGTGTAATGGAAAGATAAGCTTTCTAATTTTTTACTAAATTTTTTTCACAATAAATAATAACATTCTATTAGCGTTCCGGATTATTTGCTGTACCTGCATACTGATCTTTTGGGTTAATGCACTAGGACACCCAGATTCCTCTGCATCTCAGGGCTGTGTTGCCTCTCACAGATAATCTGCTTCTTTTGTATTCTATTCTTCACATTTTCCCACATTATACTCTGTTTGCCAGATCTTTGCCCACTCCCTTAATTTAACCATATCCCCTGTAGTGGCCTTATGACCTCTTCATAACTTAATTTCCTCCCTATCTTTGTGTCAGCAAACTTGACAACCATACCCAGTATATCTTCAATCAAGTCATCTATACAAAGTGTAAACAGGTGAGGTCTCAGAGCCATTCACTGTGGCACTTCACTCATTTTGTTTCGCCATGCTGAAAAAGACCAATTCATAACTACTGTCTACTCCCTGTTAGCCAGCCAATATTCTATCTCCTGCACCATAGAAGTTTTGTACAAAATCCTTTGATGAGGCATTTAATCAAATGCCTTCCGTAAATGCCTACCATGTATCCACCAGTTCCTCTTTATTCAAAGAATACTTTATTTCCTCAAAGAACTTTAATAGATTGGTTATATATGATTTTCCCTTCGCAAAACCATGTTGACTCTGCCTAATTACCTTGAACTTTCTAAACGCCTTGCTATAACTTCTTTCATAACAGTTTTTAACATTTTCTTTGTGAAAGATGTTAACCTAACTAGTTGCATTTCCTTTTTTCTATCTCCATTTTTGAATAAAAGTACTGCATTCACTAACTACTGATTGGACCTTCTCTGAATCAAGAGAGTTTTGAAAAATTAATACCAATGCATCAACAGTCTCATTTGAATAAAGCCCAACAGGAACTGAGCACTTGTAGCTCACAGCTCCAACAGTTTACTCAGTATCACTTCTCTGTTGATTGTAATTTTCACAACTTCTATCTTCCTTTAATTTCCTGATTGGTAGCTGTTTCTGGGATGTTACTTGTATCCTTTATAGTGAAGATTGGTGCAAAATGCATGTTCAATGCATCTGCCATCCCCCTATTTTCCATTATTAATTCTCTAGTTTTGCTGTCTATAGGACTAATGCTCGCTTTGTGAACTTTTTCTTAAATACTTGTAGAAGCTATTACTATGTGTTCTTATATTTCTGGCTACCCTTTTCTTGTCCTCAAATTTTGCCTTGTTTAAGTCAATTCTTACTATATTTTCTGTATTCTGGCCAATCTTCTGGCTTACTATCTGTCTCAGCACCAAGTATATGTTTTTTCTCTGAGTTTCAGGCTATCTTCAACTTTTCTAGTTAACCACGAATAGGCAGCCCATCCCTTGTAATTTTTATTGCTTCTCGGACTGTATCTATTCTGCGTATTCTGAAATATCCACTGAAATGTCTGCCACCGTATCTCTACTTGTCAATCCTTTAAACTAATTTGCCAATTCACTTTAGATACCTCTGCATCATGCACCTACAATTGCCCTTATTTAAATTCTTAAAAAATAGGTATCGACCATTTCTTTCTTCCTCAAACTGAATGTAAAATTCAATCATAATGTAGTCACTACTACTGAGGAGTGCCTTCACTATGAGATTTTTAATTAATACTTTCTTGTTGGACAATACCAGGTCTAGCATAGTCTGCTGTCTGATCCTCAGAACACTGACTGTAACTCTGTTGGACTTAAGATAGCTTTGGAAAAAGATAGGATGAGCCAGGAATAAAAGTTCTAAACTGGGGAAAGGTTAATTTTACTAAAATATGATTTGGCCATATAATTTGACTGGATCAACTACTGGCAGATAAAACTGTTTCAGGTCAGTGGGAGGCATTCAAAGGGGGAAATAGTGAGAGTACAGGACAGGTAAGTTCCAATAAAGACAAAGGGTGGAAAAAGAAAGAGAACCCTGGATCTCAAGGGACGTAAAAATTAGACATTAAGAGGTGAAATGTATGACAGATACTGCAGAGTGCCTAGAGGAGTGTAAAAAGTGCAGAGAAGAACCTAAAGAGGAAATTAGGGAAGCTAAGAAAGTGGGTTAGAAAGCATTGGTGGGTAGAATAAAAAGAAAACCCATCAGGACTTGAAAATATAAATACAGAACGAGCTTAACTTGGGAGCGAGTAGAATCCATTAAGGACCATAGAGGTAATCTAAGTTTGTACCCAGAAGATGTGAGTACAGTCTACCATGAATGAATGTCTTTGTCTTCATAATGGAAAGGGTTGATGCAAGTATCAATATCAGGGTGGAGGACTGTGAAATATTAGGAGGAATTAACAAAGAGTGAGGAGATACCAGCAGGATAAACTGCCTTAAAAGTGGATAAATCTGCATGTTTGGAAGAGATGTACTCCAGGCTATTGAGGGAGACAAGGGGGAGGACATGTTACGGGCTCTAGCTTTGATTTTCAAAACCTCTCTTACCATTGGTGAGATGTCAGATTACTGGAGGACTGCTAATGTCATCCCACTATTAGAAAAAGGAGGGAGAAACTAATCAGTCTAAACTTTGTTCGTCCTTAGGGAAGTTATTGGAAAGAATTTTGAGGGACAGAATATATTTGCACTTGGAAAGACATGGACTAATCAGGGATAGTCAGTGTGGATTTTATGGCAAGGTCATGTTCAAATAATTTGAAAGAATTGTTTGAGAAGGTAACCAGTATCTTTAAAGAGGGAAATGCATTTGTGGCAGTCTACGTGAACTTTAGCAAGACTTTTGATAAGTTCCCTCATGGCAAAATGGTGAGAAAGTAAGAGCCCACGGCATCCAAAGCAAAGTGGCACGTTGAATCCAAAATTGTCTGAAAGCCAGGCGTTAGATAGTGTTAGTAGGGGGATTTTTACTGGAAGTTTGTTTTGAGTGGGCTTTGGTTAGTTCTAGGTCCTCTCTCAGAACTTGTACAGCATTTTCCGCCCTTTCACATCTTTTCCTTCATTTTATCAATCCATTGATTTTATCTCCTGTCCCTCACCTTGCACATTTATCCAATGCATTTGCTGGTGGCTTTATCTACTCTCCCAATTATGCTGGCATTCCACTATTCACTGACCCCTTCTGGCATCTATGTTACTTTGGTGCCAACTATTAGTTGGTGTCCTCAGGGAAAAATAGCCTTTTCCTGCATCTGTGTATCACTTTTACCCATCTTCAGACAGCTCTTCATCTGTGATAACTTGGTCCTTATAACTGTCCGAAATATATACATGCAGAGTGCATGATGCTTCATCCCTTTCTGTGACTTGATTAGATATAGTAAGTGTGCAATCAGTGCCGATTAATCTCAAGGAATGCACATTAACAATGTAGTTGCCATGCTGTATAATTACCGTTTTCCATTGCTGTCTAGAACCTTACTCAAATCTCTTCTGTATTCCTATTGTAATATACCATGTCCCTGGATTAAAATTTATTTCCAATGGTCTAACGTGATGCTGTGAGTTTTGCCTAATTTTCCCTGAATACCCATGTCCAAGCACGCAGGGCATTCAAGTGCTCAGAAAATGTGGACTGATTGCAGTTACTTCCCAAGCTGCGTGATGATCACTCAATACTGAGGGGATGGATTTCTCCCAAAGAAAGAACAATTGATATGAATAGTAGCCTCTAACCACTTTCAATGAGTTATTCACATGGAGTGCATACGCCAGCGCAGATGTTAACTTAAAACTTGATTGGTCCACTCGGATTTTATGAAGCATCTCATCTATTACATGTGATTTCTTTCACGCACTCCATTAATAAAGGCAGTTTCTGTTCTGTGTTCGTCTCGCAATGTGCATATTTTCAATCATTTACCTAAATCCATCATTAGCATATCCTCTCCCCTCCAAATTATCATTTAGGAATTTAACCAGTGATTCCATTTCTTTTCATTTTCTTCTGAAACTTCTCTGTTTCATGGAATTTCAAACACCTTGTTCTTTAATTTCGGACATTTCATTGCATTATGGTTTTTTGAGTTGCATCTAAAACTCCTGTCAACCATACTCATTGCATTCCTGAGGTGCATTCTTCTACCATAGCCCCCCAATTCCTATTGTCTGGTTTAATTGACGAAGCGTTTGCATCCTTGTTCCTTTTACTTCTGTTCTCCTTTCCTATTGACACTTTCAGTCTGTATCTGGGCAGTTTTGCACTGCTAATATAATTGAATCCTCCATCCTTTGTGTTGCTGCTGAAGTCTCTTTTGAATCATGAAAGCCATTGGGAATGAACATCTTTCCAGGATTTTTGTTTAAGTCCTCTGACATCCAATCCAAAAACATGTTTCTTTCTGAAAACTTAAATCCAGTTAATACTAGGAGGTTACACGTGATTGAGCCCTCAGCACTGTCGAACAATTTAAATACAAGCACTGAATTAGGAATCTCTAAGTAGAATTTTTGCAATTACTTGTTGTTCATTAATGGGATTTGGTTACTGGTGACCAGGGCAGGATTTATTGCACTTTCCTGTTTGCTCTTCAGAAGATAATAGTTTCTTGAACTGCTTCAGCCCTTGGGGTATATAAACATCTACATTCCATTAGGGAGGGAATTCCAGGACTTTGATCCAATGACACTGAAGGAACAGTGGTATATTTCCAAGTCTGGACAGCGAGTGACTTAGAGTAAAACCTGGTGCAAGGGGTGTTCCCATATATCTACTGCCATTATCCTTCTGGACGGGAATGATTATGGGTTTGGAAGATGCAGTCTAATGAGTCTTGGTGAATTTATGCAGTGCATCTTGTAGATGGTATGCACTGCTGCTACTGAGTTTCAGTAGTGGAGGGAGTGGCTGCCTGTAAAGTTGGTGCTGATCATACAAGCTGCTTTGTACTGGTTGGTGCTAAACTCATGAGTGTTGTTGGAGCTACAATCATCTGGGCAAGTAGGGAATATTCTGCATACTCCTGACTTGTGCCTTGTAGATGGTGCACAGGCTTTGTGAAGTCACAAGGTGAGATACTGCCAAAGGATTCTTAGCCTCTGACCTGTTCTTGTATCCAAAGTATTTATATGGCTAGGCCAGTTAAGTTTCTGATCAACGGTAAACAACAAGGATTCAGCAATGGTAATGCTATTGAATGTCAAGGGACGATAGTTAGATTATCTCCAATCATTACCTGGCACTTGTTTGATGTGAATGTTAATGATCACTGGTCAGCTCAAGCCTGGATATTATTCAGGTCTTGTTACATTTGGTCATGGACTACTTTGCAATTACTGCATATAGCCTGTTAAATTTCATTAGATACTCCTCAGTAGAATATCTGCCCTGTTTCCTAGATTTATTAAAGTCTGACCACGCCTCATATGCATTTCATAGGTCATCATTCCTATAAATTTTGTTCATAGATTTTAATATAATTTTAAAATTTTAAAATCCAATTGCTGAGCTTCTAGCTCTGAGAATATTTTCCAACTCATATTGCTTGCAGAAGGAATCAACAGTGTCAAGGCCATACCTTGTTTTTCTTTGGTAAAGTCACAACCTGTGCCCACAAATCCATTCTGTTTTTCAATTGATTATAAAGTTCAGCTTCATCAATCACTGATTGGAAGCCATAACCAGACACTTTGCTCTGGCTTTCATACAGTCTTCTCAAAAGTAACCTCAATCATGATTTTGTGTCTGAAAAAGAACACAACACTGAATTTGACCAAAAATGAGCTTTGCGTCAGTTTTGGGAAGTTTCATGGAGCATTCCTCTCCATGAGTTCTAGCAAGTTTTCTTATGCAACTCTCGGCTGCTCACCTTATCACGTATTCTCCATACCTCTATGGCACTGCTGTTGGGCTATCTTGAGTGAATTACTTGCCTATGTCAGAACATTCTGGAATTTCCACTGCTGGTGCCATATTTACAGACCAGCTGCGACAAGGGTCCCCCTTGACCTGATCAAGGACTACACCCTTAGATTTTGAGACAATGTCTTTGCAACGTAAACTGCTGCCACATGTTGTAGGCGTGAGTGATATAGCACAGTGCCTTACAGTAACATGATCACCCATTGACTTATCATGGCTGACAGCCTTGTCAAGTTGCTTGGCTTTCAGTCTGCAACAAATGACAAAGCAAGATGGAAGTACTGTAAGCCTCTAAGTTCTGATGAAGTGACAAAGTGATAAAGCTAGGCAAGGAAAAGCAGAGATGCTGTGAGCATCCAAGTAAGTGCAAAGTGAGTAACTACCAGGAAAGCAAGTGAAGATCCCTGAGATGCATCTATTAGACCATGAGAAATAGGAACAGTAGTAAGCCATTCGGCCTCTCAAGTCTGGTTTGCAATTTAATAGGATCATGACCCATCCAACATTCCTGACCTCACTCTTCTGTGCTTTCCCCATAACCCTTGATTCCCCTACTGGTCAAGAATCCATCTACCTCAGCCTTAGATATACATAAGGTCACTGCCCCAAATACACAAAATGGGTGCCTATCCCAGTATGCAAAGCAGCCTAGCAGATGTCAGTTTGCTCCAAAGTACCGTTGGTTTGTGAGTTGTGTTCCAGTGCAACACCGCGTTATAGAAATAACAGGGCCAATGGGAAAAGAGGGGTTGGGGCAGACCACCAAAAAAGAATCACTCAAGACCGTGCAAAAATCACTTAAAAGCCCAACACAAAGCATAGCACAAAAACAAAGTTGCTGGAAAAGCTCAGCGGGTCTGGCAGTTTCGGGTCCGGTGGAAAGAGTTTCTGTGGAAAGAGTTCTGAGGAAGGGTCACTGGACCCGAAACGTTAACTCTGTTTTCTCCTCCACAGATGCTGCCAGACCTGCTGAGCTTTTCCAGCAACTTTGTTTTTGTTCCTGATTTACAGCATCTGCAGTTCTTTTGGTTTTTACAAAGCATAGCACAATTTGAATAAATGTTTAATTCACATCTAACCATGAAATAAAAGTAAATTTAGCAAATTACCTTGAAAAAATGTCAAGATGACTTGATGGGGGAGGAGGTTGTACTGTATCTCTTACAGAAAGCACTTCAGATCAAAGCCCACGAAATGATCATGTGATCCTGGCGCAGAGACGTTTTTGGCACTAATATTGTACACATTCGCAGCAAAGCCTGTGAAACTAAAAACTTCCATATCAGGGGCATAAGATCAGCTTTTAGCATTATACATGCGCTAAATGCTGAAACAGTATGGTACCACAATGTTGAGACTGCCCCTTAGTTGCTCCAACTATTGTACTAGAGGAAACTGCAGATACAATTTTGGGTACCAACGAGAGTGAACAATAGTCAGCGTCTACAAATGCCATGCACTTTAAGCCCCAATCTCCAAAGTGAAGATCCGTACTTAGCACCCTTGAAAATGTTTGGTGTGAATTACGGTTTGTTTTGGAATAAATCTTGCTATAGCCACAATGTTTTTGTTATGTCAATGACAATCATTTGACCATAACGTACTGAAACTAGTGAGAAAATGGTACCTGACTTTTGCTGAACTTGCCCAGTACATTTAATTTCCAAGAATTTTTCCATAGCAAATTGCTGTTGGTGGGAGATAGAAATTGTTCAGTGACTTGTACAAGCACCTGGAATCCGTGTGAACAAGACAAACAACTGTATACCTATCACTTTAGCCAATCAACTAGAAGCTTTTTTAACAAACAGTGCTAAGCCTGAAGCAAGAATTGTAAGTTAGAATATTGCTTTTATAGCCAAATCAAGCACAAAGAAGTGAGGCAAGGAAAGGTTGGTTTAAGAAAGATGGGGAAAGGGGACAGAGAGAAATAGTTGAAGAAAACAAACTTTAGCAAAATCTCCTAGCAACCATTAAAGGTTAAGTAAATGTTTCTTCATACTTTTGAGAGTCCTTTGTCAGTACCAGAGAGACTGTTTGGAAGTAATAACACATTATCACGCTGTAGAACAGGGTACATCAACTGAAATGAATAAGCCCTCACCTAGCTGATTGGTTTAGTTTGCATAGATGACGCAAGTGCAGGGAATGTCATGATTTTCAAACCATTTCATTCAGGAATCAGATTTCTGATGAAGGGTTTAGGCCCGAAACGTCAAGTTTTCCTGCTCCTATGATGCTGCTTGACCTGCTGTGTTCATCCAGCCCCATGCTTGTTATCTCGGATTCTCCAGCATCTGCAGTACCTTTTATCTCAGATTTCAAGATGCTGTTTTCATTTTGCCTACAGGTGAGGAAACTATTTTGGTCAGCAATTTCAGGATTTCTGACTTTAGCATTGTGTCTCCAACTGCCTGAAGTAGTTTTCTGATTGATGCAGAAGAAATAGTGAACACTGGGTTCTGAGGGCAAGAGGGCAAGTTCTCACTGCTTCTCTTACAGTGACATCTGGTGCAATGTTTGTATAATATACATACATTGCAGCTGTAATTTTGCAATGTGTCCTAACTGTTACATGGAGAATTGTTTACTTCTGTTTTGATTTATTAATATTCGTGTACTGAGACACAATGAAAAGAATTGTTTTGCGTATCGTACCTTACATAAGTATATCAGGGTAACAGAACAGAATGCAGTGTTATAGCTACAGAGAAGGTACACAGGAAGATTGAGGTCCCTTCATAAGTCTTATAATAGTGGAGAAGAAGCTGTTCTTAAATCTGTTGGTATGTATTTTCAAACTTTTATATCTTCTGCCGAATGGAAGAGGGTGGAAGAGAATATAACCAGGATGGAAGACATCTTTGATTAAGTTGTTTGCTTTCCCGAGGCAGTGGGAAGTATAGATGGACTCAATGGAAAGAAGGCCAGTTTTCATGATGGACTGGGCTCTGTTCGCAACTCTCTGTAATTTCTTATGGTATCGGCAGAGCAGTTGCCATACCAATCTGTGATGCATCCAGATAGGATGCTTTCTGTGATGCATCTATAATAATTGGTAAGAGTCACTGTGGACATGCTGAATTTCCTTAGCCTTCTGATTAAGTAGAGGCGTATTTTAATATTAGATGGTAGCTAAATATATGCTGAGCTGTTCAATGTACAGAGCCAATGATAGAGATTTACTCAATATTGTCCACTCAGGTAGATATAAAAGTTTCCTTGTCATTCTTTTGAAGGAAATACACGGAACTATATCTAGTGTCAATGTTGCAAAAAAGAACAGATTATTTATTCATTATCACATTACTATTTGTAAAAGCTTACTGTACTCCTTAACCAGTGGAATTGTTCATTTTGCTGCAGAATGGTGAAATGAAGCTTGGGAACTTAGAGATTTAATTTGCTTGTTCTATACGATATTTAAATTGAGACACCCTTAAATTCATTCTGTGAAAGTGCTTCTGTTGACTATTAGCATTGTATCAGGAATGTGAGTCCTGGTCCTTCAGTCGTCTTGTAAGGATGAAGAAAGCCAATCCCAGTTTGCTGATTGTGGATATGAGTTGCTAAAGCTGAAATCGCATGTTTTCAGACAGGCGAATTTTTCACAGAACAATTTTTCTTCCAAATTTTGTAAGGAGTAATTTTACTTTGAAATCAAAGCTGGAATAAGAACATTTTAATGGACGCTTGTTGCTTGTGCTGTTTCGACATGAAGCAAAAATAAGGCAGAGGCAGATGTACCAGAGTTGGGTGTACAGACCCAGAAGCAGCAAGCTGACATGTCTGGTGATACCCCCTCAGTAGGTGAGCTCTGCTCATTGTGCCATCTGGTAGAAATAGATTTGCAGGTATCTGGCAATGCACCAGAGTGGGCAGTGACAGCATCGGTTTATAGACACACAGCATTGAGATTGATGTCACAAGCAACTGTTAGGGCAATCAGCTCCATTAATCAATTTGTGATTTACCTTCACAATATAGGAATACTGAGCCAATAAATGCCATGATCCCCCTGATGTTTTCATATGTCTCTTGTCTCCTAGATTGTTGTAGGCCTTGCACCATACTTTTACAAAAAGGAAAGGAAGCTATTGCACTGAATACCGGATAAGCAAACATAATAGTAAAGACAATGATGTATAATTTCCCTAAAAGGATGGATATAATAGTAATTTGAACCTGACACAGACAATGTCCTAATGCTTCGAAATAAAGTACAATTTTCTTTTATAAATCAGTGGACTTGTTCATATGTTTCATTTGACAAACCATAAATCAGGGTATTGCCCAACACACTATGACTAGATCTGTTGATATTTCAAGCACTTCTCCTGATAAGCCTGCTATATTTTATTATAAGTTTTAAATGTGATGTTGATTAACTAAAATCAAAATGCGTGATTTGCCAAACAGGGTGATGGAGTGAGGGCAAATTGCAAATTTTAATAATTAAACAGGTAAATGGAAATCAATTTCTATGGAAATAGAATTTGAATGACATTTTGAAATAAAATAATTCATTAATCTAGGTGCAATTACCAATAAGTACTGAACTAAATAATCAAGTCCATCCACAAATACATAGGAAATTAAATATTGACGTGCAATGTGCATGCGAGTGTTTGATTTGTAAAAGCAATCAATAATTATGAAACTCAAAGTATTGCCTGTAGGTTCCTGCCTTGTTTGTGATATAACTGCTTTTTATAGTTGGGCTTCTGCAGGTTATTCTGTAATTCAATGTTAGGTAAATTGCCTAATTCATCTTTCAGTTTTGCTTCCAGTCAGTCATCGTAGTTTATTTTTAATAATCTTCATTAGCATTCAGGAAGGCTACTGTGATCTCATACCTTCCCTAGTTCTTTCATTCACTCAAGAGATGACAATGGTTACTTTCAGTTTATTCTGGTAGGGTCTGAAAATACCAGAAATAGAAGACCTAGAGATAAAAATGAAGTGAGAGACAAAGACCTACAATGTTGATATAATGTACCTAACAATTAAAAATCTACTTTCACGGATTTAATATGAATAGGGCCAAAGAAACACAATTTGTAAAGAGGCAGATATTCAATGCAATGGTGTATAATAGTTGATGAGAAACCAGCCAGTTTATATTCACAGACACAGGCTTAATCAAACAGTACCAGCATGACCTGTATATCTCTTTTGGAGATTACATTTGTTCAGTCTCACCCAGACAAGAAGTGATTATTTCAGGATCATTTCCCCCTTTTCTTCCCCAAATTAGCTTTGTGAATCTTCTTTTCTGGACACAGCACAGCTGCAACAATTAGAAGCAGGAATCATACTTGAGGTTAACATTCCTGGCTGTTGCATAATGCCATTTTAAAATAATTTTCTGCCGGATCTAGTTAGATAATCTGTTTAAAATCATAGCTAACAATTATTTTATACATCCACTTAGAGAGAGAAGCACTGTGGAGTCCTCCCTGAAGCGAAGATTGTTCTATTTCACTTGTGTAAGTTTAAAAGGTCCTTGCAAATTGCTATGCAAATGGTTCTGGTCTGTTACCTAATATTTAGCCTAAGTAGTATAGTGTTAATTTCAAAGTCAATATTTTATCCTCAAAGTGACTGAAACTTAGAGAAAAGACTGAACAAAGGTTTTTGTTGAATAGCATTATCTAGGAGCTCCTTTGAGGAACTTCATCCCTGGACAGGCATGGCCAGGGGAAGCATAAACCATAGATTTCAGATTTTGATTAAATAAATATCCATTTCTAGATCTTGTGTTTTGATTTCTGGTGTTGGCAGTCATTATTCATTCCCCCACAGAAAAAGTGCAGAGGGATATTCTATTTCAATGCAGTGTCATGTGAATTTTTGCAAAAGTGCATTCCTTGGGCAATAAAGACATATTGTGCCTAATGCAAGATGCAGTAGCCAAGTGGACATCTCTATCTTGGACATTTGTTGCACTTCTTGAATACTGTCGTGGCCGTACACATTCAGATAATTCTTCCATTACACTCCTGACGTGAGCCTAAGCTGACACTTCAGTGCGCAACACAGCAGATTGTTCTCAGAGGTATTACCCTCTCAGGGACATGTTAAACCATGGTGCAGTTCACCTGTTCCAGCGATTCAGTGTGTCTTTGGCATGCTGCAATGATCCAGCGTTTCACGGCGCAAACTGGAGGAGCAACATCTCATCTTCAGACTGGGCACTTTATAACCTTCTGGGCTCAATATTGAGTTCAACACCTTCAGATTGTGAACCCACTCCCATTCCTTCCCTTTCTTTTAGCTTTACTTGTTACATTCTCTGTCATCATGTCCTCTCTCCCATCCCCCTACTCCAGTGGGACTATTTGTTCTTTCCAGACTGGCAGTTAGACACACCATTGTTCTGCCATTCTCACATTCTAATCTGCATGATCAACATCCTTTCTCCCCCCACCACCGCACTCCACATGCCCACCACAATTGCATAAATGCAGTCCCCTCCACACTTCACGCCAACTCTGATGAAAAGTCGTCTAGACTTGAAACATTAGTTTGCTGTCTCTCCGTGGATGCTGCCTGACCCGCTCAACTTCTGCTGTGATTTCCTATACTTTTTGTTTTCAGTACAGATTCCAGCATCTGCAGTAATTTGCTCCTACACTGTGATAAAAACAATCCCCATTAGCCACTTATGAATTAATTCTTTTTTTCTTTCTGGCAGAGTGTGTGACAAAGTAACATTCATAGCACACAAGTGCCAGGCAACGACCATCTCCAATAAGAGGAGATCAAACCACCTCCGCTTGGCATTCTATGTCATTCCCAGTGCTGACACCTCACAATCAACATCCTGGGAGGTACCTTTGATGAGAAACTGAATTGGGCCAGCCACACTATACAACAGTCGGTCATGACTTGGAATTCTATGGCAAGTAAATCACCTCATAAGTCCCTAACACTGTCTACCATTTACAAAGGCACAAATAAGGATGGATAGAATAATCTCAAAAGCCTTGGTTGATAGCAGTTCCAACAAAACTAAAGAGGCTGAACACAGTATAGGCGAAAGGTGTCCACTTGTTGGCTCTACCTTCTACATTCATTCCCTCAATGTCTGATGCACAATGGCAGCGGAGTGTATCATTTACAACATGCACTGCAGCAATTCACTTGACTCCTTTGCCAGCCACTTCCTAGCCTACAATTTCTGCCACCTAGAAGGACAAGGGCAGAAAATACACGGGAACACCACTACCTACAATTCCTCCTCCAAACCATACACTATCCTGACTTGAAACTATATCAATGTACCTTCATTATCGCTGGGTTAAAATCCTGGGGAAATCCCTTCTTAAAAGTATTATTGGTGCACCTACAGCCCTGCGCCCCCGTGGATTGTAACAGTTCAACAAAGCAACTCACTACCACCTTTTCAAAGCTGTATAAGGATAGACAATAAATGCATCAAAGTCCATATTCCATGAATAAATAAAAAAAGAAAGCTCACCTACCTTGGCTGGGTAAAAGAGAAAGCTATTCCCTTAAATTTCTGAGATGGGCGTAGGCAGTTATGAGTTCTGCCACTGAGCTGTGAGTCAAAGGCACACACTGATTGAAGTGCTTCTGCTTTGATGTAGCAGCACAATGCTTCCACATGTTTTAAGCTGTTCACATTGTAGATGGTGGTAGTGTCATGTCCCATAGGTGACTAATGTGACCATTTTATATCACTACAGAGCAACACTCAAGATTGTAGACAACAGTTCATGGAACAAAATAATTCGTCTGTAAAAGGATGCCATTCAGCCCATCATGTCTGTGCCAGTTCTTTCCAAGAGTAATTCATCTAACCCCACTTTTCTTTGTAGCCCTGATTGTTTTCTTTTCAGATAATTAATTGATTAACAGAAATAGTCTTGTATAGAAAAGGTTTCTGTCATAATACTGTTTTTGTTCCTGTCCAAGCTTAGGGACAAGTCACAATACAGAATGAAAGCTGGTGATAGACCTTAAAGTTTTATTTATGCAATTTGGGCACAGCAGCAGTCAGTCATTGAACTGATTTGATTTAATTTGAATTATTGTTGTCACATGCACCTGAGTACAGGCAGACCATGACATACAAGGACATACAAGTCATAGGGTGTTTAGTGAGGCATACAGAGTTACGGCTGCACAGGAAGTCATATTCAATGAGGGTGTGAATGTACTTTCCACAAAAGAACACATGTTTATTACCCAAAAAACTTTCTCCAATAGACAAATTGGAAAAATCTGAACATAAACAGGAAAAAAGACTCAAATCTTCTTCCCATCAATATCCTTTACAGACATTCAATGCCACTGCAATATTGCTTTCATATTAATTAATTTCTTTCTCAACTGATAAGGTTTTTTTTAAGTTGCTTTCAGCTACAATTCTCCCTGCCTCTACCCATGATAAACAAACACAGGCTTACTTGCTGAATTTTCTGACTGAATGCCAAGGTAAAAGATTTTTTCCAGTTACTGTGATTAAATTTGGATTGTTAAATATATCATCTGCTGGGACCTAGCTTTAATTCTGGACTGAACCTGCTTCTGTCCTGTGGTGTCTCTTTCTGTAGGTCACAGAAGCTCTACTTAGTAAACACTTCAGCAATTATCTCACCAGATAGCTTGTGCAATCATCTGGCTCAAGTCACTTTTATTTGGAAATGCTGTTTCGACCCACAACTAAAAATGTAAGTTTTTGACCCATAAGGAAGTTCTCAGAACAATAATCAAAAACTTTTTTACCTCCACTTTAGAATCCAAGTTTGCCAATAATAACAAAACTATGAATTTCACCACAATTTGCCAATCAACTTATATCAGTTTCCTCTTGATTTTGATTCACTGATGGGAACAATTTCTCCCTATCTACTCTGTCTAGACCCCTCATGATGTTCCAAAATGATTTAACTAATTAGTATTTCAACATTCCCCTGTTTAGCTTAGTTGGCTGGATGGCTGATCTGTGATGCAGAGTGATACCAATAGTGTGTGTTCAATGCTCATACCAAATGAGGTCACCCTGAAGGACTCTCCTTCTCAACCTCTCCCCTTGCCTCAGGTGAAGTGACCCTCAGGTTAAACCACCACCAGTTGTCTCTCTCTGATGAAGGAGCAGCCTAATGGTCTAGAAAGCCTATGGCATCTTTACTTTTACTAATTAACATCCAGTAACTGGTTCAGATTTAGTCTGTTATCTTATTAGTGAGAAAAATGCTGAATTTAAGAATACAGAAATATTCTCCATTTTCAAAATCCAGTTTTTAAAAATGTTCATCCATGGGATGTGTGTCTCACTGGCTAGGCCAGCTTTAATGCCCATCCCAAATTGCCCAGAGAGCAGTTAGGAGTCAACCACATTGTTGTGGTCTGGAGTCACATGTAGGCCAGACCAGGTAAGGATGTCAGATTTTCTTCCCATAAAGGACATTTTTGAACCAAATGGGTTTTTCCTGACAATTGATTCATGGTCATCATTAGACTCTTAACCCCAGATTTTGAAAAAAAAGGTCAATTCAGATTTTCTGGATTCATCTGCTGTAGCAGGAATCACACAGGTCGCCAGACTTAATCTGGATTAATAGTCCAGCAAAGACACCACTAGGCCGTCACCTCCCCTGGATTTTCTTGACAAACAACAGTCATTTCATGGTCCCCGTTAGCCAATTAATTCTAGATTTTTAATTGAATCCAAATTCCACCATCTGCTATGTCAGCATTCGAACCAAGATCATTACCAGGGTCACTGGATTAATAGCCTAGTGATAACGCATTAGGCCATTAGAGACCAAATTGTTACAGACACCTTACAGTTTGGATTGAAATGGCAGAAGTGTGCCCTTTGTTGATTTGGAGGTGATCGGTGATCTTTTCCATGTTTCTTAAGGTTGAAAGTTGTCAATTTAATCAACTTTGCAGCCAGTCCTTGGCTATTTTTTTGGCTACAAAGCTTTTGGGTTTCTAGCTTTTGGGCAGCCTGGTGGCTCAGCGGCTAGCACTGTTTCCTCACAGTGCCAAGGACCCGGGTTCTATTCCTCCGGCGACTGTCTGTGTAGAGTTTGCATATTCTCTCTGTGTCTGTTTGGGTTTCTGCCGGGTGCTCTGGTTTCCTTCCACAGTCTAAAGGTGTGTGAGTTAGGTGGATTGGCCACACTAAATTGCCCATAGTGACCAGGGATGTGTAAATTAGGTAGATTAGCCATGGAAATTATCAGGGGAGGCAATGGCCCAGTGGTATTATCACTGGACTGTTAATCCAGAGACCCAGATAATGTTCTGGGGACCTGGATTTGAATCCCACCACGGCAGATGGTGGAATTTGATTTCAATAAATATCTGGAATTAAGAATGTAATGATGACTATGAATCCATTGACAATTGTTGGAAAAACGCATCTGGTTCACTAATGTCCTTTAGGGAAGGAAACTGTCATCCTTACCTGGTCTGGCCTACATGTGACTCCAGAGCCTTACCTGCCAGACTCTTAACTGCCCTCTAGGCAATTAGGGATGGGCAATAAACGCTGCCTAGCCAGCAATGCCCTCATCCCATGTATGAATAAAGGGAAAAAAAAGAAAATGCAGGATTACAGGGAAAGGGTAGGGGAATAGATCTGGGTGGGATGCACTTTGGAGGGGCAGTGTGGACTTGTTGGGCTGAATGGCCTGTTTCTATACTGTAGGGATTCTATAATTTTCAGTTGCTTTATGAATAATGGAAAAGTTCTCAAGGAAGAAGAATTATCCAAAAAGCACTTGGTGGGGCTGTTGAGCTGTGATTTGTTTTTGCCACTTTGCAAAATAATCGCATATGACAAATGCAGGCATCTGTTCCTGTTGTTGATGGGACTCTACAGTACATTAGATTGCAGCACTCACTTTCCCATCCCCCAAACACACAGTAAAGAGTTTTCCATGGAGTGAAGGTGGACTGTTTTTCTGCTGCTTTCATATTGTGAGACTTCAGTTATTTAACTGTCAGACTCACTGCAGTTGGTCCCATCCTGTCTTCATGTGATATCCAAACATGTATACTTTTAAAAAAGGAGTCACAACCCTGTCTGATTGTTTCTTTTCCTATTCTGGAGGCGCTGAGGTCAATTGTAACATGCTATTTTTAGTTCCAGTGTTACCGTAGCTGACAACGTGGGGGTCTCATGTGGCCCTAAAGTAAATTTGCTGAATTCATTAAGACTAGTGTCTGTGAAGATTCAGTTAAAAGAAAATATTGGTTTTCCAGAATGTCCAGCTTAGTGAATTGAGCAGATACATTTTCAGGATGCTGATTTAGACCTTAGCACTAACAGGGCTCATTACCCAGCTAATAAACATTGGCATGAAGGATATTGTGCAAATGATCTTTCTATTTTGGGTATCCACTGTTCTTGCAGCAGAGCACCAGAAGCTTTGAGGACTCTGGAGAATTTCTCTGCTGCCTCTCACTGCACTAAGAGTCACACCCTGCGTTGCAGAGAAAAAAGTCCTTGGAGCTGGACAGAGATGTACGAGGAAGTGATTGGGCTTAGAAGGCTTAGATACATAATTACTGTGTACTCAGAGTCCTGGTGTCCTGCACTGCGTCCCACTGTGTTCAAATTAGTTGCAAACCTGCTACACTCGATCATACCAGAAAATGCTAATATGTACCTTCGTGTAACTGTGGGGGTACTGATATGCTGTAGCTAGGTAACACTGTGCACTCATGGACTGGTAACACAGTTGCCCAGTTCTATGATATATTTGGACTGCAGTCATGATTCTATTTTGTGCTTTTTAATTATAGTCAGGATCCTGAGAGAACAATATTGTTGAGATTCTCTCACAATATCTTGGTATGCATGCACAGACGGTCCATGGCAGTTTGGCCACTGTGTGCGTGCGTGTGCTTGTGTGTGTGTGCGTGCGCGTGCACAATTTAAGCATTTATAGATCCACGTTAAGAAGGGCAAACTGGTTCTTTACCCAGCCCCACTCTTATAAAGGTCACAACAAAGTTTGAATTTGAGAAAAGAGAGATGATATCGCTAACTTTACATATATTTATATCCATCAGTTGTATATGCCTCTGCGTCAAAAACAGGTCAACCCAGTTTTTTTTCTGTACCAAATAAAGTACTAGCTAATTGCAAACAATTCCTTCTTGAACAAAGATGTGAAGACAATTGACTAAAAGGCTAATACTGTGTCCTATATGTACCATTCTGGAAAATTAACACACATGCGCACATCCTCTAAGCGGGGGGAAAGAAATCCCTGCAGAGTAAAAGTACTGTGCGGTAATTAACAGTTAAATTCAGAAAAATAGAAATACAGACTGTACAAAAGTTGGTCCATAGCCACAGTCATTCAACTCAAGCTTTTGGCACTGGGATTTTTTTTCCTGGATCAGGTAAAACTGGCTGAGTTATTTTTATCTGGAGACAGTGATGGTAGATTCCTGCTTGTCCTTTGAGAACTCTCTACTTGCATTGATGAGACCTTCTAATCAGTTTTCAAATCACAAACGTTGATGAAAGAATTTCAGAGAAAAGAGAGAAGGAGAAGGCAGTGTCCGTTGCTCTAGGCAAGACACCTCTCACCCTATTCAAATCCAAAAACTTGATTACATTCACATACTGGGTCCTGTGGCCTTTCACTGAATGTGTTGTGATTCAGTGACTCCATTTGAAGAGCTCGTGTTCTTTGCAAATGCAACCTTTTATCATGCTGTAGCCAGTCTCTTTTTCTTTTTAAAGTGTTCTTTCCAAAGTGTGCAAGATATAGAGCTGTGTCCAGGTAATTATATTCAAAATTAATATTTCAGATAAAATATGTTCATAACAGCATCCTAATGCCAGCACCAGTCACCAGAACAATGTGTTTAGGGTTTCCGAGATAACAAGCATGGGGCTGGATGAACACAGCAGGTCAAGCAGCATCATAGGAGCAGGAAAACTTGACGTTTCGGGCCTAAACCCTTCATCAGAAATGGGGGAGGGGAAGAGGGTTCTGAAATAAATAGGGAGAGAGGGGGAGGCGGATAGAGGATGGATAGAGGAGAGGATAGGTGGAGAGGAGGCAGACAAGTCGAAGAGGCTGGGATGGAGCCAGTAAAGGTGAGCTTAGGTAGGGGGGTAGGGAGGAGATAGGTCAGTCCAGGGAGGACGGACAGGTCAAGGGGGCGGGATGATGTTAGTGGATAGGAGATGGGGGTGTGGCTAGGGGTGAGAGGAAAAACAGGTTAGGGAGGTGGAGATGAGCTGGGCTGGTTTTGGGATGCGGTTGGGGGAGGGGAGATTTTGAAGCTTGTGAAATCCACATTGATGCCATTGGGCTGCAGGGTTCCCAGGCTGAATATGATTTGCTGTTCCTGCAGCCTTCGGGTGGCATCACTGTGGCATTGCAGGAGGCCAAGGATGGACATGTCATCTGAGGAATGGGAGGGGGAGTTGAAATGGTTCGCGACTGGGAGGTGCAGTTGTTTGTTGCGAACTGAGCGCAGGTGTTCTGCAAAGCGGTCCCCAAGCCTCCGCTTGGTTTCCCCGATGTAGAGGAAGCCACAACGGGTACAGCGGATGCAGTATACCACATTGGCAGATGTGCAGGTGAACCTCTGCCTGATGTGGAAAGTCTTCTTGGGGCTTGGGATTGGGGTGAGGGAGGAGGTGTGGGGGCAGGTGTAGCACTTCCTACGGTTACAAGGAAAAGTGCCGGGTGTGGTGGGGCTGGAGGGGAGTGTGGAGCGGACAAGGGAGTCGCGGAGGGAGTGGTCCCTCCGGAAGGCAGATAAGGGTGGGGAGGGAAAAATGTCTTTGGTGGTGGGGTCTGATTGCAGATGGCGGAAGTGTCGGAGGATGATGCGTTGGATCCGGAGGTTGGTGGGGTGGTATGTGAGGATGAGGGGGTTTCCAGTGGGTTCTACAGGAATGTGAGAGAGGAAAATGCATCAAGCTCCCTGTTGAACTTAGGGTAAAATGCCACTGCCGCTAATATGGTCCGACCACTTCACCGTATGTTAGCCTGTGTGACATATACTATGAAGACTGGGTTCTTTTTGAGACAGACGTTTTGAAGTTTATTAACAACACTAATGATGTATATTGACACAATCAGTAATCAGACTTGCATATCACCTGAGTTCTATGCCTACTTCTGCTCCTGCACCATTACATACATAACTGAATTGTTGACTAAGAGACCAATTGACTGACTGTTTAACTATTTAACTGAGACTAAAATGGAGATCTCTGATAATAGATCTTTGATACTGTCACATGCTTTGGTGTTACCTAGCTGTATTAAAGGCATAGTACCTTTCTGAGATTTGTGTAATAATGCATCATCTCCCCTTTTTGTTAAAGAATGATAAACTTGTACTGATGAACATGCACAAAGATATACATAGGTACATTATCTCTTTATATTAAGTGGTGGACATCTAATACATTCAGATCTAGTCCTTATATAATTATCATGATTTAGCTGCGTAGCTTTATACAGTTGTGTGCTTTGTGGATGAATATTTAATGTATAACGTTGATGCAAGATTGCTGTCTGGCATGACACTTTCGGTATCCAAGTCATCATTCTGTTTGGCAGATGGTTGATTATGTATGACTTGAATGCATTGTCTGTTTAGTTGTACGATTTGACCGTTATTCGTGACAAATCTATATTACATGGACTGGATACAAAGTTGTTGAATCTTGATATGAACCCATGTATATGAAGATCTTGAACTCTTTTGTTTGGTTCAAGTTGGGATAACTTGTACCATTTTCTCTCTTCTTTTCAATAAAGCATCGTCTACATGTGGTTGGATGGTAAGAATGCATGATGGAAGGACATATGGATCTGTCTTCCAAACATGAGTGCTACTGGTGAGGGTATGTTGTTGCCTAAGGGAGTGGCATGTCCATTTAATATGGCTTTGAGTTCCTTCTTGATTTCCTGGCTACAACGGCAATCAAAAACCACCCAGGTTGCAGTTTCTTCCAAGATGGAAGGCCCCCAGTTGGCTCTCCAGCTTTGAAAGTCCACCGCATTCCTTAGGTTGATTGTCTTTCTGGCCACTAATTAGCTAATTCAGGAACATTGCTGCTGGGTTACTGTAATGTCACATAATGTGGGGTCAAACTCCCATTTGGCTTCAACATCAGGATCTCTCCCTAGAACCGAACATTTCAGGCTTGTGCCCTTTTGTCAGAATTGTCAAAACAGAACTGGTATCGGTTTCAGATTTCAAGCATCTGCAGCACTTTGCTGTTATATTCGGCAATGCTATTAGCTGTGCAATTGAAGACAAATTTCACCAAGGCTCACTGAACATCTCGATTGGCAAGGAATTTATGAAAGTAATTCATGTTAAATAGGTTATTTGAATTTGACAACTCTGTCCAGAATGGGAGAGTCATGTGTTGATTAAATCAGAGTCCAATGTGAATTTAAAAATTAGTTATAAATTTACTTCAGTGAGATAGTCAGATAGCTCATAATGAATGGCTGATTTCTTGTTCTGTTTTGCCACAGCGGTCTTCAATTTGAAAACTGAAATTGCTGTTATGCTGTTTATTAATCTCACTTGACCAATTTGGGTAATAAATTGAAAAAGTGTCTGACAATAACACCTCAATAGAAAACATGATGGATGACAGATTCGGACATTAAAACTTGCACTGCTTTTCCATCTAGCAACACAGGTCTGTTAAATTCTGAAAGGATAAAGTAAGCCAAATCTCTGTCATTGTTGTACCTTTACTAAAATTCTTGAGTTTCATACGTGTAACAATAACTGCCTGTAGTACTTCTATTTCCCCACTACTTCCTCATGCTTGTGTGTTGTGTTTCTCTGTTACATTTAAATATACTGATCTCAATTTCATTGTAAAATAGCTTTCGGCTAAGAGAGAGGCCAGAAATATTTTAGATCCTGGGGCCTCTTTTTCAGATCTAGACCTTGACACTTCCTGAATTTGGTAGACATCATTGCCTTGCTGGAGCAGAAAGGCAGGTGACTGGTGGACCTGTGGGAGAAGCCCCTGTACGCTGGGGAGTGATGAGGAGTGGGGTTCCAACAGGACTGTGTTTAAGGGATGTAGAGGGTTGGGCAGCCAGGATTCTGACGAAGGCAAGGAGAAGCATTCCTACTCCTGTGGCCTCATGAGAAAAATAAAATGTTATGGACTTACTTTGTCAGATCTGTTTTAGTCCTCAATTCAGGCCCCGGCAGGTTGGGCCTGGTAGCAGAAACACAATGGCTACCGTACTGCATGGGACATTCCATGACAGAACTGCAAGGACAGTGCTAAGACCATGAGAAATGGAAACAGGAATAGGCTGATTGGCCCTTGCGCCTACTCTGCCATTCAACTGGGGGCATGGCTGATCTGGCATTCCTCATATCCACTTTCCTGTCCTTTCTCCATAACCCTTAATTTCCATACCGATCAAGAAACTATCTATCTCAGCCTTAATATATCCAAGGACTGTGCCGCCACAGCTCTCTGTGGTAAAGTTTCCAAAGATTATCCAACCTCTGAGAGAAGAAATTCCTCCTTTTCTCGTCTTAGATTGGACCTCCTTTAATCTAAGACTATGCCCTCTCATTCTAGACTCTCCTTTGAGGGGAAACATCCTCTCAGCATTTACTTTGTCAAGTCCTTTAAGAATCCTATATGTTTCAATGAAATTATCTCATATTCTTCTAAACTCCAGTGAGTAAAGTCCCAACCTGTTCAGCCTTTCCTTATAAGACAATCCCTCCTTACCAGGATCATCCTAATGAACCATCTCTGAAAAGCCTGCAATGTCAATATCAGTGCTCAATATTACCTGCATGTTTTGCCCTGTGTTAGAAATTATGACACATTTTAATAGGCACTTAAGGATAATTGCAAGGTAACTGATTTATGTTCGGGTTGTGGATGAAGTTGTTGACTTGCTCGCCGAGCTGGCTTGTTTTTATCCAGACGTTTCGTCACCATGCTAGGTGACATCATCAGTGGAGCCTCCGATGAAATGATGTTATTCTACTCTGCTTGGAATTTATACTGTCCAGTCTGTTATGGTGAGTAGTGTCATTTCCGGTTTTGATCTGTATGGGTTTGTATATGGGGTCCAACTCTATACGTTTGTTGAGTGAAGTATGGGTAGAGGCTCCACTGATGATGTCATCTAGCATGGTGACGAAAAGTCTGAACAAAAACAAGCCATCTCGGCAAGCAAGTCAACAACATCATGTGTGTAATAGGATTTTGAACAAGGATAGCTCAAACACTCAATTCCAGAATATCATACATTCAGCAACAACCCAATGGCAGCTCAATATATTTTATATCTGGAATGGCCTTTCTAAACTTCTCCACTGCTCTTTCCTTTGTGCTGGTGTAATGCCACTGGACTAATAGCCTACACAGATACCTCCAGGACAGTTTTTTCCTCAACAGAGGATTCTCCATCACTGTAGTTAGCAATGCCCTCAGCTGGGTCTGACCTATTTCTTGCACATTTGCCCTCACCTCTTTCCTGACCTCCCAGAACAATGTTTGATGCTCCCTGGTCCTCATTTTCCACCCATCAATATCCATATCCAAAGAATCATAAGGTGCCATTTCTGCCACCTCCAGTAGGATGTCACCACCAGATACATATTCCCTTCTGCTCCCTTGTCAAAATTCCACAGGGACAGTTCCATCTGTGACACCCTGGTCCACCCCTCCACTTCCAACACCTCCCTGCACCCCCCACGGCTCATTCTCATATAATTGCAGAAGGTGCAACACTTTCCCATTTACTTCTACCCTCCTCAAAGTCCAAGGACCCAGGCACACCTTCCAGGAGAAGCTGTGATTTAGCTGTACTTCAATCAATCGCGTCTAACTCACAATATAGCTTCCTTTAAATTGAGGAGAAGAACGTAGGCTGGGTGACTGCTTTGGCAAACACCCACACTCTGTGCATAAAATTGACCTCGAACTTCCAGTTGCCTGCCACTTCAACACACCACTATATTCCCATGCCAGCATTTCTGTCTCAGGCCTGCTGAAGTACTCCAGTGAGGCTGAATGCAAGCTGAGGAACAACACCTCAACCTCCCAAAGTATTTTACAGTCTTCAGGACTGAACATTGAGTTTAATAATTTCAGAATGTGAACACCTTCCTCCATGTTCATTACTTACCTCACACCCCCAGATCCTGCCTTGTAGTACGGTAACCAGCATTGATCTCTCTTTTGGCTTTTCATCAGCAGTTCCTTTGATTCCCTGTCCATTCTTTCTTTTCTTTTCCCTTTTTTCGGGGCATCCTCTCCACATTTTCTATTCATTCCCGTCCCCTCATCCCTCCCTGTCATCAGCATAAATACCACCCATTCCCATCAATTTTCATTTTGGACAAAGGGTCACTGAACTTGAAATGTTGACTCTCTAATGACACAATGCTTTTCTCCTCACAGATGCTGCCAGATCTGCTGGGTTTCTCCAGCACTTTCTGTTTTTGTTTCAGAATTCCAGCATCCGCAGTTCATTGTTTGCACCATAATACTCTGGGGACAGTGTTCAAATCCTACCATGACATCTGGTGGAATTTGAATCCACTTAATAAATCTGGAATATAAAGGTAATTGAAGGAATGGTTACCATGAAACTAACATTGATTTTTGTAAAAGTCTATTTGTTTCACTAATGCCCTAAATAGAAGAAAATTTGCCTACGTAAGATTCCACATCCACGCAAATTGGTTGACTCTAACTGCCCTCTGAAATGGCCCAGCAAGCCATATATTTTGATGGCAATTGGGCATGGGCAACAAATACTGGTGTTGCTAATGACAACCTTGTCCCATGAAAGAATAAAGAAAAATGCTCCTTAAAACCTAACTCTTTCATTACGTTTTTTTTGGTCATCTCTCCTAATATCCTTTTAAATGTCTTGGTATCAAATTTTGTTTTTCTGTTTGGAATACTTTAAAACATTAAAAGTGTTATTAACTGTTATATGAAATAAAACCAAGCCTTTCCTGATTCACCATGTGCAAGGCTGTTGGTAACCTGCTAACATTGTATATCTGCTCATATTTCACGGACCAACCTCCAAAATAGAAACAGACGCCAGTCATTGTCCTGATATCTATATGGTGCTATAGCCATACAAAACAATTCATTGGTAGCTGTAATTTACCTGAGTTTGCCTTATTTGATTGGTGGCTATCAAGAAATTGACTAAGTCAGCAGCAAAACATTATTTCAAACCCAGAATATCCAGGAAAAGGCAAATACTTTTTTTTATATCTTGGTAATCTGAAATGAAGATTGTAGATGGCATCCAGGCCAGCATAGAAATCTTGTGTCAGAGTCTGCTAGAAATTTGAATCCACAGTTCTGCTCCATCAAAGATGATAGCAAGTTGCCAATAAGATTATATAATGCACAGAGGCTAATAAAATATTTTTTAATGAAAAACTTATTCCTAGACAGTTTATTTACGGATTGTTGGGCATTAAGGTAATTCATATGTTGAAGGAAAATCCATATGTCTTATGCTTCGTGTTAATGACGCCAACTTTCACTCTTCAAGAACTGCAATGACTTTATATGTACAATATCTGGCAATGTAGTTGAACAAAACTCTTATTACTGTAATATCTCACTGAATTGACATGAGTTCTGTCGTGTTCTTCTGCTGTTGGGGTATTGAGTAAATAAATACTGCTCTCGACAAAGTGACAAATCACGTTTATTAAAAATCAAGTTTAGACAGTGGTATATGGTCAATATAAAACAGATTTTATATAATTTTAAATATTGAATAAAAGAATGAACAATTGTACTTGTTGGAAGAGAGAGTTGGGAGGAGACATGGTCAAGGTTTCCATGATAATGAAAAGTTTTGTTAAAAGTTAATGGCCATAAATTCAAAATGTAAGCGATCGCCATACAAATTAGTTTACATTAACTGTGTGTGAACTGGCCTAAGGAAAGGTGTGGTGTGGATGGCATATTAACAAGCAAAGCAAAAGAAAAAATAAGTGGTGAGGCTCTAAAGGGATAACACAATGTGTTGAGAGATGACCAAGTGTAACTTGCAAATAACTCTTTACTAACACACGTAGCAACACTAAATCTGGATGGTATTCATCAGTTCAAATTATACAGGAAGATTCTGTATGAGCTCAATTTATCCTGATTATAGCACTTAAATATGAATTACACCAAAATACATTGGTAGTCAAACAGTTGAAGATCCTGGAAAGTGGCAGGGCTACTGGTGTCAGAGTGCCTGAAACCTTGTGTTAATCTACCAGAGTAAATGGGTGAACTCCTCTGCCAAAATATTAATGAGAGCAATTCTGTAAGGAAATTATACATTTTCCTCCATGAGTATTACTACTCATCACTATCCCTTCCTCACTGCATTGTTGGTCTACTTATAGCACGCAGACTAAGAGGTTCTAGAAGACAGCTCACTACCACCTTCTCAAGGGTAACCAAGGACGGGCAACAAATGCTGACCCAGCCAGTGATCCCCACAACCAATGAGTGAGTAAAGAAAAGAAATCTTCAGGCAATTAATGGGTCCCCTTAATATTGGGTTACATTGAATCCTTTTCAACAGACAACATTCCAGCTGACAAATATTGATCCAATGGTGGAAACATTGACATGTCTGGTTTCAGTCAATTAACAAGCTTTGTGCAAGCAAGCATACAGATTCTTGTATTTTTTGGTGCCACAGCACTTGTGGTTTCACTGTGCTGAGGACAATTCCTTCCAAGAGAAGAAAATAATTGAAATTACATGGTCAAGCAGTTACAAAGCTCTTTTGTAGTTTAATGATAACAGCCTAATGACTTGACGGGCCATCTCTCTATCTTTCACCAGGAACATCAGATGTCATCCGAACTGTAGCAGGCCAATTTACCTTTAGCCTATTTCACCATTCAGTGAGGTCGTGGCTGGTTTCGGTGGAAAGGGGGTGGCAAGTGAGGCTAAAATGACACACCAAAGAATGTGCTGCCACTTTTCTGCCCCAGGAATGCCTGCTGCCATTTCTGAGTGTGGCTTAATTCAGCCAGCCATCTTTTCCTGTTGGAAATACATCAGAACCTCATTGTTTAAGCAAATATGGGTCCCATGATATTGTTATAAATTCCCATTTTATCACAGTTAAATCCAGCCCATATTGAGTGCTGCAGCTGCTCATTTCATAGAGCTCTTCATAGTATCTCTGGGAGCATGTTCTGGCATGATAAAAATAATCTGTACTGCACTTTATGGGAGGCAAGGATGAGCTTTTTGCACTCTTTGTATATACTTCACTGTTAATCCTTCCTCCACGAATGTTCTCCATTCACCTTCGGCATTTGGCATGACCCTCCTTTTTAACTGCACTTTGCAGATTGTGTGCCATGAATGCTCTGATAAACTTCCTGCTCTAAAAGCAGTGAACTGCCTATCAGCGCTTGGAATGTACTGGCAGCCTACATAATGAAAGTATATACAGCAGGACCATCAGAACAATTCAGGCTTCTCACAGGAAAGAGTAGGTGAGCATCCGATTGCCCTTGCAATTTCTCAGTTGTATCCTGAAGATAAAAATGAGCCCTATTCCCACTTTATTGGTTTTGTAAAATATTGCAAACTTTTTGACCTCCTAGTCACTCATCTCACACCTGTTGTGAAATATTTTCATCTGTAATACCTTTTCTTCTTCAGATGCTGACTGACCTGCTATGTATTTCCAATGTGGTCTTGGTTATTTAAGTTATCAGCAATCGGTTTTTCTCAGTGCATTTAAACTTGGGAATGCAGCAGCAGTGGCTCAGAATTGTGTCGTGTGGTTACTGATTTGTCTTTGTTGTAATTGTCACCATTCTGGAGCAATAAAATATGCTGGATTTTGTTTCTCTCACAGATTGACTCCAGCAGCAAAACAGATCCCTAAAGCATGCTGCTCTTGCATCGCTAGCAATATATGAGCAGAACTCAAACTGTCCTTTGTCAGTTGGTGTGTATTTAATTCAATTACCCCCCTCTGTAACAGTGTGAAATGTATGTAACCTGCACGCAAGCAGCATTACTTCAATTTAAAAGTGTGAAACTTCACACCCATTATGAGGTGACCCCTTAGGGAGGCAGCTCATATTTTCTGGCCTCTCTGGTGGAAATCTTTGTGATGCTGCCATAGCAACGTCTTCTTCCTCTGCGGCATCATCCTGTTTGAGAATTAATTTCCAAATTCGCATTCTGGAAAATGCTTGAAGTTCATCCCACATATTGGTCTGTGATGCCTTATTTTTTTAGGATGGAAAATAAAGAGCACTGTCTGGAATGCAAAACACCTCACAAGGCAGGATGAGGATTTTGGAAGCTGTTTTTCTTTTAATTGAGTGTGATGGTCAACTACACCAGTTTGGGAATTTGAGCAAAATTCATATTGAGGCTGCTGGTTTATTGTTGTAATCCACACTAATGGTGCTGAGCCACTGAGCAGTTCCTGCTAATCATGATGATGGTTCACCTTGCATAATTCACATTGAAAGTGACAGGTTATAAGAGGTACAAGGAGCAAGGTACTGGAAACAGAGGCATGTGCAGCTAGGAGGCTTATTGACATTATTGACATCTCATAAATATGGAGCAGACAGCAGTGGATGGTCAGGGCTGGAACAAGCAGCAGAAAATATTTTTCAAAGAAAAAGACCCACAAAGAATGATGAAAATGTACTGTCGATAATGAATGATGCAGCAGATACAGAATGGGAGGACATATGACTGGAAGATTACAACAAGATAGATAAAACACAGAGATTCACTGAGGCACCCGGGATGATGCTTTCCTCCCATGTGAGGCAGGCTACAGAACAGAAACTGTTTGGTTTGAAACTAACAAACCTCCAGGCTACTGACCATACCGTGGTGGTGTCATAAGTGACCTGGAGGTCAGCGAGCTCCTGGAATTTACTTACTCCTGAATTGTTAGATTTGGTGTTGGTAGCAAAGTTATGGCCATAAACAATAAGATGGTGCTACAAGACATCGGAAGAACAGATTCTGTCCATATGATTCTTTGTGAAGTTGAATTAGGAACCCATATTTCAAAGTAATAGAAGAAAATAGAATAGATCTCATTAAGGATTTAATACAGGATGAAAAACAACAACTGTGGCAGCTTGTATTTATGCAGCACCTTTAATGTAATAAAATATCTCTAGGCACGTCACAGGAGCATTATTAAACAAAATTTGACACTGATGTGCATAAGTATTAGAGCAGATGGCCAAAGATTTGCTCACAGAGTAGATTTTAAGGAGCATAATAGGAGGAGGGATAATTGGAGGGGTAGAGTGATTTAAGAAGGAAATTCAACAACTTGGAATTTAGGAAGCTGAAGGCATGACAATCAATAATAGAATGAATAAAATTGGGTGTGTGTTAAGAAGTCAGAAGTAGGGGCGGCACGGTGGCTCAGTGGTTAGCACTGCTGCCTCACAGTAGCAGAGGCCCAGGTTTGATTCCACCCTCGGATGACTGTCTGTGTGGAGTTTGCACATTCGCCCTGTGGCTGTGTGTGTTTCCTCTAGGTGCTTCAGTTTCCTCCCACAGTTCAAAGATGTGCAGGCTAGGTGGAGGCTAAATTGCCATTCGTGTTCGGGGATGTGTAGGTTAGGTGGGTTAAAGGGGATGGGTCTGGGTGGGAAGCTCCAAGGGTTGGTGTGGACTTGCTGAGCCGAAGGGCCTGTTTCCACACTGTAGGGATTCTATGATCTATGATCAAAAGTAGAGGACTGAAGAGTCATGGGGCTGCCTTCAGAGAAAGAAGTCAGTGAAAAAACAGAGGAATTAAAAAACCAAGGATGAGTGATTTAAAATTCAGGCATCGCTTTAGCAAGAACTAATATAGGTTAGTGAGTATAGGGCTGATATGTGAATAAAACTTAGTGCAAGTTAGAACGTGGGTAATAGCGTTTTGGTTGACATTGGGTTTATGGAAGGTGTTGCTCCTTCCTGGGGTAGTGTTCTGGAAAAGAAGCCCTGCTATTGCCAGAGTCATCAAAAAAAGCTTAAAATCTTATAAAACAAAAGTGCAACATTCCTTGATTTACCTGTTTTTTAGATCCAGGCTGACAGAAATCATGGGCAAGGTTTCAGTACTTAATAAAATTACTATTTATTACAAGTAAATAGTTTCTAACTACAGATAAGTAATTATGAACCACCAACATGTTACTGTAATAGTTAAATCATTCACCCTTACTGTAATTCGCCCTTTACAAACATACACACAGACAGATGCATAAAAAAATGGTTGTCAGGGATGGAAGGAAAGACTGGGAATGCAGTTTGATGGTCCCTATCCATAAAGTGTGCTGAGATGGTCCTATTGGCCTGTCAAATCCTGGTGCTCCACAACCTTCCTTTTCCAGGTACTTTCATTTACTTACATGTGGCACAGGTCAACTAGTTCACACTCATGACATCCCTTGACTTATTGATTGGAAATATGGTGTTTAAAATACTAACTCATCAACTATGATCTTATCGAATAGTGGAGCAGGCTTGAGAGACTGAATGGTCTACATTTGCTCCTGTTTCATATGTTCGTATGAACTGATAGACACAACATTGGACTCAAATATCACCCTGTCTTTACCCAAGGGTAAGCTGTTATTGACTTTCAGGATATTATTTACATGAACACATTTTTCTGATATTAATGCTGAGCTTACTGTTTAGGACCAACACCCCTTTATCCTGCAGTTTTATGGTATCCTGAAAGTGATTATAAGGTACCTTTCAACTCAGTATTCCAACATGACAACTCAGCCTTATGGATCTTCTTTGCACCACTTCTAGGACCATTCCCTTGTCTTTGATGGTTTGAATTGAATGCAGTAATCTAAGTAAAATCTAACTAAACCTCCATACTATTTCAGTATGGTGACTATAGTTCCAATGGGACTCCCAAAGTAGGCAGTTAACTTAACTGTAATTGATACACTTAATTGGACACTGAATATCCGTGAAGAAGAGTGATTGAACATTGTAGAGAAATTAATAGCTCTGTTCAATGTTCTCCAGGCAGAGGAATCATAGGATGGAGCTTTCTGTTCCTTCAGTTAGAGAAACAACTGGCAGGGCAGGAAAATAGTTCATGATAGAATAGTCATGTAAGAGCTGGATGGATCGGGATAGAATCACTGAATGTCTTATGTAATTTACACTGCTAATGAAGTTTCATGTCATGTAAGGGCATGGAATGCCTTGCCTGCAGCAGTTGTAGACTCGCCAACTTTAAGGGCATTTAAATGGTCGTTGGATAAACATATGGATGATAATGGAATAGTGTAGGTTAGGTGGGCTTCAGATTGGTTTCACAGGTTGGCGCAACATCGAGGTCCAAAGGGCCTGTACTGCGTTGCAATGTTCTATGTTCTATGTAATTATAGTGACATGACACAATGCATAATTTGGAAGTGTGAAAGGCCCAGAACCCATCCAGCCTATTTCTAAACAGAAACTATAAAATCACAGAAATGCATCTGACCTAGCTGTGTTTCCTTATTGTTGCTGTTGGTTGTGGCTTTACTGTTGGAGGGTCTGCAGATCCTCAGGGTGCTCAATGATGTATCTATTCAGGAAACAAGAGAGTTAAGATTACACACATAGGACAGGATTACACAGCCCCACCACCACCCACCCGAAGAGGCAGGGTGGGAAAATAAATGGACCAGTTGGCATTGGAGAAACACCCGCCCGCTTCTTCACACCTTAGCAATTGAGCTGTGGGTACGAAGGACAATGGGTAAGCTTCCTGTCTGCCAAACACTATAGCCCTTCAGTGGTCAATCAGTCATAATTTATAGCCTCACTCCACCACCAGCCCTATTACCAGTCTTTCCAGCCGGCCAGAAAAGTGGCAGTTATCCTGAAAGGGAAAACCATGGGGCCTGCCTGCAATGTTGAAGTGGTCTCCATTTTCCCCAATCTGGGTGCTACTGGGGACATGAATGGAGAGAAAGGAGGTGGCTGCTGGAAGCCAAACCTCTGCCCTTGCCTCTGAACCCCTCTCCCCATGACCCCGATTCTGCGAACACCCCCCAGAAGAAATACTTCTCTCTCGTCAGTCCTCCCTGACTCTCAGTGATTACTGGCATCTGATTGGCACGCGATCCCATGGGTGTTCTTGCTGGTGGGGGCAACAGATTACTCCCTCCTTAAGGTATTTGCCCCACCCTTAGAGCAAAAGGAAGAAACTTCCACCATAGAGTGTCTCACTGTAACAGCATTTTATTTATATGTTAAAATTAAAATATATTTTGAAAAACAAATTTATAAACAAACATTGCTTGGAAAATTTACACAGTTCAAGTAGTCATGCTTTGCATACTTTTGTCAATAAGTGAGCAATAATATTGAGACCCTGCAGTGTTTCAGATCCAGTTTAGATTGTTTATTATGCCTCTGTCAAACTAAGGTGTAATTCGTGAGACTGATGAAGGACACAGCATGAAAGGCAGGAAAATTCAATGATGCAGAGAGCTTTTCTTTGCCTCAACTGGACATTGGACTGTTCCAGGGTAAAAGGACATTTTGAGTTTTTAGGCCAGGATACCGAGAAGAGTAATGCCGCTCATCTTCACAACTGTGCCTTGGGATCTTTTATATCCACCTAAAAGGGAACACTTGGGTCTTGGTTTAATATCTCAGTTGAAAGATGACACCTCCAACACTGCAGCACTCTCTCAGTGCAAGAATTACATACTCAAGGAAGAAAGTCCTGATTTAATCTTCATCACAATCTTGTTTCAAAGTTAAACTGATCAAAATATCATCAACAGAGATGGTATGAGATCACTAATACCATCTAATATGCTACTCTGCTGCTTTAAATGAACTACTAAATTAAAGCGTAATTCAGTAGTAAGAGGAGCAAGGTCTCGATTGTATTCAGTGAGTAATTAACCGTGCCTCCTGCTGAACATAGTGTTCCTCAACTGATGTCTAAATTTAAATTTTCAATTTCTCTCAGCTGAGGGGGTCTCTGTACAATATTCATTATTACTGATACTTTCTCCTGCCTTGCCTTGGATATTACTCTTCTGCAGTTTAATGCCAGCAGGCTATTGCTGTCTTACAGCAGCTGATTCCAAATGCAGTGGTCAATATGTTCTACCACAGGTTCCTCTCTCGAAAATGTCATTCAGCCTGTCATAGTTGCACAGTTCTCAGTGGTTTCACGTGATTTTTAAAATTATTGAAAGCAATTTTTCTAGGCAAATGCCAAGGGTACTATCCAATCCAATCCAAATTACTTAAAACATCCACGTTTAAAACAGGCATAAGCTTACTGACACATTAGCCAAAATAAAAACAACTACCATAATCCCTTTTCATTCATGTCAATTTCAAATTTGGCATTTGTATTATTATAAATGCCTTTGTTTATCTTCAGCACAGTTGTGCTGGATCACACCTGGTTAATGATGTGCTGAATGCAAATAAAGTGCCTCTTGAGGGACAATCTTCAATAGAGTAAATTCTTTTGAAAAAATAACTTGTTGTTCCATTGAAATTCTGGGCAACATAATTTTAAACTAATCATGAGCACGCATATCCCTCAAAGCTTACGGCATACAAAGCAACTGTGACTTACTGCTGCGGAATATAAAACAGAACTGGGTAATCAGGCAGATGGTGAAAAAGCTTGCATAAAACTATTACATGTAATAAGTGTTGATCAATTGGTTAGTTTTGTGTAAAAATCTTCTGCCTGAAAGCTTTTAAGTATTTTCTTAATGATATACCATACACATAAAGCCGACTTTCCCTTCTTACTCCTAACAGTATTGTTGGTTATTTCTGAATGGCTGGCAGATGAAATCAATCCAAAGAAATCATAAAATTGAAGGAAGAAATACTTAAACAGCAGAATGCATTGAAAAGTAAATGTTAGTGGGATGAATGGTGCTAGATGAGGCGTATTACAGATAGACGCACATTGACTGGCAAGTGGACCATATACATAATTCTCATATGAAATTGAAATTGATAAGGATGAAGTTGAAAGAGATTTCAGTGTTCTATAGAAATAAAGCTTAAATGTCCAGCCAATATTGAGTGACAATGTTCAATTTCATGAACAAATGAATGGAGTATGTTGTGACCAAACTGTACAATATTTTGATCAGGTCACACCATCTCTAGTCAACACGAGAAAGTCAAATGCTGTAGGCAGTGTGAAAGAGAACTACAAAGCTGTTCCCTTTTACTGAAGTTCTGAATCTGAGGAAAGAGCAGTTTTGTCAGCCTGAAAATAAAGCCGATATTTAATGGAATTATGTTAAGATAGCAAATAGCTTAGAATGTGTAAATCTAACAAAGCTACTTTCAAAGTAACTGTGAAAATAGGATATGGGGATACAGATACATACTTATGAAATTTAGAATCCTAGGCAGAATAGTAGAAGTGCAAACTCTGGAATTACTGAGTGAACAATTAGATTCAACAAAGGGGGTGAATGGTGTTTGGGAACTGTAGTATAGAAGACCATCCTCATGCTAATATTCATAAATCATTGAACTCACTCACTGATGGAAATAATGCAACTATTTCACTGTGTTCAATATAAATCCAAATCTGTCCTGTGCTTGAGGTAACTCCAACTTGACTCTGTGCAGGAAGTCCAGATCATTTCCTGCTAAGTGTGATCTTGACCTCATCCTGTGCCGCCTCATTATCTAATGCTGCTTTTGACTCCAATCTCACTCTGTGGTGAATGATGACTATGACCTCACCCTGTACTGGATTCAAATCTACTCTCAGCTTTATGCTGAATAAACATCTGATATTGATCCATCTATTTGTTATGGGCATACATTAATCATGTAACAATATAATTTGAATTGACTGTGTCCTGTCATTGTAAGTTGAACTGGTTGGCCTTATTTGTCATGAATTTTAGGTTGAACTTAGTCTCTCCATTGATATTGTGTAGAACTTGACACTGGAGGGATTGTATTTGAGGGAATGAACTGAGAGCCGCTAAAGGATTAAATACAACTGTGATGGGAAAATATGATTCAGACATTAATGTAGAAAAATAAACATTATTTAAAAGGTTGTGCCTCACTGTGTGGAATCTTAAAATGAAGCTTTATTTCAGTTTATGTTAGTTTAGAGGCCAATGAAAAAGTGAAATTTGTCATTGTCTGCATTTACTTTCTGATAATTAGATTATGCTAGTTGCTCTGACTTACAGGAACTGATGTACTCTGGAGACCTGTCTGTTTACTTCATAGTGTACAAAAAGGACAATGAATACCTAACTTCAAGGGGTAACATGTCACTTACCAGTGACCGTGAGCTGTGACTATGGCAACTGCAAAATGATTATCCCCCATTACCCCATCCTTGATTGTCTGAAATTATCTCCTGGTTTAAGAATGATATTCGACAATGAATAGTTGAAACACTCCAGAGAGATTGAATTCAATAAAGAAAAAATGGTTATCAGGCAAGAACTGTGCGTTGAGGCTAAGGGTAATAAAATTGGAAAATCAAAGTGATGGTTTGGAAAGTGAAAGACAGCATGGTCTGAGGGCAATGAGAAGCTGTGGGTTGATCAATCAGGAATACAACCACTGCTACGCTTGCTGTGCACATAACCTGACCAGTGTATAAATTATCAGAACTGGACTAATGAAGAAAATGTCAGGTTAATGTGCTTGCTTTGTTAATAAGGGAGTGAAACCAATTGGAACTTCAGGTCGTTTAAAAATTTGCAGCTGATGTGAGCTTCAATTTTTGTGAATTTTGAGCAGAATAGTGTTAAACTTCAAAAGGACATAGGCATGTCAGTGGAATGGGTAGACGAATGACATAAAATTTCATACAGTGTTATAGACCAAACCAAACCCCCTTCAAATATATAAAAGAGACTTTTTATTATCTAAAGGCATGTGTAAGGTGCTGTGTTCCAGATGTAATTCTATTGGTTACACTATTTAGCTTTAAGCAAAACACACTTTATCCTTAGTCTACAATTAAAATATAAAACAGAAGAAAGAAGAATTAGTCTAATTTTAACTCTATTGAAAACTTAATGGAATGATAGATTATTTAACTACTAAACAGCAACTGTTCCAATATAGTAATATCCCATAAACACATTGTTGTAAAGACAAATTCAGGAAAATACAATGTCTCATGTACAATGTTTCTTCAGTCCAGGAGGAAAGAATATCAAGAGAAAATTCTGGCAGAGAGAGAGAACGCAAGCATTTTGCTCTAGCAGTGGGAGATGTATGGCAGCTTCAAAACCCCAACAACTACTGAAAGCTAAGCCAAAACAATGGGAGCCTGACTCCACCCATTCATGCTGCTTTTATTGCTCCAACTTAAAAAAAACCCCGAGGCCCCACAAGCTGTTTACTTTATTGGTTTGATCAGACAGCTTGGTACCTCTGTCTTAATTTCTCTTCAAAAAAAAATCACAAGATATGCCTCTTAAAGTCAGAGTATCGTCATTGCAGAATTATATGAAGTCATTTATTTTGTAAGAAAGAATGTGAACAGACCATATAAACGTGAAGACAATTCTAAGGAGGTGTAGGATTTGAGGTACAAGATGGTAAATGTGCACAACTCTTTATTCAACTGTGAATGATTAGATAGAGAGCTGAACCCCTTTAATCCCTACATACTTGACCACGTTGCTTTTGAGAGAGCTGGAGTATCCCACTCTACTCTTCAAATACAGGGCAAAAATATTGCATTCTTCTATTTTTGCAGTATCATAAAATGCTGTGCAGAGATCTAGAATTTCATCTTTCGCTTTAGAGAAATGGAAAACCGCATATGTGTGAATGTGGAAGTCGGGAGTTCAGAATGCAAAGATTTCTGAACTGATTAAAATGTCCTCGTGATTTTGAATAAGGGAATGGATTGGAAGAAATAAATTGGACTGACATTTGGATGTAATGACAGTTGTTCCATGTCTGAGTTGTGGTCTCGCACGTTAATCTTACAACTCCTGAAGGACCAGAAATTTTAATAGAAAGCTGACATTTCTCATATGACCAGTAATGAAACTGGCCATTATCTACACCAACTACCACCAGTCACTCTCCTGTGGATATGACTAGATGTGTACTGCTCTGGCATGTACCACAAAGTTCAGTACTGAATCTGTGTAATGCTCACATGCTTATTTTATGCTGGTTTTCATATTCTGACATAGACTAATAATGTTAACAGGGTATTTTGGAATAAGTTTGTATCAACAGCATCTTTGTAAAAAGTGTAAAAATTTCAGTGTGATAAATGTGATTAAAGAAATTATGGGCCATTGGTTAACACACACTATTCATAAGCTATTGATGGCTGTAGTACTGGACAAGGGCTTAAAGTGATTACTGAATGTAATATTCCTCCATAAATTATTGAGATGGAGATAATAATTTATTGTATGTGCTGAAAGCTTAATGCTTCCAGCCAGACAATCACCACAAGTAGATTAAGACTCATCGATTAATATTACCAATGGCAATTTCTCCCTTTTATGTAACACAAATTGTATGACACACAATGGGTAACATCCATCTTAGATGCACTTTCTGTATAACAGGATTGTTCTTGGTTATGTGAGTCAGGCAACAGAACATGTGATGACACAGCATAGTGTATGGACTATGCAATTGACATTGTAGTTGCTATTTCAATATAAGATGGCAGTGCTCAGTTACTTCACCTTCTGCCATTCCTAGCCGTGGAGTTGCATGACTCAATGATAATGGAGTAGTTGACTGATCATGGAATCAATGTCTATCAGTTAGTCTGCAACCTAGACAGGAGGTGAGGAACTAACAATCAAGCTGCACTCGCTATATGTCATGCCTCAAATTACTCATTTGTTCTAACTCAAAATGTTATTTTCTAGAAAAAATGTTGCATTTGAATGAGTCAACACTTTCTGTTTCTATTGTCTTGCTATAGCATCTGATTCATATATATATCACTAAAGAACTGAAATAGTGTAGCACTTAATGTCCTTAGGCAATCTACGAGTGAAATAAGTATTTGATTGTTAGTAGTGTGGAGTGCACACAAATAGTCAAGGATTTTTGAACACAGTCTCGACCCTGGTATCAGGTCTATGGAAATTCCAACTTTTGGACTCAAACAAGGATTAAACCCTGTATCACATAAATAAAGGATATTGTTGAGGTATGGGTCATGGATGTCTTTTTTGTCTGGCAAGTGATTTTGTTCCAGTTTGTTATGGGTACATGCCCTGCGTCCAATGAATGGAAGCATGGAGGTTAATTAATGATTAAGAAACAACTATATATCATTGAATTTCTAGGTCAATACACTTTCTGTGTAGTTTTGGATTTAGCATCTCTTCAAGCATCTCTTCAGGCTGACACCCGTCGCTTTTATTGTTTTTCAACAAAATGAAACCGTTTGTCAAAGTCTGCATTAACTAATCATTTGGATCCAAAAAAGTCATATCTCCTACCAATCTACCATTTTTCAGTGACAATATACCTAATTTATATTATTACTTCTTAAAGTACAATCACTTTCACTCAATCAATCTCTATTTTGTCTCAATATTTACTTTTTAATATCTCACATCATCTGATTCCCTTTGCCACTCACATCTCTTTCATTGTTCATACAGTTTGTTTTGTATTTACGGTAATAGTTCTCTTCTGAATATTTTAATCCCCCAATGAAGCATTTGTCTACATTGAACTTAATACGTCAAATTCCACGGAAATTCAAATCTTTCTTAATTCACTGTATTCATCTTTGCTGCTTACCACCTTCATTTCCTTCGAATCATCAGCAAATTAAGCCACTGTGCTTATTTTAACTTAGTCCCACATCCTCATTAAAGATACGAAGCAGAAAAAGTCAGAAAACAGACCTCTCTGAGACTCCCAGGCTGATGTTGATCAATACCTGAACCACCAATCAACATACTGATTACAAAATACTAATAAGACTGATCTTAACATGCGCCTCTCCCACCTCTCTCCACCAAAGAGCTGATTTAATTAACAAAGATGTGTTAGAGAGAGTGCATCTGAGAATAAGCTCCAACCCTGCAGGGTGAGAGACTTTTTAAAAATGTTTTAATGTGGCTCTGTGACTTGATTTTATCTCTCTTCCAGTTGGGTATTGGGAAACCTGGCAGCTGAAGGGGCTGAAAACTGTTTGGTGGAAGAGGTAAGTTCTTTTCCTTCACTACTTGCTTTTCCAGAAGACCAGCAGCACATCTCCACAGCCTCCAAATTTAACCTGCTTCGTACCTGTAGTCAGAAACATCCACATTCACTGACACCCCTTCAGTGTAATCACCTAAATCACTGCTACAAGCACCAATCCTTCAGACTGCTCATACTGCAATAATTGCCCCTTGACACTCCATGTTCCACTATCACCTCCCCCGCTTCCTTCCGCCTCATATTCCCGTGACATGATTCTTACAAGTTTCTAGTATACGACTCCTTCTGTAGTATTCCGTACCCAACAGGGAAGATGTGGATTTAAAACTCGACAGAGTTCTGGGAACCTGAACTTATGGGTTCCCAAAGAGAACATGTCTCTCTTGTTTGGAAATTGTACCTCAGTGAGAATTGCAGTTTTAACTTTAGTACCTGCCACACTGGAGGAATTGTACCAATGCTGTACAAAGTTCAAGTTCACGTATTCAACACTATCTTCCCTTTTTCATGTTCCTTTGTCACTATGTTGAAGCAAACTAGTGAATAGAATTGGTGAAAGTTCCCTTGTTGTATCTATATCTGGCTACTATTGATGATATTAATTCTGTTCAGATATCTCATAATTTTATCCCAAATGAAGTTTCTGTAATTTTATTCACAACTGGCAATCTTATTAGTAAGCAATTATCCAGGCCATTTTTCAATTTTTTTTTAATCCAATGTTGTCTGTGAAATGTTCTATAAAGACTCTTGGACCAGTATATTGCTCATAAAACATGTTCACCCAGGTGCTTTTACTGTATGAAACAAACAAAATACTGTGGTCCAAACTTAATTTTATTAAAAGACTCGCTAGTTAAAGAAAACAATTCTTACACAAATTAACTTTTCCCAAATTAGGCTGACTGCCTGAGAAACACATATTCTACCTGCTCTGGGGAAACTGATTGGGCTGCTGGATCCAATTCACAGAGCTGCATCGACAGGACAGTCAGGGTCTTCCTAGTACGAAGGTAGCTCTCGCACAGAGTCTTCAGTGAGGGAATGGCTGCTAAGTGTCCCTTCTTATCGCTTCTATCTGAGTCCTTCTGGTATGTTTTCTGACATTACCCAATGGGATCACAAGCAAGGGTCACAGCACCCAATGAGGAGTTAGACCAGGTCATTTTGGGCATGTCCATCTCCTTTCCAAGACATGATTACTCCATGGTGCCAAGGGGTCTGGCTGAAACTGGAGAAAACACAAACATTGTCTCTCTCTCTGCTGTTCTGGTCAGTGCCTCTTCATGGGGTTTGAGCGATTCTGTTCGATATGCAAGACAGATCAGGGCTAGTCCTTGTTTACTTTTGACCTGTGCTAACCTTGGCCTTTTTGCATTCCACCAGCCTTGCTTGCAGTAACTGTTTAGCCAATTTTATATTGGGCCTAGTTTTTTAGGCCGTTGGCCACTTGGTCACACCGAAAATAGGAGTAACATCTGCCATTGCCTGGGCCACAGGCATATCACTAGTATTCAGTGATTTCTGGAAGAATTATGCAGAGTTCTTGTAATTCAGCCCCTTGAGTTACTTAAGGATTCTGATAGGCCATGTCTCTGTATTCAGTCCTTAAGACACAACTTTGGCAATCCGTTTGGCATGCATGCTGTTAGTATTATGCATGGTGTTGTATCTTACCTCTGCAGCATCCTGCAGTTCCCTTTCCAGATCAAATAAGTTACATATTTCTTTCTCGAGAAAATTTGAGGCCTCCTGGTTTACAGGAATAATGCCTGTGTAGAATGCCTTTGCACATTTAATGCAAGAAGTTAATTATAGCATTTAACTCAACCAATCATACTCAATGTGATTCTTTTAGTGCAGTAGTAGTGTTCAAGTCCCACCAACTCCAGGGGTATGTCATAACTTGCCTAAAAAGGTTAATTAAAAAAAAACTATAATATGCCAATCACACACAAGGAATTCCCCTTCATTTATGATAGACCTTATTTTGCACTCAGGTCATGAAAAATCAGTGGATGTAAAGAAATGCCAAACACGTGAAAATGCTCTGAAAGCAGCAGAGGGATTTGCAATGGATTTTTTGCAATCAATTGCATCCACTTTAATTTTGAAAACTTGCTCCTTTTTTATTCTCATTTTCAGGAGCTTTGTTTTCAACTTGTGTTATTTTTTGTTCTGTGTTTTTCCTTGGTTAGAATACCTGTGGGAAAATATTGTTTGCAAAATCTTTGAGGATTTTGCATGATTGATGTGCAAGCTGATGATCTTCACTGTCCTTCAAATATCAAAAATGATGTGATATTTAAGTCAGCTCCCTTAACATATGAATGAGGCGTGGGTCATTTGGTACTGAAGAATTCAATGAACTTTCACCTGGTATCTACAGTTGTACACAATAATCACAAGCACTTGCTTGTTTGAGCTCACTCTAAGTGAATCTGCTGCACTGTAGGACGTAGTAAGATGGAGACTGAGACCTCTGTAGCATTAGGTCATATGTCATGCAATGGGGATGACATCATGAACATGTGTCTTAAAGGTACATTGCATATCTGCTGTGTGATGTAACACAACAATTGGAAATATCTACAGACCACAGAAATATTTTAACAGGCATGAAGTAGACTAATGCAATACATACACTCACTCTTGCTTCTGGAATGACGTACCATCTCATGCATGCTACAGAGAAGTTGGTTTATTGATGATGACTGTTTCAGAGCTATATTGAAAGCACTCCAGTCTTTGCAAAGAATCTCCATTTGTGTTTCATGAGCACAAATAAATCACAGAGACAATCCTAATCCGACAAGATTAGGAGAGATGTAAGAATACCAAATTTCAAAAGGATCAAGATTTTATACTGCATGTGAGAAGGCTGCTGCATCAACTCTGATTGGGTGAGGTGTTGCCATGAAGAATGTCAGGAAAACCTGTTTGAAATAAAAACAAAAAAGGTGCTGGAGAAGCTCAGCAAGTCTGGCAGAATCTTGGAGACAGAAATGGAGTTAATATTTCAAGTCCTTTCGGACAGCTCCTCAGAACTGAAAAAGGTTCAAAAAAGATGTTTTTTGTGCTGTAGACAGAGGTAAGGAGGAGTGAGTGGAACAGATTGTAAGGGTGCCCAGAGCTAAAGACTGAAAGGTTGGTAATGGTGATGAAATATATATAGAAATATGAAATGGGTATAAATGAAGCTGTGAGCAAGTTAAGAGTGAGCAGAGAAAAAGTTGTGGTGTGGGCCTGAGTAGAACTGGAACAAGAAATGTTCGACAAGCCCCACAAAGTGGCAGGTGTGGCTGGAACCCATGTCCACACTTTGACTTGGAGCAAATGAGATGAGTCGAAAGAAAAGTTGTTCAAAGTGAGAACAAGTTCAGTTGGGTAAAGGATGATGGCAGTGAACGGAGAATGTACAGGCCTCTTTTCAAGGAAGAAGTGGAGAGCCTTTGGACCATCCTGATGGGGGAAGGATGTGTGGAGGGATTGCACATCTATGGTGAAGCGAGGGTGGTTAGGGCCAGAAAACATAAAGCTTTGGAAGAATCACAAATGTCATACCATCTGTATTTCCAGCTGCTACAGCTAGAAAACTTCACAAATTAAGCAACAGAATTCGAAAGCCACCAGCTGCTTCAGCAAGATTTGAACCCATTGGTCATTGACATGGGTGTCTGGATTACTGGTCCAGAGACATGACTATCACATCCAATATTGACATAAGTGTTTCTATGTTGTATACTTTCCTGAACATAAGTATCCAAATTTATTCTAAGCATGTGTTGCAATGTGCGTCTGACCTAGTTAACACTGTCACATTGCTTTGCATACGGGAGCAGGACAGATCAAGAAGTTTGCAATGTGGCCACTTATGGCAGATGTTTGGCCTACAGTTTATTTTGAGCCTTGACTTAGCTCAGCAGGTTTCTTGAGATCTGCCACCTTCTTTTCACATCCTGACAAACCCTGCAGGTTCTGGAACATCAGTGCCTCTCTCTGTATTTCCTCGAGTGATCACTTCTCCAGATGTTTTGGGAGCCAGCAGATGGAAGATTGCCATCTGTCTTATATATTCTTTCTTCCCTTACAAAAATCTTTCAGTACCTAGTTGTCAAATGACACTTTCTTTATCTCTTACGTCTCCGTGGTACACCTAAATTGTGCATTGAACAGCTGAACTGGGCTGATGTGTACTATTTTGAGAGTTTAACTGGCTGTTTAACACCATTACAAGGGTTTTGGCTCAGATTAGTGCTGCTCCTGCCTTATTAGCTGTCCCATTATGCACCTGCAGACAAATAAATCAATGAAACAATATTTGATGAGTGTATTTAGTACTGCTGGACTAGATCAAGCATTGCTCAGCTGACCCTTAAATACTGCATAACATTGTTTTTCAGTCTTTTATGCTGAAAATCAGGCATCCTATTTAACATGCACTCTCTTGGGCACCCTTGTGATACAGTGGTAGTGTCCCTACCTCCTGGACCAGGAGGTGTGGGTTCAAGTCCCACCTGCTCCAGAGGTGTGTAATGACATCTCTGAACAGGTTGATTATGAAAAGTAAGTTAATAAAAAATGCACACACTGTCTGCAGCTGAGAAATTACTTTCTGCAAGGATAAATGGGCTGATGTTTCAATTAGGTTCTACTTGTGACCCACTTCTTGTTAATGCACCAAGCATGGTGTGTGAGCTGATCAGCCTTTTGCTGTGTGTTGTTTCAGAGTGAAAGACAGAAATACCACACATCCTGATCCGAGATCTCTGCTATGTTGATGATGCTGCACTAGTAATTCAAATGGAAACTTACCTATAAAGACTCATGATTTGTCCCTCCCAGGCTTGTAATTTGTTCTCCTTTTGTATAAGCACCAAGCAAACTATAAGTTTTGGGATGGGCTGTCACATCTCCACCACTGATTGTAGTTCCTTCACTGTCACTGGGTCAAATTCCTAAAACTCCCTCCCTCATATCGTTGTGAGTCTACCTTCAGCACATGGACTGCGACAGTTCAAGAAGTTCACTTCTGAGATATGCAGCCACTTAGCCTGCTTAGTGTTGGACTGCATGCTACTATAATTTAAATTTGATTGATGTGTAAATACTTTGTGTTAGCCTTATTGAAAGGAATGGGCACATTTATTAATCTTGCAGCCGGGTCACTGCACCAATTTTCAGCCGCTATCAAATTTTCCCCTTGTTAATCTCAATCTTGAAATAGTCAAACCAATTTCCATGGTCATTGCGACAAAAAAATTCAAACCTCCTCCAATCTTTGAGGAAAAACCAACTTCATAAATTCACTTCTAAGTCTCATGGTTTTGTCCCCTTCTGTTCTGTATTTTCCAACTATAGGAGGTAGTTCCTTTGGATTGTCACAGTCAGAACCCATTACCATTTTTAGCACATTCGTTAAGTCACCGTATTCATCTAAACGCAAGAAAATACAACTGATGTTGTGCAACCTGCCCTTAGCTTGTGAGAGGGAACACGAAATACATAGTGCAGAGTTACAGCTCTTGCTTTTATTTCCCTACTCATTGCAAGGTTTATAAAGAATTCAGGCCCATTTCTCATGTAAAATAATTTCATCCATCCATCATCATGTTAGCCAAATTGTTTAAAAACCTGCAAAGGACTGCTCGAGAATTTTGACATTTATTGTTTTGAAAAATACAATGTATATTATGTGAACTGTTGTAACTCACTGAAAATTTACTATTTGTTAATTTATTTATCTGCTGAACTTGATTGATCACTTTTAATCCAAGAGATCAGCTCTGTGTAACATTTTGCTTCAGCCAGAGAGATTAGGATTGGAACTGATAACATTGTTGTCTGAAATATGTGATGACCGATTAGAGGAAATCTGGTGGGGTGCTTGAGATGCTCACCTGAAGCAATTTTTACACAATCTTTTAAACAGGCACAGGGCACAGTTGCCCAAAACAAGGAAGTAGCTGTTAAACTATGTGATCTCAAGTTGTAGAATACCTATTGTGATTTTCATGAAGAACCGGGCGTAGCCTGTGGAAAACATGCCAGTCTCGCATTTTTCAGACATGAAAGGGACTGTTGGAGATCTCTCAATAAAACACTTTTATATTTCCTCTAAGACCTTTGTGGGGTCAGGCTAAACAGGACAGGTACGCCTCTAACTGATTGCTGATCTATTCTGCCTTTCCCTGCACACCTGAACTTTACCTGTTGGCAAATTTTGTTTGATGTCCAATGATTTTCTACTAAAGGGAACTGGCAAACAGTTGTACCATGCCAGAAAAATTTTCATGAGGCCGGAACATGAAAATCTGCTTGGAGATTTCTACTGCATGTCATTGTGGGCATGTTGCTCATGAATGATGGTCAAATAAATGTTTCTCAACCTTGGCCTACAAGGTGAAATTCTCACACAATTTCCAGTGCTTTCTCAGGTATTCAAGAACATTTTGACCATAAGGCTTTATAACAACCTCCAAGGAATAAAAACTGACAAAGACTGACAACTGATAAAAAACAACAAAAGTCATTTTTTATGTGGGCCAGAAAGAAAAATATTCCGTGGAAACAAGAGCAGGTCAGAGGCTGAGAAATCTGTGATGAACAATTCACCTCTTGGTTTCCATAACCTACAAGGTGCAAGCTAGGAATGTGATGGAACATGCTCCATTGGCCTGGATGAGTGCAGCTCCAACAACACTCAAGAAACTTGATGCCATCCAGGACAAGGCAACTAAGTTGATTAGTACGCCTTTCTCCACTTTAAACATCATTCCCTCCACCATTAGTGCTTAGTGGGGGAGCCATGGTTTTCTTAAGGATAATTAGGATGCACAACGCTTGATGAATTTGCCAGCAATGCTCGCATCCCAAGAAATGAATAATTAAAAAAGTCAGCAACTAACATGAAAGTGGTTGATAGCTGGAGTGTACAGGTTAAGAATTGCACCACTACAGGCAAATCAAAGTTATCTACTCACAATCTCCCTTCCCAGCATAACCCTGGTGCTTGTTCCTAGCAGTGGTGTTACAGACACCACCAGAATGGCATGTGGAGTGGCCCGCACCAAGAATGTGACATCTTTAAGGATGCAAAATGACACTTGATGCATTTGCAATATGGGTGCTTTAATATGTGCCTTCAGCAAAGTATTTTACCTGATGTGCCAATGTTTATGTTATCTTTCATACATAAGAAACTGGGTGACGACATAATGGTATTGAAAAATCCAACAACTGTTTATTATGGCTAACTATAATAAACAAACATTGGTGCCTATGTGACAAGAACAAGAGTCTGTTGAGCTTTAAGCTAATCCTTAACATGAGCTGGTCATAGAATCACAGAATTTCTACAGTGTGAAAGCAGGCCCTTTAAGTGTACAGCGACCCTCCGAAGAGTATCTCATCCAGATCCATCCCCTACCCTATCCCTGTAACCCTGCATTTCCCACGGGCTAACCCACCTAGCCTGCACACCCCTGGACACTATGGGCAATTTAGCATGGCCAATCTATCTAACCTGCACATCTTTGGACGGCGGGAGGAAACTGGAGCACCTGATGGAAACCCTTGCAGAAAATGTGCAAAAACCACACAGACAGTCGCCAAAGGCTGGAATTGAACACAGGTCCCCGGCACTGTTAGGCAGTAACGATGGTCTTTCAGAACATTCCAGATTACCGGTTCTCTCTGATCAACTATGGAAAATAAATGGATATATTAATTCTATGAAGCCCTGATGGCAAGCACCATTTTTATTGTGCTCTTTCTTTGGATCATCCACCACTTGATCTGTAAAATAGTACTGCTTTTGTTGTTTGAACAGTCATAATTCGATAAGACGTTGTCTAAACTATTTTGAGTTCACTGCTATTCATAATTCCAATTTAAAAGCGTTGGACTGTATCATCTTTAGCTGTGCATCTCTGACTTCATGTCAGTGTAATTTAAAACTGCTGTTCCAGTATCTTTGGTACCTTTAAGGCTGTTGCTTTAGAAATTACAGGCTTGTGGTTGCAGGTTTCAGCCTGTATGTGAGGTTCACACCAAAGAAGGGGTGATGTCATGCAGTCTTGTTTCTATATTTGCACTGATTTGGAGAAAGCTAAAGGCAGAAGTGGTGGACCTCTGAGCGCAGGTAAACTTTCATAATGTGGAAATTTTGTTCAGAGTTTTAAGTTGTATTTTACACAATGAGCTCCTTGGAGCTGTATTTTCAGGACTATTTTACTCTCTTTTTCACCTGGCTGAGCAGCTTTTCTTTTATTCAAATGGGTGCCAGTGGTAGAGTACTCACTGTGTTTCAGAATAGATCAATAGAATTTAGCTTTGCTTGTGTATGCAGTTTAAGTATTTCATTTTTATTGGCAGTCAATGAACTACCTACAGTTCTGTTCACTTGTGGGTACTCGGAAAGAAAAACTGATGCTGCTGTTACCCAGTTCGTATTTAATTAGCTTCCCAAATATCTCCCACCAAGATTATAGAGGTGTTTTTATCAATGGCCACCACTGCTAACCATGATATGATTCTACCTCCAGCAGGGTATCGTACCTGTTGCAGCAAAGCTTATCCTATTGCTTATTACAAAAGAAACTTAGCATGGATGTTGTAGTATTGAAGAATTCAGAAGATTTTTTTTGCAACTGACTATAATGCACAAATCATTAGTTTACAACTGAACAGTATTGGTCAGAAATCTTCCAATAGCATGTCATGTTACAAGTTATCTGGAGTAAGATGGAGTACAAGACTTTTTTTTATATCCTCAGGTCAAATGCTATGATTCAGTGATGATATCATAATCCTGTCATAAGAATATAAGAGCTAGGAGTAGAAGTAAGCAATTCAATCCTTCAAGCCTGCTCCACCTTTAATATGATTATGGCTGATCTCATTTCAGCCTCGATTCCACTTTCCTGCCTGCTCCCCATGACCTTTTTACCCATGAACAATTAAAAATCGGTCCATCTTCTGCTTAAACTTATTCTGTGTGCCAGCATCCACTGCACTCTGGGATAGTGAATTCCAGAAGGCCTGCAACCTTTTGAATGAAACAATTTCTACACATGTCTGCTTTAAATCTGCCACTCTCTAGCTTAAAACCATGAACTCTCGGTCTAGATGGCATGGAGGAATGTCTACTCTATGTCTACTTTGTCAATTCCCTCATCTTATACCTCAATTAGATCTCTCATTCTTCTAGACTCTGACAACTATAGGCCTAAACGTTTCAATCTTTCCTCATAAAATAAGCCTTTCCTTTCTGGAATTAATGTAGTGAACCTTCCCTGAACTGCCTCCAATGCAATTTCATCCCACCTCAAGCAAGGGGAGATTATGGCCCAGCGGTATTATCACTGGACTGTTAATCCAGAGACCCAGATAACTTTCTGGGGACCTAGGTTTGAATCCCGCCACGACAGATGGTGGAATTTGAATTCAATAAAAATGTCTAGAATTAAGAATGTAATGATGACCATGAATCCATTGTCAATTGTTGGAAAAACCCATCTGGTTCACTAATATCTTTTAGGGAAGGAAACTGCCATCCTTACCTGGTCTGGCCTACATGTAATTGCAGACCCACAGTAATGTGGGTGACTCTGAACTGCTCTCTGGACATTTAGGATGGGCAATAAATGCTGCCTAGCCAGCAATGACCTCATCTTGTTAATGAATAAAGGAAAACAAACTGTATGCAGTACTCCAGATGCAGTCTCATCAATGCCTTGTACAGTTGCAGCAACACATTCCTTACTTTATACTCCATTCCCTTAGCAGTAAATGCTAAAATTACATTTGCTCTCCTTATTACCTGCTGAATCTTTTATATCTCTTAAATATAGTCTGAGATAATGACTATTAGACATAATGCAACATTCTGGAGCCAAATTTGGGGACAAATGGATTTCTGTCAGTTAATAGATTACCTTTTTGAAATTTACAGAATCCTGAGAGGCTGGATAGAGTGGGCACGATGTTTTCACTAGTAGGAGAGACCAGAATCCAAAGTCACAGCCTCAGAGTGAAGGGACAATCTTTTAGAACTGAGATGAGGAGGAATTTCTTCAGCCAGAGGGTGGTGGGTTTGTGGATCTTATTGCCACAGAAGGCTGTGGAGGCCAAGACATTGACTGTCCTCATGACAGAGATAGATATTTTCTTGGTTAGTAAGGGGATCAAAGATAACAGGGAAAAGGCATGAAAATGGGGCTGGGAAATTTATCAGCTATGATCGAATAGTGGATCCGTTCAGGCCATGGGCCAAATAGCCTAAACCCGCTCCTTTATTTTATGGTCTTATGAAGAATACATGGATAAACAGAGCTGAGGCATAGATAAGCCATGGTACAACATAATGGCAGAGCATATTCAAGGAGCTGAGTAGGCTGCTGCATTCCCACATCTCTACAACAAACAAAACAAAATGGATAAGTTTAATTTAGAGCTAAACAAAGCTGAAACACTGAAATAACATTTCTTGCAATGACCAGTTCCAAATTACTCTTGATTGATGTGAATGTGATCTCTCCGAAACTGGACAAGAAATTCAGAATGCAAGCAAGTTATGAGAACTTTCTTATAGAATCCCCAAATGGGATAATTGCAAAGGTCATAATTGGAAGTATGAACAATTGATGGTTTTGTGATCAATATTTATAGTTGATGTCATTCTCAGTGGACTATTCATCATCCAACACAAAACACTTCACAAGCAATGAATAATTAAGCAGAAATCAAATAGTTTGACTTGAAGTGGAATTCACATTTTAGTCAAATGTATGGATCTGCTTCCTCTACCCCTTGCCTACAGCCACTGTCTCCATATCTGAGGAGACAGGTTTTTTTATGCAGAAAAATCATTCCAGAAAAATAAAGAAGACATTGCATTTTTAAAGAAAATTGATTTAAAATCTACAATTTGAAACTTCTTTAAATCTAAAATGGAAAAAAACATTAATCTGTTATAGTAACATTAATCTTGAAATGAAGCAGACAATGGCAAGTTGAAATTCATTAACTGTCCCTAGTTGCACTGAAATGTATAGTTGGTGTCCCATCTCCATGAATTGTTGCAGATTTTGTACTAATGGTGCTTGCATAATAGTTTGCATCAGAAAGTTGCAGGAGTTTGAGTCAGAAGACAATAGAGGCACTATGGTTCATGTACAAGTTGAGATAATGAGGGACCTAGAGGACAGTTTGGAGGTGAATGCAGTTCTTTACCAAATTTCTACCTTCATCCTTCTTGTTGGAAAATGTTATAAAGGTGGAATCCTGTTTAAGTAATTGGCAAGTTGCTGCATTGCCCTGCCTCCAATAGTGGATACTGTAGTCAAAGTATGCATGTGATAGAACAAGTAGTGGAGGTTCAGCCTGGTAACAGGAGAGCCAATCCAGTGAACAGCACAATCCTGCATTGGTTTTGAGCTCCTCATGAGCAATTGCACCTGTCCAGCCACATGGTTAGTATGCCATCACAATGCTAGCCAGAATTTTGAAGATGGGGGAGAGGCTTTGAAGGTTTAGAATATGAATCACCCTTTTCAAAAAACCCTATCGTTGTGTGTCATCATGTTATTGTGGCAGTTCTAGTTAAGCTTTTGGTCAAATGGTGACATTCAATTTGTCAATGGTGAGGAATCAGAAATGGTAGTGCTACCAAAGTCACTGAAAGGCGGTTGAGTTTTCTCTTGGTGGTCATTATGTGGCACAACTATGCCCTTTTACTTGTCAGCTCAGATGTGCATTGTCTTGCTGTAGACTGAATCATTATCGGGGAAGAATAGAACTGGACAGCTCCAATCTTTGCATTGCAATGGTGGAAGATCAATGCTGAAACAACTTAGGATGGTTGAACCAAAGACAAGTCATTGGGAAGCTCCCTGTTGAGATAGTGCATGTCGCACTAGCAGAGCCATCTTTATTTTCATGATGACCATGCAATATTAGATACTGGAGGGTGTCCCTGGGACTCTTTGTGATCTCCACTTTGCTAGAACTCAGTTGAATGCTGATGTTAACATGGTAGTTACTTTCACTTCTTCACTGTGAATCTGCTCTTGCAACTATAACTTTATAACAGCTTGAATGAGGTCAGGGTAGAACCTAAACCAAGCATAAGTTATTAGTAGAGGAGATAATAGGAACTGCACATGCTGGAGAATCCGAGATAACAAGGTGTGGGGCTGGATGAACATAGCAGGCCAAGCAGCATCATAGTTATTAGTACATTAGCAGCAAATCATGGCATTGTCGATGAGTTCTTCCATCATTTTACTGATGATTGAGAGGAGCTGAAAATGTTATCATTGGCCAGATTATATTCCACTTAAGTTTTGGATAATTTTGTCAAAAAACTGAATTTCCATATTATCTCTCTTTTATATAGACTCTTCATCTTTCTGTCTAATTCAATGAGGCTGAGATCTAATCACAACTCAATCAAGAAGCAATTCAGGATGTTCCTCCTGTAACATCTCAGTGTCCTTTACTTCCGTTGATCGTTCCAATACCATCAGTGAGAATCAGCCTGATCATTCCCTAATAGAAGAGACAATGAGGACTGCAGATGCTAGAAGCCAGAGTCTATAGGTGTGAGGCTAGAAAAGCACGGCAGGTCAGACAGCATCAAATGGGCTCCTGACCTGCTGTAATTTTCCAGCCTCACAACTATAGACTCCACATTCCCTAATAGAAATTCAATTCCTTCCATAGAGATTTGTTTACTCTGACTATAACTTTTCTATTTACTAAATTACTTCTTAATTCAACTCTGCGCAAGTGACCTGGTTTATAATCTCTGTGACTAACTCCACTTATGGTTTTTTCCTTCATTAGCTCCTCTGGAAGACAAATTGTAGCATCAGCCAGAATCAACACTTGACTTGCTTCAGTGTCTCTAAACATCTGCTTTAGTTTCCGTTCTTGATTGAAAAAGAAGGAAATAATTTTTCCTTTAAAATAAAATATTCAAAACCTTCAGTGGTCTGATTCCCTTTATCAATAATCAAGGTTGATTTTTCTGACTGTCCTGGTCTTTCCCCTTCCTGTACGCTCTGAGGTACACTGCCTATTTGCAATAATCCTATAGTTTTCTTGATACACCTTTTCTGAGGATTCCTTAAGCATTCCTATGGCTGCAATTGGTCTCCCCATTTAACTTCCAGCAATTAACATTATTGTGTTCAGAATTTATAACAATTGAAACATGAAATTTTTTAAATCACTGTTAGTTTCAAGCTATTCTTTTTGATTATTTTTCTATTGGTTCTCTGAAACTAATAATAAGGTTTTCTATTTCTCCAACTTGCTTGTTGATTACTGTGTGATTATTTCCCTGGCTGTAACTGTTTACATTTGATACCATTGGAATTTGCCAGAGCAGTAATTTCTCCAATCTTTTGATACCTGGCACACATCTAGATAAGTCTTTAAGTGTTAGCAGAATGCTACTTCAGAATTCTTCCATAATCACAATTTCCCTTGCATTTCTCAAAACGCTTCTCTAGCTTCAGTGACTGAAATCATTGATCTTACAGCTTGAGTCAGTTAGGATTTTATTCATTGGAGATCAGAAGAATGAGGGGGGGATCTCTCATAGAAACCTATAAAATTCCAGCATGACTGGACAGGTTAGACACAGGAAGAACATTTTCAATGTTGGGGGAGTCCAGAACCAAGAGTCATAGTTTGGGATAAGAGACCTTTTAGGACTGAGATGTGGAGGAATTTCTTCACTCAGAGAGTGGTGAGCCTTTGGAATTCACTACAACAGAAAGTGGTTGAGGCCAAAATGTCATCTGTTTCAAGAAGGAGGTAGATATAGCTCTTGTGGCTAAAGGGATCAAAGGTTATGGGGGGGAGGGCATTAGGGTATTGAGCTTGATAACCAGCCAAGATCATATTGAATGGTGGAGCAAGCTCAAAGGCCTACCCCTGCTCCTGTAATCTATATATATCTTTATTCCTCTTGAAAATCGTAGTAATATTTGATTAAGTTTCTCAACTAAATTCTAATCGCTAAAATTCAGGGACAACTTGCTTGCGATAATGTGGAGGTGCCGGTGTTGGACTGGGGTGGACAAGGTCAGAAGTCACACAACACCAGGTTATAGTCCAACAGGTTTATTTGAAATCACAAGCTTACAGAGCGTAGCCCCTTTGTCAGGTGAAGTGAGAGAGAAGCACACAGGTACAGAATTTATAGGCAGAGAGATCAGTGGGCAGAGAGATCCAAAGATCATACAAATGATGTGAGTGGAGTATTGAGAGACCGAATAATAAATGAATGGATGACCTATAATCTAATTAAATGAGGCAGAAAGATAATTACAAAAAATTAAAAATAAGGTGATGCTGGAGACAAACCAAATGACTGGAATAACATGATAAGTATGAGAGTTGCATGCCAAGGGTCTAACCAAAGTAACAAGTAATCCAAAACTGTATGAATTAATTGAGGTAGAGAGATCATAACAAGCTATCAAGGTGATGGTGTCAAAATAGGACAGTAAGGAAGATTTTACAGATACAGAACAGTGTGGCATGGTCTCATGTAGCACGAAATGAACCCGAGATCATGGTTAAGGCCGTCTTCATGGGTATGGAACTTGGCTGTGAGTTTCTGCTCGGCGATTCTGCGTTGTTGTGTATCTTGAAGGCTGCCTTGGAGGACGCTTACCTGAAGATCAGAGGCTGAATGTCCTTGACCATTGAAGTGTTCCCCGACTGGAAGGGAACATTCCTGTCTGGTGATTGTTGCATGGTGTCCATTCTGGTAGCGTCTGTATGGTCTCGCCAATGTACCATGCATTGGAGCATCCTTGCCTGCAGCGTCTGAAGTAGACAACATTGGCCGAGTCACATAAGTATCTGCTGTGTACATGGTGGGTGATGTTCCCATGTGTGATGGTAGTGTCCATGCTGATGACCTGGCACGTCTTGCAGCGGTTGCCGTGGGAGGGTTGTGTAGTGTTGTGGCTGGTGTTGTCCTGAAGGCTGGGTAGTTTGCTGCGTACGATGGTCTGTTTAAAGTTTGATGGTTATTTGAAGGTGAGAAGTGGAGGTGTAGGGATGATCTTAGCAAGATGCTTGTCATCATCAATGACATGTTGAAGGCTGCAAAGAACAAGGTGTAGTTTCTCTGCTCTGGGGAATTATTGAATGATGAAGGGTTGTATCCTATCGGTTGTATCCTGTGTCTGTCTTCTGAGGAGGTTGTTGCGTTTTTTTGCTGTGGCACATCAGAACTGGTGATCGATGAGTTGAGCATCATATCCCATTCTTATGAGGACGTCTTTCAAAATATTTAGGTCTCTGTCGCATTCCTCTTCATCTGAGCAGATTCTGTGGTGAATGGTTTCTTTAACATGTTTAGGGTGGTAGCTAGAGAAGTGCAGCTTCGTGAGATGATCCATGGGCTTGCAATAGAGTGAGGTATTAAATATTGCTCTTTTAACATTTTCACCATCTGTAGATTATTCTTCTGTCAAACTTGTGTACATATTCATAGCTGTGCCTATCAGGATTCCCTAAGCAGTCTGAACATTTTTGACCACTTCAACTTCACAGGTATCTTTTCAAATGATGTGAAATATCATTCCACTCCATCATCTGTAAATTTAGACAATAAACATAAAAACTGGTTAAATCAAGCTCCTCATTAGAACCAGAATCATTCCCTTCAAGCTGTTATCTCTTCTGTCTTCTTTTACTGTAATATTTCATCCAGCCAAATTATGATGTTTGATTTCCCTTGCTCTTTGGAGTTCAAGCTTCTTAAATTCCATTTTACTTTCTTTCTCAATCTCCATTCCTGCAAATTCAAGCTTCCTTATTTTCAACTCTCTTTCCATGTCTCTTGATTTTGTTTTCCATCCTTTCCAAGTCTCAATTGTTCTCATTTTCTTCTAAATCTTTCTTTTTCCTTTCCAACTGTACTTGAATTAATTTTACAGATGGTATATCAATTTCACATTTCGTCTTCTCAATTCTAAATGCTGAATAATCAAGGGAAGCATCTCATCCTTCTGTTTTTATTGCAAATCATCTATTAGCTCTCTTGGTTTAGCCTTAGGCAAAATTTCCAATAATCCACTGTTATAGTTTTGTTTCCCAGAAAAGTTTTAGCATCAGTCAAAGCCATTTTAAAAGTCCCACCTCCACATGCTCATTTCTAAAGGATCACAGATCCCTCTTCAACAAAATTTCTACTCCAATAATAGTCCCGCTTTGAAATGATCTCCATAGTACTGGACAAGTCAGACCCTGAAGTGAAACCTGGCTTCATTGGTTATTAATATTTAATTCCTTTTGCATAATTTTAATCATGATGATCAATCATTGAACATGTGCACAAGAAGCTGCAAATGTATGTCAAAGAAAAGATTATCAAAGCATATTAGAAAAGAAAGGCTTAAAAGAAGTAACTATTTTTTCCTTTATAAAAACTATGTGAAACTGCCCTATTAAAGATATCAGAAATAACGACTCAATCATTTTGTCTTCACAACAACCTTGTGGATAGTCAAACCTTAGTTAAAAGCTGCCCCTTAGCATGTTAATATTTCTTTCTCAGACGGAAAAGCTGTACCTGTGTTCTTTCAGGCAAATCGTTGCATTTCCTCTTTTTGCTATCCTCTTTAGTTAATGTCTCTTCAAGAGATCATCAAGCAAACTGCTAACGAAGCTCAATCAGTCCTTAACATTTGTAACTTAAACTGACACCTTCTAATAGCATTCTAAGATGCCTTCCACCTTCATGCCTTCTGTCACTGGAGCTTTTTCTCTTTCCAACTTCTAAGTCACTCAGAACTTCTGCCCTGGCTGTTATGGATACTGCTAAGCTGCATTGTAAATCTTATAAACCTGTTTTCTCTGAATATCTGTTTTGCGCTGAAAGGAAATTTGTTATTGTGTCTGTCTCCTTGTGTCACAGAACACTGTTGCTATGCAACAACCCTTTTTCCTCTTCTATCTGTATCTCATAATTCACTGAACTCATTATTTCAAGAGTTGTTGTCAAAATGCTTCAAACATCTTCACAGACAACATGGCAACCCTCACGGAACTCAGAATGAAACTAAAGTTGTGTCTCCCCTTCTCAATATACATTATAGAAATATAAACCATGTTTAAAGGTATTGACGGCTCTATCCACTTTAGGAGCCAACTTCCCAAATAATAATAAGAATATATCATTAACCTTGGTCATAAATATTCCAATTTAAATATGCTCTACTGATAGCAAATATTGCAGGATATGGGGTTGCAGGAGAGATAGGACAGAATGTTATGCCCATGATTAAAGCCCTTATTATTGACAATGCTGGGACTTGGGTTAAGTAGGGACATGCCTCCTGGCCAGAAAGGAGGCCAATTCTCCAGACTATGCCTAATCCATTCCCCCTGCCCCAGCAGGTTCCAGGCTCCAGTGTGCCTCCATCTCTCCCCTAGATACTAAGATCATCAATCATTTCTCAAGACACTGAGATCCTCCATCATTCCCCCTCCTCTCCTTGCCCTAGCCCTCTTGTACTCTTCTCTCTGATTCTAAACTGTGTACGTGCAAATGTTTTCACTACACATTTTGTCGATTATGGCTGATGATGTCAATTGCACATGTACAGTTCAATACTGAAAATCTTCCTCCTAGATGCTTTGGAATTGTCTTGTAATCACTCTGTACATACTCAACAACTGTTCTTATGCTGAGTGACTTCAGTGGCCATCTTTAATGTAAGCAACTACCTCAGCAGCTACAGCAAAACATTTGGAGTTTATGCTATGATATACCAGGAAACTGTTTTTCATTCTCAGGTAGATGGCAGTATCGTAACTCTACTGGAGAGCTTGGCTAAGGAAATAGCTGGCTTTTATGGAAAGACCATCAGTTCTATAGTTTGTCAGAGCATGTCCAATAAACTCTATCACTTCTTAATGTCACCTGGAATATATATTGATGATTGCACACTGACATTTATGAAGAATACAGGTAGAATGATCCAAGCATTTGTGCATGCCAGTTATAACAGCTATTCAGTGGAACACTACTCAGCCAAACAGTGCAGTGGTGCTGTTGTTTGGTAATGAATTTTACTATCCTCATATGTCTAAAACAGCTGCAAAAAAGAAACAGCAGAGATGAGAAAGCAGCAAAGGTCCTTGAACAAGGCAATCAAGATTGATAACCGAATATGGATCAGACAACCTTTCTTCCATTTAAAAAAAACTTATTTCTCACCCTTGAGGACCTCAAGATGTCCCAAAGCTCTTCACAGTCAATGAAATACTTTGCAATTGCAGTCACTGTTGCTATGTAGAAAACACAACAACCAATTTGTGCATAGCAAACTCCCCAAAAAAGCAATGAAATAATGTCAGAAAATTTGTCTTCTTTTATTATGCTATTGATTGAAAAATAAGCATGCCTATCTTATTGGACAGATCTCTTGGTTTTCCTTTGATTGTATTCATGGAAACACTGACATCCATCTTAGAGAGCAGACAGTTTATCATTTCAACCAAAAAAAATCCAATCATTACATGTCAAGACCAGGAGTGAGTGATAAAGGATGGTGGAAATTCCTCAGTTTTGTTTTGCATCAGACTTTTGAATACTTTGGTTGCCACCGTTCAATATACAGTTGATTCAGAGATGTCCGGTTTATTATTGACCTCCAGTAAACTTTGCAGTTATCTCATGCTCAACAATTAGATTTCTGATAAGGACAATCTGAATCTATCCTGCTTATCAGGAAGCCCATACTGATAATAGTTAACAGGTTTAGGCTACATCATAGTGGCGCCGGTGCAGTCAGAGAACTTATATCTTTAGTGCTGACTGATTAACAGCAATGACACACACAGTCATACTCACTGCTGAAGCCTTACTGAAAATGGTTACACAGGAATGAGACTGAACAAATTCTGCAAAATCTTATCATGCACAAAATATGTTAATCTCAAAGATCATAGAGTCGTACAGCTTGGAAACAGACCCTTCAGTCCAACCAGTCCATGCCAAACAGAATCCCAAACTAAACTAATCCCATCTGCCTACTCCTGGCCCATATCCCTCCAAACCTTCCCTATTCATGTACTTATCCGAATATTTTTTGAATGTTGTAATTGTAGCCACATCCATCACTTCTGCAGAATGTTCATTCCACATGTGAACCACCTTCTGTGTAAAAGATTTACCTCTCATGTCTTTTTTTAAAAATCTCTCTCCTCTCACCTTAAAAATGTGCCCCTAATCTCAAAATCCCCCATCCTAGTTAGAGGACAGCTACTTTTAACTCTATCTGTACCCTTCATTATTTTATAAACCTCTATAAGGTCATCTCTCAACCTCTTATGCTCCAGTGAAATATGACCCAGCCTATCCAGTGATAGTAGGAACTGATTTCTGAAGAAGGGTCCAGACCCGAATCGTCAGCTTTCCTGCTCCTCTGATGCTGCCGAGGCTGCTGTGTTCATCCAGCTCTACACCTTATTATCCCAGCCTATCCAGCCTTTCTTTATAACTCAAACCTTCCATACCTGGCAACATCCTGGTAAATTTCTTTTGAATCCTCTCCAGTTTAATAATAACCTTCCTATAATTAGGTGAACAGAACTAGACACAGCATTCCAGTTGAGACCTCACCAATGTTCTGTACAACTTCAACATGACTTCCCAACTCCTATACTCAAAGGAGTGAGCAATGAAGGCATGCATGCCAAACGCCTTTTTAACCACTCTGTCTATATGTGATGCTAACTTCAAAGAATTATGTACCCGAACCCCAAGGTCCCTCTGTTCCCTTTCAATACTACCCAAGGCGCTACCCTTAATTGTATTAGCCCTACCCTTATTTGTTGTACCAAAATGCAAAATCTTGGATTTATTCAGATTGAACTCCATCTGCCATTTTTCAGCCCATTGGCCCATTTGATCAAGATCCCTTTGTAATCTTAGAAAACCTTCTTCACTGTGACTGTTTTTCATTTTAAAATTACCATCTCAAGGCACAGCTAACTATAATATACTGCACTCTACTGTATATTGTACTGCTAAAGCTTTCTAACATTTTACGTAGTTCAGTATAAAAGATCATTCATAATCGAGAATGGTACCGTGGACTGAAAGGGCCGAATAGTTACTTCATCTTCTCTGCTCTGATTTCTTACACCGTTAGTCCCAACCCTTTGTACCTGCAAGTCACAAGGTCATAATCGTTAGTGATGTAACTGGCTTGGCTGCCAGAAATTTCCTTGACCATGAATAACAGTGGTCAGGCTCCTTAGTCTGTTTTTTCCTGCCTTACAATGCAGTTATTTTCTCTCTTTTCTTTTTCCATTCTTTCTCTCAATTTTCTCTCCCTGATCTTATTCTGTTCTCGAAACCTTTTCATCGTGTCATGCTTTTGATCCCTTCCTTATGTTTTTTCTCTCTCTCTGTCTTCCTCTCACCATCCTGGTAATGCATCTTCTTTTATCCAGCACTGAACCTTTTTTCATTCATTCACGGGATGAGGGTATCGCTGGTTAGGCCAGCATTTATTGCCTATCCAGGCAGTTAAGAGTCTACCTCATTGCTATGGATCTGGAGTCACATGTAGGCCAGACCAGGTAAGGATGGCAGTTTCCATCCCTCATTGACATTGTGAACTAGTTGAGTTTTCCGACAATCAGCAATGGATCATGGTCATCATTAGACTCTTAATTCCAGATATTTATTGAATTCAAATACTACCATCTACTGTGGTGGGATTTAAACCCAGGTCTCCAGAACATTACCTGGGTCTCTGGATTAACAATCCAGCGATAATACCACTAGGCCATCGCCTCTCCATATGAGCATAATTTATGAGTGTAATTTATCCAGATACATTTCCCTCTTCCACTGCCATTTTTCAACATGCGAACTCCTTCTCACAGTGTTCTGTTCCTCACAAGGACACCAAACAGTGTTCCAGCAACAACTTGAGTCTTATTACGAAAGCTCATCGTTCTTTGATTGGCTACCTTTTCCACTCCTGCTGTCTTGGACAAAGTGGGGAAATAGGACTGAACTTAAATTAAGTTTGCTTTTCCTCTTTGAAGCTTGAGACAGTGAGATATTATTTGATTTATTCCCTTTCACTTTTTACTTGTGTCCCTTACACAGTGTGGAGCCAGGCATTTCATCATCTTTGAGGAAGTGTCATATTGGACGTGAAACATTAACTCTGTTTCTCTCTTCACAGATGCTGACAGACCTGTTGGGTTTCACCAGCACTTAGTTTTTATTTCAATAATAGCTTCCTTGTTGAGCTGGCCCCAGTGGTGTTCCTTCTTGCAGTCAAAGTGCAGGCTTCTTTCTGGCCAGCAACTTGAGACGGAGAATGTCAGGCCTGAGGCAGGCTGCCAACTAAGCCTGGAGTCCTGTTCTCCCTCTGACTTAGAATCTCAGAATTGTGAATGTTATTAATTAAACTGTTTGGGTGTTAAGACATATGTCTAGGGAAGGTGAGTCCTTCTGATCCAGATGTATGACATTAACCACTGCACTGAAGTAATTCAACAACTTCCAATTTCACTCGTATGACAAAAGTAGATATTTCAGGTGCTGATGGCCCATCTCAGTGGAATAAATGGACGATCATTAAGCTAACAGTGTAGCTTTACCTGCCCTACTGGTTTCCATCATGAGGTGAAAAGTTTAACAGTACGAACATTAGTGTTTATGTTTAAACTATGCATTTTGATTTTTTTCCAGTTAAGATAACAGTTTGATTGCAATAAATAGTTATTTCCCTGTTGAATGAAAAACCTGGTCTGCAAATTCTTTTAACCTGAATTCGAGGTAGTTAGATAGAATTGTGGCAAAATGGCAGTTTAATCAAATTTTCACATTTGTGACAACTTTGGGAATAGTCGAGCTTGATTTCCACTGCACTACTCCGGTGTGTCACGACACCAAACAGTACTCCCTTTGTATAATTTTGCATTTTCCTTATTCTAGTCTTTCCCAAGCTTACTGTTGCCTCATGCTAAACTAGATTGGTTTTAATCTTAACAAGTTCTTCTGTTATGACCTGAGCTATCATTTCTATATCTGCTCTATCACAATGTTCACCTGATGTACACCTCTGATGCGTTGCTCCCTTCAGCATTGCTGTAGCACCTCTACAGCTGGAACACTGCCCATGTTATTTCCACTTCCAATCTTGATTTCTCCAACGCTGTCTTGGTCAGTGGCCAATTTTCTGCTCCCCGCAAACTTCAGCTATTCAAAAATGTTCCTCCCTTCTCTGACCTACATTGGCTTCTGTTCACCTCTCAAACTCCTTCAACCATATAGCCATCATTCTCTCTCTCAAACAGATCTGTTCCTCTGAGTCTGACGTTTTTGTGTATTCCTCTTATACTCCAGTGATGTCAGACACGCCTTCCTTCATCTCAGCACCATATTCTGGAATTCTAAAGAAACACCTTCTCCTCTTTCCTCTTCTTAAAACCCACCTCTTTGACCAGATTAGTTAGGAGCAGAAGTAGTTCATTTAGCCTGTGCAGCCTGTTCTGAAAGTTACTGAGATCATGGCCGATTTTTGAGCTGATGCCATGTATTCCAGTTTGCTCCATATCGTTCTATCCTGCGATCTCCTTCTATGACCTTGTATTCAGTTATGTCTGATTATGCCTTAGTCAATGGGATGGGATATTTTCCCTTTGTTGAAGATCACAATATAATTGCTAGCTGCTGCTGTTGATAGAGACTATGCTTAAAGACATATTCAAAAGATGGCACTTCCAAAATTGGGGGTCCCACTGCTCTGCAGTGAAGAGACAGCCTAGGCCAGGGAATCCTGGATGTCAAGGGATATTGTGAGTTTGATAAAGAAAAAGGAAGCATATGTCAGGTACAGTGCATTATAAACAGGGGAGGCCATTCAGGAGTATAGACAGTGTGGCTGGATAGAGGGGTTGCTTAAAAAAGAAATCAGGAGGGCAAAGGAGGGCCATGAAATGTCTTTGGAAGAGAGAATAAAGGAAGACCCCAAGAGTAACAGGATTACCAGGGAAAGAGTGGAACCTATTAGAGGCCAAAGTGGGCAACCTTTGCGTGGAGTCAGAGGATGCGGGTGAGGTCTTAAATGGGTATTTCTCATCTGTATTCACAAAGGAAAAAGACACTGTAGGTAGAGATATCAGGGATGGTGAGGTTCTATAACATGTTATAATAAAGGAGAGGTATTACACATTTTAGCAGGCATAAAAGTGCATAAATCTCCAGGGTCTGATCACAGGTTGCTATGAGAGGCCAGGGAGGAGATTTCTGGGGCCATGGTGGAGATATTTAATACTTTACTGCCACGGATGATGTTCCAGATGATTGGAGGATGGCTAATGTAGTTCCTTTGTTCAATAAGTGCAGTAGGGATAGGCTAGGTAATTACAGACTAATTTGTCTGACATCAGTGGTAGGGAAATTATTCAAAAAAGTTCTGCGAGACAGAATTTCATGCAGAGGATGGTGCATGTCTGAAATGAGCTGCCAGAAGATGTGGTGGAGGCTGGTATGATTATAATATTTAACAGGTAGCTGGTTGGGTATATGAATAGGAAGGGTTTAGAGGGATATGGGCCAAATGTTGGCAAATGGGATTAGATTTATACAGGATATCTGATCAACATGGACAAGTTTGACTAAAGCATCTGTTTCTGTGCTGTACATATCTATAACTCTATGACTGTAAAACTTGGAAAGGCAATGATTGATCAGGGATAGTCAGCACAAATTTGTTAGTTGGAAATCTTGCTTGACAAACTTTATTAAGTTTTTTGAAAAGGTAATCAAATATATTGATTAGGTAGTACAATTGATGTGATTTACGTGAACTTTGGTAAGGCCGTTGACAAGGTCCAACAAGGAAGGCTGATACAAAAGATAAGAGCCTTTGGGATCCAAGGCAAATTGGAAAACTGGATCCAAAACTGGCTTACAAATAGGAGTCAAAAGGTAACGGTGGAGGGATGTTTTTGTGATTGGAAATTTGTGGTCAGTGGTGTACCACAGCGATAAGTGCTGAGACCCTTATTGTTTGTTATGTACATTAACAACTTGGATGTGAATGCAGAAGGTATAATTAGTAAGATTTCAGATGACACAAAATTGGTGACATTGTTGATAGTTAGGAGGATGGTCTCAGACTACAGTCTGATATTGATCAGCTGCTAAATTGGGCAGAGCAATGGCAGATAGAATTTAATCCTGATAAATGTGAGGTGATTTTCGGAGGTATAATAAAGGAAGGATATACACAATGAATGGTAGGTCCATATGGCGTACTGAGGAACAAAGGAACCTTGGCGTACAACTCCACTTTTTGGCAAAGTGTCACTTTTCATTGAATTTCATACAGGTTTTTTCTCCTTGAGCCCTAAGGGAGAGATCTCCTGCTAACATTCCAAACTTGCCCCATTAACTACCCACCCTGCTCTGTGGTGCCCCTTCTGTTTGATGCTAGACAGATTCTCTCACTCAGTGAACCTGGAGGAACTGGCCACTGCTGAGATATCCGAGAATTAACTGGTATTTCTGACTGTTGCTGTCTTTAAAGGGCTATTGTGCATTCAGAGAAATATTGTCAGTCTGGAGCTGCCCTGTACGCTTCATGATATATTCCTGGACCATGGCAGGTAGGGGAAAATTGGTCGTGGGTTTAGAAGGTACTGTCTAAGGATCTTTGGTGAATTTCTGCAGTACATCTTGTAGTTGCTCTTGCTGCTCCTGCGTGTCAGTAGTAGAGGAATTGCATGCTTGTGGATGTGGTGCAGGTCAAGCGGGCTGGTTTGCCCTGGATGGTGTCAAGCTTCTTGAATGTTGTTGGAGCTGCACCCATCCAGGCAAGTGGGGAGTATTCCATCACACTCCTGACTTGTACCTTGTAGATGGTGGACAGGCTTTGGGGAGACAGGAGGTGAATTACTCACTGCAGATTCTAGCCTCTGATCTGCTCTTGTAGCTACTGTGTTTAAGTGGTGAGTCCAGTTTAGTTTCTGATCAATGGCAACACCAAGGATGTTGGAAGTAGGGGTTTAATGGTAGTAACACCATTGAATATTAATGGGTGGTGGTTGGATTGTGTCTTATTGGTGATGGTCATTTCCTGACATTTGTGTGACACGAATGTTACTTGCCATTTGTTAGCCTAAGCGTGGATATTTTCCAGATTTTATTGCTTTTGAACATAGAGTCATAGAGTCATACAGCATGGAAACAGACTCTTCAGTAAACCAATCCATGTCCACCATAATCCAAAACTAAACTAGTCCCACCTACCTGTTCCTGGTCCACATCCCTCTAAAACTTTTCTATTGATGTACTTATATGAATGTCTTTTAAACATTGTAATTGTAGCCACATCCATCGCTTCCTCATGAAGTTCATTCCACACATGAACCACCCTCTGTGTAAAAAAAATTGCCCCCATATCTTCTTAAAATCTCCCCCCCTCACCTTTGAAATGTGCCCCCTAGCCTTGAAATGCCCCATCCTAGGGAAAAGACAACTACCATTAACTCTATCTATACCCCTCATTGTTTTCTTGAATTCTAAAAAGTTGCCTCTCAATCTCCTCTTCTCCAGTGAAAAAAGACGCAGCCTATCCACCCTTTTTTTATAGCTCAAAACTTCCATACCTGGCAACATCCTGTTAAATCTCTTCTAAGCCATCTCCAGCTTAATAATATCCTTCCTGTAACTAGGCGACCAGAATGGGACACAGTATTTCAACAGAGACCTCACCAATGTCCTGTACAGCCTCGACATGACTTCCCAACTCCTTTACTCAAAGGACTGAACAATGAAGGCAAGCGTGCTAAATGCCTTTTAAACCGCCCTGTTGATAGGTGATACAAACTTCAAAGAATTCTGTACCTGAACCCCTAGGTTCCTCTGTTCTACAACACTACCCAAGGCCCTATCCTTAATTGTATAAGCCCTACCCTTGTTTGTTGTACCAAAATGTAATACCTCACATTTATCCAGATTGAACTCCATGTGCCATTTTTCAGCCCATTGACCCATTTCATCAAGATCCCTTTGTAATTTTAGAAAGCCTTCTTCCACTGTCTGCTATGCCACCAATTTTGGTGTCATCAGCAAACTTACTAACCATGCCTTCTATATTCGAATGAAAATCATTTATGTAAATGACAAACAAAAGAGGATCAGAACTGTTCTCTGTGGAACACCACTGGTGAAAGGCCTCCAGTCCAAAAAGCAACCCTCCATCACCATTCTCTGTCTCCTGCCATTAAGCCAATTATGTATCCAATTGCCAAGCTCACCCTGAATCCCATGTGACCTAACTTTACTAATTAGCCCATCATTCAGAACCTTGTTGAAGGCTTTACTAAGGTCCAAGTAAATAATGTCTATTGCTCTGCCCTGGAGTGCTTCAGTATCTGAGGAGTTGTGCATCGTGCTGAACATTCTGCAATCATTGGTGAACATCCCCACTTCTGGCCTTATGATGGCAGGAAGGTCATTGATGAAGCAGCTGAAGATGGTTGGGCTGAGGACATTACCCTGAGGAGTTCCTGCAGAGATGTTCTGGAGGTGAGATGACTGACCTCTAACAATCACAACCATCTTCCTAAGTGCCAGGTATGACTCTAACCAGCAGAGAGTTGATACCCAGTGATTTCAGTTTTGCTAAGCCTCCTTGATGCCACACTAAGTTGAATGGAGCCTTGAGGTCAAGGGCTGTCACTCTTACTTCACCAGCAACCAGTGCCTTGATGCTGGAATGTGAAATTGAGAGAAGACACTGATATTGGAGTGCCCTATCCTGCCATAGTATTTTACAGATTTTACGGATGCATCGCAGGTGAAAGGGATTTGGGATGCTTGCTATATATTTCCATATCTCTGATGCATAAAGAAAGGCAGCACTATTGCCCAGTAGAACATGAGCTTAGCACTGGATTTGGTTTGCAAAATCTTTAATGCTTTCCAAGAGCTAGGTCTTAATCTTTCAGATAATCTGTTGCTGACAGAGTCCCAAACAGCAGCTGATGTGAAGTTTACACTCAGTCAAGAAGAGAGAGTCTGCTTTTGTCTGATTGCGGATAACTATAGCCAGGGACAGAACTGTCAATTGTTGGAATAGGGTAAGGTGGAGTCAAATTGAAAGAAGCAAAACAACAGGCAGGGAAATTTGTAATGGATTTGCTCAGTATATTGGGAACAGCCACAATGTGTATATGAGTCTTCCACTGGTTACAGTAAGCATTTATACTGGTGACATGAGGTACTCAGGAAATAGTGTGGGCTGGAATGAGGAACTGTCAGGAGACAAATGGAATCTTTCACAGCTAGAAGCAAGTTTGCAGTTTGAGTTCCTATTCAGGTTTAATCCTTTTTGGTTAAAGTGTCCCATTTGAAATGTTCTTTGTCTTTTTGATTAATAAATGTCTATAGATGTGATGTGTACGCACAATATTTTCTATTTGTAGAGTTTTGTTTTGCTTTTACTTTAACTCTTGTGAAGAAGATATCTGATGCTTGTATCCCATGTAGAAAGCAATCTGGGAATTAATAACTTGAAAGCCATTTCCTTCCTCACATGATTACCACCCTCATGCCTGCAAGCATACGAATCATCAGTTCCTCAAGTTCATCGGTTAGTTCTTCCAAGAGATGTAGCTCAAATAGAAACAAAAACAGAAATTTCTGGATAAGCTCAGCAGGTCTGCCAGAAGTCAGAGTTAACATTTTGGGTCCAGTGATCCTTCCTCAGAAAAACTCAAAGAGAAACTGTGTACAGTAGGAACATTCTTAAAACAGCACATGCGTAAAAAGAGTTGGGAAATATGCTGGTCTTACTTACTTTAAATAGAGTAATTTTTAACCAAAGTCATTCCAGGGGGTAAAGTAGCAGAGTGGTTAGATCTCTGGGGTAGAAAGCCCACTAATCCTCTTGGGGTTGTGGGTTCAAATCACATATAGTAGCTGATAGAGTTCAAAATCAATTCATAAATCTGGAATTGAGATACTTGCCTCAGTATTGGTGACCATAAAATCATAATTTTTCTGTTATTTAAAAAAAACCTATCTGGTTCACTAATATCTACAGGGAAGGAAATATGCTGTTCTGGCCGACTTGTGACCTCAGACCCGCAGCAAAGTGATTGGCTGTTAGCTCTGAAATAGCGCAGTAAGCCACTAAATTCAAGGTTAATTAGGGATGGGCCTTGCCATCAACAGCCACAGCCCATGAAATTATAAAAGAAAGCAGAAATCAGCTAACTACAATAAGAAGTGGGTTAACTCATATTTTGGGTGGAGGGGGTGAATATTGTGGAAGAGCTTGAGGACCGAAGAGGGAAAGTGTGTGCATCAGGCAGGAAATAAGCTCAAGAAAGGGGTAGAGGGAAGCCTTAGTAGGAACCAAGCAGATATCCGGAACAAGTGGATAAATAAAGGCCAGGATGAGCTGTGGGAGACTTAAAGCAGACCTGGTGGTAGATTGAGACCTTGGCATAGGATAGACTGTGACCACAGAGGCTGGGAGATGGCAGAATTTCATATAACGAACTCATTCAAGAAAGATCAAGAGTATTACTTGATCTAAATTCTTCCATTACAATGGGTACAATCTTACCTTAGAATCCAAAGTGTGACCTTGCATCCCATCATTTGATTTAATGCCTCAGATGTTCATAGACGGGAATGGTTTTGAAAAAAATACCAAAAACATTGACTTAAATATCGACAATTATCACCTGGCTACACAAGATGGCCAGGTTTCATGAAACTAATGTGGATTTGAAAAAAAGACAGCATGAGCTGAAATTGACATTTTCCTCCAAAGTAATGAAACCAGCTAACTTCCTCTCTGGGAGTTGTGAAAGAACTCTCGTCTCCTATCTGATTTACACTATCTTGAGAATCTTCCTATGATGCTGAAATATCACCTCCAGACTGAATATATACAATGCTTGCATTTCAAAGAGATTTCTGGAAGACAAAAATCAGAGGAGATGGATTTTTGACTGCAGGAACTGAAACAGAATGGAGAACTGTCTCTCTTTCTGACTCTCAGAAGAAAAGCTTGATGACAACTTGACTTGAAAGAGGCACATGGACATGCGAACTTAAAAGATAACTGCAATATTCTTTATTGCTGATTGCTCTAGAAATCAATGAACCAGCTATGGGGGTCCCAGATTAAATTCTTATGCCTCAAGGGCAACCAAAGAACTGTAAACTCTGTGTATTTTATTGTCCTCTTCTAGAGGACAGCATCCTTTTTTAACTTTGTGCTGAAGGTGAAGGTACTTTGATGTTGGGTTCGGTGGGAGGATGCGGATGCAAGAGCTGATAGAAGCATATGGCAACTCAACTAATTGCCGCTGGCATGAGGTTACCTCCAACATGGTGTAGACCTGTGTATATATGGCAGCAATGTCCATATTATATCCAGTAATGTAAGAAACTGGGTGTGGATATTGTCGAATTGAAGAATTTGATAGATATTCATCGCAACTATTATGCACAAACATTACACTCCTCAGGCACTTATGTGTCAGGGCTAATATTAAACTATTAATTGACAATGGAGCAGCATGCTTCCAGTAGACTGTCATGCTTCAAGTGATCCAAGGTAAGATGGAGATTGAGAGCTTTATTCCCTCAGGTCACATGCTCTTATATAGTGATTATATCATGAGAATGTTTCTTGAAAGAATTCTGCCATACTGATCATGGGACTTAACACAACACCCACAAGCTACATTCAGACCATCTGCTGGGAACTTACTTAGTTCAGCTGCCATGGAAAGATCCCGTCAGTATTCTCAATCTGCCCTTCATTCGGCATTTAATTACGCAAACTGGGTACTGTTGCTACCAGGTGAGTAATTGCTACCTTGACAATCAGCTTTCCATGGGAGTGGGAGACAATGGGGAGTGTGTTCAATCATTGACCCAATGGCCTCACTGCTACAATTCCTCTTGAGATCTGCCTTCATGCTGGTATGAGTGGGACTGGGAAGATTCCACCCGAAAGTCATTGTTTCCTGTCAAGTGCGACTTGTGGACTTGACTTGTTTAGCTGTTATTGCCCTAGTCATTTATACAGGGAGGATTCCATGGATTTTAGGCAAAGTTAGGATAATTCACCAGGAGAGTCCAGGGTTGATCTGTAAGTTGAGGAGCAACATGCCTGATAATTATAGCATAAATTTAAGATGCACCTTCATGTAGAAAGTTGAAAATTGTAGAACAGGTTGATCATGGTGAACTGCTTATCTCTGCTCATACTCAGGTCAGTGTAAACACAAAATAACTATGCAGAGAAGCTTATATTTATGTTTCAGGGCAATTACTGTTGCCAGTACTCACTTCACTGAGTTAATGTCAGGAGCCTGAAATTGTGCCTTCATGCCCAAGCAACAGTAAGTAGAGTGAGATAAACTGATCTTTCATTGATTGTTCTGTTCTGTCTTAATTAGACTAAATGCAGCGGTGAATTCAGGCTGAATAATTACTATGTGCATTGCTTGACTGGCTGCTGAGAAAAAGCTTCTTCAATCAGGTGTAGTTTACAATTTACAAATAATTAAGATTCATTTCTTTTTCTTTGTAAGTATCATCTGCTAATCAAATTATAAGATTGTCTGTACTTTTGTTTGGGCAAATTCATACATCTGAATACACTTAAGCAGCTCACATGTGAGAATTCTGAACTCTCATCTCCTTTCCTTACTTGATGGGCTGCAAATAAAATGATAAAACCTTTTCTGGTATTGAGTGACTGTTTATGAACCCAATTTGGGTCTAAACTGCATGATTACCGCATGGGGTGGCATGGTGGCACAGTGGTTAACACTACTGCCTCACAGCACCAGGGACCTGAGTTTGATTCCACCCTTGGGTGACTGTTTGTGTCGAGTTTGCACATTCTCTCCGTGTCTGTGTGGGTTTCCTCCAGGTGCTCAGGTTTACTCCCACAGTCCAAAGATGTGCAGGCTAGGTGGATTGGCCGTGCTAAATTGCCTGTCGTGTAGATTAGGTGGATTTAAAGGGAGATGGGTCTGGGTGGGATCCTCTGAGGGTCAGTGTGGACTTGTTGGGCTGAAGGGCCTGTTTCCACACTGTAGGGATTCTATGATCTATTGCTGAGCACAGCAACACACAATATGTACTATATCTTTAATAAATTAAAACACCTCAAAGTAATTAACACGAACATTATTAAACAAAATTTGACACTGAAATACGTGGCACAATGTTAATGTAAATGGCTAAAAGCTTGGTTAAAGGAGTAAATGTTAAACAGCCTTTAATTAAATTGGGAAAGACAAGTAAAGAGGCAGAAAGGTATAGGGAGGAAATTTGAGATCTTATTCAATTCAAGATCTTAAAGCCTAGGCAGCTGAAGTCTAGGTAACTAATGATGAAACAATGGAAATCAGGAATTCACAGGAGGAGTACAGATAGCATGGATGGTTCTTGGCTTGGTGGGATTAGACAGATAGGGCAAGATAAAGCCATGGAGGGATTTTAGGTAAGGATGAAAATTTGATCATGAAAGTGTTTCTTAACTGTAAGTGATTAGGTCAGCAAACACAGGAGGATATGTGGACAATGTCATGGTGAAAGAGACAGCTGATTTTGGATGACCTCAAATTTATGGAGGGCATCATATGGGTGACCAATCAGGGGTGCATCGGAGTAAGTCAAGTTCAAAAGGCATGGATGAAGGTTTCAGCAATAGGGCAGAGTTTGATATTACGGAGGTAGAAATAGGCACCTTAAGTGATCGTCTGGTTATGTGGCCAAAATCTTGGGATCACTAAAATCATGAGCAGTCTGGTTCAGCTTCAGTCAACTGCCAAGAAGAGGGGTCAAAGTCATTGTCAGGGGTATTTAAACAATGTATGGAGCTTATTTCTGCTTGTATTTTCAGATATTACTGCCACCAGCATGCCATATTCTGGCTTGGGCAGTTCACTGCCACCAACCCTCCATTCTCTATGAGTCCAATTGAGTACCTGTCTAATTATCAGTGTCAGGCTATAGACTACTGGCAAATCTAAAAAAGGTAGAGGCACCTGTTTTATTTGACAAGATAGTTTGTTGCGTGATAGCAATAGGTATAGTTTACACTAAATTGCTGGGGATAATTCCCAAGGAGTCTCAAGTGCTTTGGAGAATACATTTGTTCACATTGAGTACTCATGTATAACTCAACTATCTGCATCCAAAGACTATATGACCTCACCAAATTAGGTGGAGCTCAACATATTTACCATAATTCCTTCAGAATCATCCTCACCTTATACAACACTGATGATCCAGTTCTGGACCAGAAATCATTGAGACGTTACATGCTTTCATATACTACATGAAAGTGGATTTAGTAGTAACCTTCCAAAGGTAATTGGACGTGTCATTGAAAACATGCAATTTTTGGGCTATGAGGAAACAACTGGGCAATAGATCTAATTGGAAAGCTCTTTAAATGTGCTAGCACAACCTTTGATGGCCTGAGTGGTCTTCTTTATCATATCATCTAAATATGACACCACAAGGGAATGCTCCCATTGAGTAGATACTGGGTATTTCGCTGAGGTACGGAAATTGTGTGGAATCCAATTCCAGCAGCAACAGATGTCACTAAGCATGAGAGGGCATGTGTAGCAAATCCTAACTTGGATCACACACACTAGCTTTGATTTTGGTTAATGTGAACCACTTATTCCAATCTCACATAGAATGGTAACTTTTCATATATTACTTTCAAAAACAATTTTATATTTGCAGTGCACTAATGTTTTTCTAAATTCTCTACCTGCTTTTCACAAAAGGGGATGCAGTAACCAATGGGACGCAGCAGGAGCACAGAACATCCTGTACCATCACTTGTACTTGCAACCAGAGCCAACTCATAATCTAAATATCATCATTTATCGATGCCCAGGAGAAGAAGAAAGAATGGCCGCAAGGAGGGACTGAATGTGGTCATACAAAATTGGTTGCAGAAGCAACAATGAAAACAGAAAGACCCTTGATACTCAGGTAGAGGAAACTCTGGGCGTTAAAGAAATAATGCATCTGCAATACAATTACACACTGTATGTCTGATGGTTAGCAGCAACAATCACAATAGTTGCCCACTTCACTGCAGAAACGCTTAGTACTTTTTCAGCAATTATCTAACTGAATGGCAGAGCAGGGACTGGATGGCCCCATATCCTACTGATATCTTTAACTTCCAGCTAGCTGCAAAGTTATGCCAAGCAACAAGCTTAAAACCTTACATTCCTTATAATTGAAAGTATTGCCTCTTCTTCTTTGTACCAATTATTGCTGTGTTATGTAAAGTGACAGGATGATTGTAACTTCCAAACATCTGTCGTGTTAAGCAAATACCGATGAAATGTCATTGAGTATATGGGCTTATGATTGAGTTATTGAGTGTGAAGACGTTAATATGAGTGTGAAAATCAGGTAAGAAATTACAATAGGGCAATCACTTTTGGGAAAGACAGTTTTAGATAGTGTGAACTACAAGACTGAGGATATAAGTTATATTATGTGTACAGGGATAGAAAACTGTATCTAAACTGTCTTTGCTAATTATAATGATAGTTTGAAACAAGGAACTAGATTTTGTCATCAGTAGTGAAACAACAATGTTCACTGGTGGCCTTGAAGAAAACATTCCACAAAGTTCTGGCAATATTTGATGCTGATGTTCCCTTTCTTAATGGCAGTTTAAAATCTGGTGTCAAGTCAAGGGAACCTGGAAGATTGAGAGAATGTCTGGAGAGAGATCTCATGGCGGGGACACTCTAAGTTCAAATAGATGTCTAACTGTCCAAGTATAAAGTTGTGAAGCACTAAGTTCTTGTTGAAATGATCACAGACTGCAGTGGAGTCATTTAAAAGAAAATCAGGCTACCAACACCCTAACAAGAATGTGAAACCAGGGCCAGGCTAGTGCTTTGTGCAGCTGCTGGTGAAATTTTGAAATGTTAGCTTGAAACCATGACAATTATTGAAAACCCTATGTACTTCATAGATGGAAAGCCACCGTTCTGACCTGTTTTGGCCTACATGTGACTCCAGTCCATAGCAATGTGTGTTTGATTCTTAACTTCCCTCTCCAATGGTTTATCAAGCCACTAAGTTCAAGGGCAATGACGAATGGGCAGCAAGTGCTGGCCTTGTCAGTGACATTCACATTCCATGAAAGAATAGAGAAAAAAAAACATTTTAGATGCCAAAACAGAAAGTTAAACACACTGAATTCCTTCACTTATAATTTAAATTGTCAGGTAGCAAAATAAGTGATTAGGACTAAGGGATAAAACAGGAGTTAAACACCACAAACAAATGTTTGAAAGGTTGTTATTAGGTATTTAATGTTATTTAGAGATTTGCAATTTTATCACAATGATGAAAAAAATGAAAAGAATATCAGTTTTCATAGGTCAGTGAGGGCTTTTAACAATAACTACGAGCTTAGAAAGTAGGCTGTTAAAAACCCAGTTATACTTCACTAAACAGTTTGCAACTTTTTTAAGAGTTTTTGCAGAAATGGTGTAAAACTGGAAGCATTCATCAATTCACTAATATTTTGGGGATCGCATTCTGGGGAACCTCAATAGTACACTCTTTGGAGGAATGAGGAATCGTTGACAGTAATATCTGACTTCTGTGTTAATCTTCACATGTTTGGACTCCCAAAGTCGTCGCCATTTCTGTGGGGTAGTGGCAATGAACTTCAGCAGTTCTCATGGCATTATCAACACAAAATTGGAGTCAATTGTTTTCCTTTTCAACTATATACAGGGAGGAAAAATACCTCCTAGAAATCTAATATTCCTAGTGAAGTCAGTTCAAATAGAAATAGGACAGTGCACAATAGGTGTTCTCTTGCCTGACGAGTGTTCACGATACTTTCCTGATGCTTGGGGCTTGTCTGTCATTAGTGGTAAATATTACACTACTGCAAAATCTACAGGCCTGCTCAAGGGGCACTTTCCATCAGTATTCTGTTCAGAGAAAGTCTAAGTTTGCTGAACAATAATTAAACAAATACTAGCTGCACAAATTTAAGATGATTCACAAAAGAACCAGTGACGAAATGAGGGCAAATCTTTTTACACAATGAATGGTTAAAATGTGGAAGAGGGTGGTCGACATAGATTCATTAGTTGTTTTTGAAAAGAAATTGGATAAATATCTGTTACGAGAAAACTTGCAGGGATATGGGAAGATTAGTGGTTGCGACAGATTGGATTAGTCTTCAAAAAATTTGGTAGACTCAATGACCCCACAAGCCTCCATCCATGTTGCATTAGTTTACGATTGCCCCCAGGTCTTTTGAAGAGCAAAGATCCCCAGGATAGTTGAGGTTACAGGAGTTTTTTGACTTTTTTATTCATTAACAGGATGAGGACATCGCTGGCTAGACAGCACTTAATGCCCATCCCTAATTGCCCACAGGGCAGTTGGGAGTCCACCAAGTTGCTGTGGATTTGGACTTGCATGTAGGCCAGACTAAGTAAGGATGGCAGTTTCCTTCCCTAAAGGACTTTAGTGAACCAGCTGGGTCTTTTTTCCCAGACAGTTGGCAACAGTTTCATGGTCATTATCAAATTCTTAATTTCAGATATCTATTGAGTTCAAATTCCATCATCTGCCATGGCAGAATTCGAACGCAGACCTCCAGAATATTGTTTGGTTCTCTGGATTATTGTTCTAGCAATGAAATCACTAGGCCAACGTCTCCCCTTGTTGTGGGGGTGGGAATACTGTTTGGCTTGGATATTTGCAGGGTCCTAAGAGAATTTTTTTTCTGGATAAATGGCTGAAAACTCCCAGATGCCAATTCATCAATACCTCCTCCTTCACAGTCAAGTTTTGCCAGAAAGTATAATGAGCTTACCAGCTCAGCCAAGGTAAGAGAAGTCACTACCACCTTCCATTAGTGCATTGTATTGATTACCTTTGTCAATTCCAGTGACGTTGTGCTCCATGCAATGCTAAAGGACATCAACAGCTCACCAGGAGCACCTTAAGGCTGAACTGATGTATCTGCTTTACACCTGCATGTGTCTCCTCATTCAAATGCTTACCTCTGAAAGCCTTGCAAGTTGTGTGATGATTTCTTGCATGCAACTGTCCTTACACTCATAAATATGGGTATGCTTATTTGTATTTGAGTTTATTGCATGTCATAGAAACAAGATGTAACTCACAATTTGCAAGAATGCAGAACATAATTTTTGAATGAGAGATGGAGAGCTGTGATAATTGACAACCTAGTAAATCCCAAACCACCCACTCTGAGGAAGAACAGATGCGTAAAATCCTAAGCACAAAGGCAATGAGGAAGTAAAGCTCCCATTCCAATCTGTCTATTGTGAGATATATGTAGGAGGATTTTGGAGTCCTCAAGCATTATTTACAAAAGCCTATCATCCAGGATGACAAAGGAAGGCAAATGGAATGTTGGTCTTTACTTCAAAGGAAATAGAGTAAAAAAGTAGTGGGGCTGGATGAACACAGCAGGCCGAGCAGCATCAGAGGAGCAGGAAAGCTGATGTTTCGGGTTGAGACCCTTTTTCAGAAAACTTCTGAAGAAGGGTCTCGAACCGAAACGTCATCTTTCCTGCTCCTCTGATGCTGCTCGGCCTGCTGTGTTCATCCAGCTCCACAACGTTTTATCTCAGGTTGAGTTTAGGATTATCAGATCAGCCATGGTCACATTTGATGCAGTTGATTAGGCTCTTGCACTCTTGAGAACCAATGGAAACATGCATTGCCTCCTGTGGAAGGCCTGTCATAAGAGGTGCCAGTAACTGGCCAGCAGTGGGCTTCTCCAGGGTGAGGACCAGGGGCAGATGTTCTGCTTCAAGAACTGCTGGCTTATGAGAGGCCTGCAACTGCACCATCAGCAAGAACATTGACAGCTATCACAAGAGTGCCAATATCACAGAAAGACCACAAGAAACCACCTCCTGGGGTTGCTGATAACTGCCACTCCCCCAGGCCCTCCGCTGACAAGGTCCACCCTCTCCTGCCTTCAGTCATCTGGATGTTAACATTTTTGTAGAGGAAGTAAGGAAGTTACCCGTCATACTGCCAAAGTAGGGGAAAACTAACAAGCGGTCACAGATCAGTGACATGAATGCATCCAGTTGGAAACATAAATCTGTCTTCTTCCGGCTGTTTGTCTTCTTGCTGCCATCAATAACCTTCATGATGAGGCCCATTTGTACAGCCAACTGATATCAAATGCGACACATAAACATGAACCTTGCATGTCTAGTTAGACACGAATTCAGGACTCCCTCATATTGATCCAAGAATCCAAAGCACAACCTGCTAATTGTGCTTAATTATTGTTGCTTTAATGGATCTTGTTATAGCAGCGTTCAATTAAAGTCCTAGAATGCTGCATATGTATCATGAGTTATGTTTGCCAAGGATAGTCTTGATCTACCAGGAATGTACTGAAGGTTGACTAGGTCAGACAGTTCTGACTGGTGAACTGATATAAAATGAATATGACCATTTCCTGGGAAATGAACAATGACTTGTCATGACATGGTGCTGCTGATCACCAATGAGCTACCCGTTACAAGGCTGGGATCCTTTCCTGCTAGAATATTACAGAGTACTGAACATCTGGTGGAATCTATACCCTTCGTGAATATTGCAATGCTCTGAAACTGCAATGAATTGCTGCAACCAGTTATCCCTGGAAAAGTAAATGAATGTATCTGTAGGCATCTGATTGCAATTGTGACTGGTGTCCCTTTGGCAACTTCAATTTGACATAAATACCAATGGGTGGAGTGATGTTTGTAGCCATTGGTATTCAGAGTCTGAAACTAAATTGCAACCTGCTAGTGCAACAAATTGATGTCTTCCTTGTCGACATTGAGTCACTGTCACAAGAACAAAGAACAAAGAAAATTACAGCACAGAAACAGGCCCTTCAGCCCTCCAAGCCTGCGCCCATCCAGAACTTCTATCTAAACCTGTCGCCTATTTTCCAAGATATAGGTTTATTCTAATAAAGGATTACCAGTGTGTGGGTCCAATGTACCTCTGGTGCTAAAGCAAAGTACTGTGGATGCAAGAAATCGGAACTAAAAACAGGAAATGCTGGAAGTATTCACCAAAGACAGGAAGCATCTCTACAGTGAGAAACAGTTAACATTTCAGGCTGATCATCTTTCATCAGAACTGCCTCACGCTAGTTCTGTTTCTCTTCCTACAGACGCTGCCAGAGCGGTGGAGTATTTCCATCATTTTCTGTTTTTATTGCTACATCCATTTGTTAGTTTCTGCCTCTTCCAAAAGAAAACAGATGCAGGGCAATTCCCAATGGGAAACTCACTGTTCCCTGCCTAAAATGTTGGGGAGAAAATGGCAACTCCTCATGGTATGTGGTATAAAGGCAGATGTCGAAGTATTGGCAACAGCAAAATAATTCATGTCTGGCTTGGACAATGTAATATAATCAGAACATAAAGTGGTTGGAAAATAAGGTTTTCTTGTAACTCAGTCTCTTCCTGCTGATGTAGTTTACTGAAACAGGATTGTATCTTGTAAGAAGTATAAAGCTCTTATGGTTGAGTATTGATTTTGTGGAATACTGTTCACTTAGTCATGAAGACATATTCACATTCTGGGAATTTGAAAATAGAATTAAGGCTAACATAAAGTCTTCAGCTTATAGATGCCTGTTGCAGAAGACTTGTAAAGCTAACTATATGCAGAACCAATAATCTTTAGCCGACTGGAACCTTGTGGTGTTCCAGCGCAGTGTTCAGAATTCGGTTTCTACTTTACTGTTAGTTAGAACTCTTTTGGAATGATTTCTTCCTCTTCTTGTTTTTCCATGGCAACCTGCACGGCCAGTGATTGGGTGAGAGAAAGCCTCTTCCTCAGGGTATAATAGATTCATGATCTCTGACACGTTATATTCTCTGGCATTTCTTCCTCACCATGGGGTGCCCATCAATATAACATACCTCGCTCTGTGGGTGTCTGTCATTGTAACATATCTTTCATTGTAGCATGTCCTTTCTTCAGTAAGTTCATCATGGTAATGAGTCCACCTTTGTATTATGTCAATCACTATACATGCACTAACCTGCAGGATGTCTGTCACTGTGTGTTCATGCTTTTCAGAGTGTCTGCCATTGTACCTCAGTCTGCTCTACAGCGTATCCATCAATGTAATATATTTCCCTTGTCAGAGTTCTGGTTTGATTGCAGAGCCAGCTCTGTAGAATGACTTTCAATGAGGAGACCCCTGTTTGCATAATATCCACTACTGTTATATACGCAGAAAAGCACCTTTTGCTTGCAGCCGTAGCGCTCACACACTCTGAGCCTACCTGGATACTCAGGTACCTTTCTTTGCTTTTCTCCACCTTTCCCCTCAGCCAGAGACACCAAGATCATATTACTTCTGCTTTGCCTTGCTGTTTCATTCACAGTAAAGGCAGGAGTATTCCCATGGTTAACAGCAGGACTCAACTAACTCAAAGGGGATGGTCTTCACTCAGGGGTTTCTGAAACATTAAGACAAGGGTAAGCTCTGATTTCAGTCCAGGCCCAACCTCCTGCAGTTGGAGTCAGGGTTCTGTCCAGATAAGGGGTGAGGAGCTGAATAATGGGCAGCACACCATCTGTCTCAATGCTCAGTAGCAACAGTGCATACTATCTACAAGATGCAATGCAGAAATTCACTAAGGCTCCTTTGACAGCACCTTCCAAACCCATAACCACTTCCATCTTAAAGGCCAAGGGTAGCAGATACATGTATGTTCCACTCCAAGACACTCACCATCCTGACTTGGAAACGTATCGCCATTCCTTCAGTGGTGCTGGATTAAAATAACTGTAGGTGTACCTACACTAAATAGACTGCAGCAGTTCAAGAAGGCAACTCACCACCACGTTCTCAAATGCAAATAGGGATGGCAATGCAGGTTGGCTCAGCCCAAGCCATCCACATCCCTAATGTGAATAAAAAAAACACTTCCGGTAGCAGAATGGGGAATGTCAGTGTCCTGTTTCCAACATTACTGAGCATTTTGTTCAGATGGCTGAGACTGCTCTCATCCAGGTGACAACCTCAGAGCAGCCTGCCTACATGCAATTGTTTTGGCAGGTTTGTTGTCAACTACTGCAAGGTACCTGTTGCAATCACATTTCAAGGTAAATTGGAAACTGCAGTGTTGGTGATCTTGTCACTGTGTGAAATAGAAATTCCCATAGGCTGGTAGTCTAGTTGCTGATATGGCAGAAGCTGTAAGTAACATAAACCATTGTCCATGGTTAAAATCACAGGGATCTCAGTCTTTGTCCAGGGAACAATTTGCAGTTAGACAGACAAGAGAAATACGGGAATAGTAGTCATTGTTCATGGCAAAAGCTAAACGTCAATTGTTGGAAACAGTGGGGAATTGAATCAATGTTAGAAGAGAAATCAGGCAAATCAAGCTGTGGTACACAGGATGATTCTAATTCAATGCAGATGGAATAAAATGCAGATAGTCCTCAAAATAAAAGTTGTGAAGACCCCATGGTATTTGATGTTTGCAAATAAGCTCTCATTCTGCCTCCTCATTCAAAGCCACATATTTTAAAGGCTCCTTAAACAAAATGGACAGGGAGCTGAATTTTCTTCTTTAACTCATTCATGTGGGCATTGCTGGCTGAGTCAACACTTATCACCCATCCCTAATTACCCAAAGAACAGTTCACAGTTAACAATGTTGTTGTGTGCCTGGAGTTACATGTGGCCCAGGCTAGGTAAGGATGGCAGATTTCTTTTCCTAAAGGATATTAGTGAACTGGATGAATTTTTATGATGGTAGTTACATGCTGCCATTAGGTTACCTTTTTTCTTCCAGATTTTTTAAAACTTGAGTTCAAATATCACCAGCTGCCATGGTGGGATTTGAACCCATATTTCCACAACATTAGCTCAGGGCACTGGCCATTGTCACTTTTCTACCATCATCACCACTCAGCGCCCCCCAGGCCCCAACTCAAGTCTGTTTCTCCTAGGCCAGGCATCTATGGTGTGTCATTGTTGTTTAGTTGTGGAGCTGTCTGTGGCAATCAATAAGGTACAGACTGTGGTTATAGGTTTCTCAGCTCCGCATCTTTGCTTTTGCTGGCACCTTGCTACTGTTTGGATAGTAATATGTGAAAAATGCTGGAGATTTGTTCAGACATAGATGGGAATTAAGGATTCTCTGTACTTTAGACACCTTGTTTATAGAAGTGTCACTGCTAGTCACACAATACTGTTACAGCTTAGTGTGATTTACATAGAAAATTGACAGATTTACAAGCATTTTCTGAAGAAGGGTCTTGACCCGAAACGTCAGCTTTCCTGCACCTCTGATGCTGCTTGGCCTGCTGTGTTCATCCAGCTCTACACCTTGTTATCTCAGATTTACAAGCATCACTGGATGGAGGCCAACCAATAAATTACAGTCCAGGTACTGTTCACAACCTCAGTGCTTGGCTTACTGCATGGCATCCTGCACTGGTGAAGGTTTAACCTTACCAATAACCAGGTACTTGACACAAACATATGAGAAAGCAGGAGATAACGGGGAGAATTCTAAAACCAATCCCACAATAGACAAAATATATGGGGACTGTGGGCAAATTTACTCCCGACAGTCCCCAAATCATCCGGGAAAGTTCACTAATTGGGGGAAGCTATTCATAGGAATGTTTCCCCCATAAATAGAATGGAAGCAAATAGTGAGGAACATCATCTCCACTAGACAACTTCTCAACAACAAAATTGGCACTGAAACAGTCTGTGATCAGAGGAACTGCGACCTGCTGGGGTTAACAGTGTGGAGCCGAAGGAACACAGCAGGCCAGGCAGCATCAGAGGAGCAGGAAATTGACATTTCGGGTCAGGAACATTCTTCAGAAATGAGGTCAGTTTTTGGGAGTGCAGGAGGTTCCAAGAAGGAGGTTTGGGGAAAAAGAGGCTGCAACGACAAGTGGGAGAGGGAAGAGGGAGATTATAAGTGGGGGAGATGGATGCTGCAAAACAGACGGAGCAATTTTATACCTGCCAACAAAGAAATACTGAGCCAACTGGGACCAGGAAGAATAAATCACTGAAATAATGAATTATTTGCAAATGAATGTGGGATCTCTAGTTTACATCTGTGTATTACCAAAAAGAGTAATATCTCTGGATTACTACCTGAGCCACAAGCTCATTGGCACTGTATAAATAAGATTAAAACGGTGAACACTTGGCTCAAACATTGATGGGACAAATGGATTCAAATTCATGGGACATTGGCACAGGTACTGGGGAAGGAGGGAGCTGTTCCGATGGGATAGGGTTCACCTGAATCATGCTGGGACCAGAGTCCTGGTGAATTGCATTATGAGAGCAGTGGATAGGGCTTTAAACTAAATAGCTGGGGGCGGGGCGTGGATTTAGGTCAGTTGCATGGAAAATTATGGAAAATGTTGAGGGTGGGGAGAGCTCAACAGATGTTTTTAAAATTTCCAGAACAAGTAATAGGGCAGAGAGTATGGAAGGTCTCAGGAATCCAAATAAAAACTAAAAGAACTGCGGATACTGTAAATCAGGAACAAAAACAAAGTTGCTGGAAAAGCTCAGCAGGTCTGGCAGCATCTGTGAAGGAGAAAACAGAGTTAACATTTCGGGTCCGGTGACCCTTCCTCAGAACTGATAGTGGCTGGGAAAACGTCGGTTTATATGCAGAAAATAGGGAGGGAGGTGGGGTAGGGAGTAAACGATAGGATAGAGCCCGAAGAGATAGAAAGCCAGTTGGATAGACAAAGGAATTGCTAACGATCAGGCTGGGAGGGTGAGTAGTTGTAAATGGGGATTAGTGACTAACAACAAGGGGTGTGTAATGGCAGGCTATGTGGTAACAAAGTCTGGTGTGTGGGTTGGGGGCTGGGACAGGGGAGAGTTTAGGCCCTAAAATTATTGAACTTATCACTTCAATGCACCACCCTGCTCCCTGGCCAACATCTCTGTCTCTGGCTTGCCACAGTGTTCCAGTGAAGCCCAATGCAAGTTGGAGGAACAACACCTCATTTTCCACCTGGGGACCCTACAGCCCTCCGGACTCAATATTGAGTTCAATAATTTTAGGGCCTACACTCTCCCCTGTCCCAGCCCCACACCCCACACACCAGGCTTTGTTACCACATCTCCTGCCATTACACACCCCCTGTTGTTATTCTCTAGTCCCCATTTACAACTCCTTTGTCTGTCCAACTGTCTTTCTCCCTCTTCGGGCTCTATCCTATCGTTTACTCCCTACCCTACCTCCCTCCCTATTTTCTGCATATAAACAAACATTTTCCCAGCCACTATCAGTTCTGAGGAAGGGTCACTGGACCCGAAATGTTAACTCTGTTTTCTCCTTCACAGATGCTGCCAGACCTGTTGAGCTTTTCCAGCAACTATGTTTTTGCTCAGGAATCTAACCTCAGATAAGGGGGATAAGCAGCCCAGAGGGCCTTAAAGATGCCCCAAAAGAACGTGTGAGTCGGGCTGAATATTCTTGCGTGTATCTGCCTGGATTTGAGTATTAGTGTACGGTTAAGGCTGTAGGTAAAGACCCTTCTTTACTCTGAGTGCTAGAAATCAACTATCTAGCAGCCAGAGAAAAGAACAATAGGACAACAAATCTTTTTTATTCATTCATGGGATGAGGTTGTTGCTGACCAGGCAGCATTTATTGCTGATCCCTAATTGCCCAGAGGGCAGTTAAGAGTCAATCACATTGCTGTGGGTCAGGAGTCACATATAGACCAGACCAGGTGAGGATGGCAGTTTCCTTCCCTGAAGAGCATTAGTAAACCAGATGGGATTTTCCGACAATCGACAATGGATTCACAGTCATCGTTAGATCCTTAATTCCAGATATTTATTGAATTCAAATCCCACCATCTGCTATGGCAGGATTTGACCTGGGTCCTCAGAACATTATCTGGATCTCTGGATTAACAGTTCAGAGATAATACCGTTAGGTCTTCGCCTCCCTTCAATGATTCTATCTCACCCTGGATGATGGAATTTAATTACTCTAGAAAAGAATCAGAATTGCAGAATCCCAACCAATCTACAAAATTAAGGGTTGTGAATTTAATTGTGCAACTTCCAGCATCAAAGCCACCAGTAACCTTCACTGCAATAGCTGTGATGTTCACCTTCTCCACACTTCATGAACAATTGAGAGATTGATCCATATATCTGCTCTTCTAAAACATTCATCTTTTTGTGCTTGGCTCCTATTTATATTCTGTGAATGTGCATTGTATTGGTAATTCTTCCCATGTTTAATTTTTAATAAATGCACTTTTGTTAACTTAAGAAAGCCTGGGTGAATTAGCTCTTTTCGAAACTTAGGTTAATATGTGTCTGGGAGAAAGGTATCCACAAGGAAAGGAGATAACAAGGTGTGGAGCTGGATGAACACAGCAGGCCAAGCAGCATCATAGGAGCAGGAAAGCTTGACGTTTCGGGCCTAGACCCTTCATCAGAAATGGGGGAGGGGAAGAGTGTTCTGAAATAAATAGGGAGAGAGGGGGAGGCGGATAGAGGATGGATAGAGGAGAGGATATGTGGAGAGGAGGCAGACAAGTCGAAGAGGCTGGGATGGAGCCAGTAAAGGTGAGTGTAGGTAGGGGGGTAGGGAGGAGATAGGTCAGTCCAGGGAGGACGGACAGGTCAAGGGGGCGGGATGAGGTTAGTAGGTAGGAGATGGGGGTGGGGCTTGAGGTGGGAGGAGGGGATAGGTGAGAGGAAGAACAGGTTAGGGAGGTGGGGACGAGCTGGGCTGGTTTTGGGATGCGGTTGGGGGAGGGGAGATTTTGAAGCTTGTGAAATCCACATTGATACCATTGGGCTGCAGGGTTCCAAGGCTGAATATGATTTGCTGTTCCTGCAGCCTTCGGGTGGCATCATTGTGGCATTGCAGGAGGCCCAGGATGGACATGTCGTCTGAGGAATGGGAGGGGCGGTTGAAATGGTTCGCGACTGGGAGGTGCAGTTGTTTGTTGCGAACTGAGCGCAGGTGTTCTGCAAAGCAGTCCCCCAGCCTCCGCTTGGTTTCCCTGATGTAGAGGAGGCCACAACGGGTACAGCGGATGCAGTATACCACATTGGCAGATGTGCAGGTGAACATCTGCTTGATGTGGAAAGTCTTCTTGGGGCCTGGGATTGGGGTGAGGGAGGAGGTGTGGGGGCAGGTGTAGCACTTCCTGCGGTTGCAGGGAAAAGTGCCGGGTGTGGTGGGACTGGAGGGGAGTGTGCAGCGGACAAGGGAGTCACAGAGAGAGAGTGGTCCCTCTGGAAAGCAGATAAGGATGGGGAGGGAAAAATGTCTTTGGTGGTGGGGTCGGATTGCAGATGGCGGAAGTGTCGAAGGATGATGCATGGGATCCGAAGGTTGGCGGGGTGGTTCGTGAGGACGAGGGGGATTCTTTTTTGGTTATTATTGCGGGGACGGGGTGTGAGGGATGAGTTGCGGGAAATGCA
>JAHRHZ010000098.1:23638607-23649804 GCA_024137785.1 Ginglymostoma cirratum
TAGGGAGAGAGGGGGAGGCGGATAGAGGATGGATAGAGGAGAGGATATGTGGAGAGGAGGCAGACAAGTCGAAGAGGCTGGGATGGAGCCAGTAAAGGTGAGTGTAGGTGGGGGGGGTAGGGAGGAGATAGGTCAGTCCAGGGAGGACGGACAGGTCAAGGGGGCGGGATGAGGTTAGTAGGTAGGAGATGGGGGTGGGGCTTGAGGTGGGAGGAGGGGATAGGTGAGAGGAAGAACAGGTTAGGGAGGTGGGGACGAGCTGGGCTGGTTTTGGGATGCGGTTGGGGGAGGGGAGATTTTGAAGCTTGTGAAATCCACATTGATACCATTGGGCTGCAGGGTTCCAAGGCTGAATATGATTTGCTGTTCCTGCAGCCTTCGGGTGGCATCATTGTGGCATTGCAGGAGGCCCAGGATGGACATGTCGTCTGAGGAATGGGAGGGGCGGTTGAAATGGTTCGCGACTGGGAGGTGCAGTTGTTTGTTGCGAACTGAGCGCAGGTGTTCTGCAAAGCAGTCCCCCAGCCTCCGCTTGGTTTCCCTGATGTAGAGGAGGCCACAACGGGTACAGCGGATGCAGTATACCACATTGGCAGATGTGCAGGTGAACATCTGCTTGATGTGGAAAGTCTCCTTGGGGCCTGGGATTGGGGTGAGGGAGGAGGTGTGGGGGCAGGTGTAGCACTTCCTGCGGTTGCAGGGAAAAGTGCCGGGTGTGGTGGGACTGGAGGGGAGTGTGCAGCGGACAAGGGAGTCACAGAGAGAGAGTGGTCCCTCCGGAAAGCAGATAAGGATGGGGAGGGAAAAATGTCTTTGGTGGTGGGGTCGGATTGCAGATGGCGGAAGTGTCGAAGGATGATGCATGGGATCCGAAGGTTGGCGGGGTGGTTCGTGAGGACGAGGGGGATTCTTTTTTGGTTATTATTGCGGGGACGGGGTGTGAGGGATGAGTTGCGGGAAATGCGGGAGACACGGTCCAGGGCGTTCTCGACCACTGATGGGGGGAAGTTGCGGTCCTTGAAGAATGAGGACATCTGAGATGTGCGGGAGTGGAATGCCTCATCCTGGGAGCAGATGCGGCAGAGGCGAAGGAATTGGGAATAGGGGATGGCATTTTTACAGGAAGGTGGGTGGGAGGAGGTGTATTCCAGGTAGCTGTGGGAGTCAGTGGGCTTGAAATGGACATCAGTTTCTAGGTGGTTACCCGAGATGGAGACAGAGAGGTCCAGGAAGGAGAGAGAAGTGTTGGAGATGTTCCAGGTGAACTTCAGGTTGGGGTGGAAGGTGTTGGTGAAGTGGATGAACTGTTCGAGCTCCTCGTGGGAGCACGAGGCGGCGCCGATACAGTCATCAATGTTACGGAGGAAGAGGTGGGGTTTAGGGCCAGTGTAAGGACAGAAGATGGATTGTTCCACTTAACCTACAAAGAGGCAGGCATAGCTTGGGGCCCATGTGGGTACCCATGGCCACCCCCTTTGTCTGTAGGAAGTGGGAGGAATTGAAAGAGAAGTTGTTGAGGGTGAGGACAAGTTCGGCTAAGCGGATGAGGGTGTCAGTGGAGGGGGATTGGTCAGTTCTGCGGGACAGGAACAGCAAATCATATTCAGCCTGGGAACACTGCAGCCCAATGGTATCAATGTGGATTTCACAAGTTTCAAAATCTCCCCTCCCCCAACCGCATCCCAAAACCAGCCCAGCTCGTCCCCACCTCCCTAACCTGTTCTTCCTCTCACCTATCCCCTCCTCCCACCTCAAGCCCCACCCCCATCTCCTATCTCCTAACCTCATCCTGCCCTCTTGACCTGTCCGTCCTCCCTGGACTGACCTATCTCCTCCCTACCCCCCCACCTACACTCACCTTTACTGGCTCCATCCCAGCCTCTTCGACTTGTCTGCCTCCTCTCCACATATCCTCTCCTCTATCCATCCTCTATCCGCCTCCCCCTCTCTCCCTATTTATTTCAGAACCCTCTTCTCCTCCCCCATTTCTGATGAAGGGTCTAGGCCCGAAACGTCAAGCTTTCCTGCTCCTATGATGCTGCTTGGCCTGCTGTGTTCATCCAGCTCCACACCTTGTTATCTCGGATTCTCCAGCATCTGCAGTACCTTTTACCTCTCCACAAGGAAAGGGCCTGTTTTTAAATTATTTTTGTTCCAACCAACTGACGGGTGGTTGAATAAAAAAGAGGAACCAGTTTATCCCTCCCCATTCAGGGGCTCAACAGTTTGGGGTTTTCTTCCTGGAACCATAACAAATTGTTGAATCGCCTGGGATCTGGTTGGAACTGCTTCCAAATTTGCAGCCACTCCAATGTGAATCTGGAGTCTAAAGGCTTCACACCTGGGACAACTCCTTTAGGTCTCTGTGTTCTCGCATTTCAACACAATTTCAGCTTCCACTGGCCTTGACAACACTCCTCCTGGCTTAGAGAGGTTGATACTCATGGATTATTCCTATGTAGCCTGGGAGTTGACATGGAAAGGGCCCATTCCTGAGTTCTCCGTAGGTTGAAATTCAATAAAAGGAAAATCTAATTGAGTATATAAGGATTCCATAATCTGGTGTCATCTACATCACTGCTGATAGTTCAAACAGTTCCCTCATTCTTCTTCATTCTCTTCCACTGTGTTTGCTTTTCTACGTCTCCATGTTTTATTTTTCTTAGCTTCTCCTGAATCATTCTATATTTCTTCTCCCTCATTCCCTCTGCACTCACCTCGGCTTTCTGTCCCTATCTACATTTCTAGCATTCTGTCTTCAGCAGACCTATAGGACATACAGCCTGACAATGAGGTTATCCATTTATTAAACATATTAATCATATATTGAAAATAATTACTATCATAATGACAGACCTAATTGTTTTACAAGGTGCAAGTATAATCAATATTGCATTCGTAATATTGTTAATATGAAATTTAAGACATTAAACTAAAATAGAATAGGGAACGAGAACATATGAATATATGCCAGAAATTAAAAGAGCACTCTCCAGATTGAAACGTATAATGAAGATAAAAATATGCACGATGGAAGGAAGTTCTTTGAAATAGTAAGCTTTCACTAATTAACTTGTGTGACATGTCTGGGATATAATTTTATTTTAATAACATTTCTTTGGTAAGAAGTAACACTGTCATATCGAGGAGACAGAAAATCAATAATGAAGTAAAAAAACCTGCACAATGTAATCATTAAAAGGACATAAGTATGTTACAAAATTGTTAAAATTTTTAAAAAGAAGAGCACTTTCATATTCAAATTATAAAATGATTGACATTTTTCTATAGCTCAAGGAACACTTCTGAATTATGAAACAGTCACACGTGAGAGTCATGGTGCAGAAATATTGAACACAAGGAGGGTTAGAATGCTCACTGTTATAAAGGATAAGACAAATTATTAGACACTGGATATAACACTAAATTGTCAAATATTGGTTAAGGCATTTAATTTGTTATATGCTAGCTGGGTACTGTAGTATTGTGGCTTTTTTTAAACCAGGAATCCAAAGATCTAGATTTATGATCCATAGATATGAGTTCAAATCCCAACAAGAAAATTGGCGAATTTCAACGTGGTCAATAAAATATGTCAAGAACTGGAACATGAAACTACTTTGTGGTTAAAACTGATCTGGTTCACCGAAGTCCATTAAGGAAGTAAGTTTGTCATCCTTACCCGCTCTGTTACTCTATGCCCACACAAATGCTGTTGACTCTTCACTCTCCAATGAAATAGCTAATCAAATCAAGTGGACTATTGTGTCCTGGATGGTGTCAAGTTTATTGAGTGCTGTTGGAGCTGCACTCATTCAGGCAATTGGGGAGTATTCCATCACACGCCTGACTTGTGCATTGCAGATGGTGGACATATTTAGGTGAATTACTTGCTGCATTATTCCTCGCTTCTAACCTGGTCTTGTATCCACTGCATTTATATGGCTGGTCCAGATCACATTCTACTCAATGGTAACCCCAAGAATGTTGCTCGTGGGAGATTCAGTGATTGTAATGCCATTGAATGTCAAGGGGCATTAGTTAGTTTGTCTCTTATTGGAGATTGTCATTGCCTGGCATTTGTGTGGTGCCTATGTTACTTGCCACTTTTCAGCCTCAGTCTGGATGTTGTCTAGGTCTTGTTGCATTTGGACACAGACTGTTTCAGTATCTGAATAGTTGTGAATGGTGCAGAATGTTGTGCAATCATCGGTGAACATCCTACTTCTGACCTTATGATGAAGGGAAGGTCATTAATGAAGCAGCTGAAGATGGTTTGGCCTAGGACGCTACTCTGAGGATGTCCTGCAGAGATATCATGGAGTTGAAATGACTGACCTCCAACAAACACAACCACCTTCCTATGTGCTAGGTATGACTCCAACTAGCAAAGAGTTTGCCCTCTGATTCCCATTGATTCCAATTTTGCTAGAGCTCCTTGATACTGCAGTTAAATGCAGCCTTAATGTCAGAGCTGCCATGTCACCTCACCTCTGGATTTCAGCTGTTTTGTCCAAATTTAAACCAAAACTGTAATTAGGTCAGGAGCTCAGTGATGCTGTTGGAACCCAAACTGGGCATCAATGAGCAGGTTGTTGCTGAGCAGGTGCTGCTTGATAGCACTGTTGATGACACCTTCCATTACTTTACTGATGATCGAGAGTAGACTGATGGGGTGGTAATTGTTGAATTAGCTTTTTGTGTACAGGTCATACTTTGGCAATTTTCCACATTGTCAGGTAGATACCATGCTGTAACTGTACTGGAACAGCTTGGTTAAGGGTTAAGCAAGCTCTGGAGCTCAATTCTTTATCACTATTGCTATTGTCAGGGCCCATAGTCTTTGTAGTATCTCGTGCTTCAAATCATTTCTTGATATGTAGAATGAATTGAATTGTCTGAAGATTGGTATCTGTGATGCCAGTGACCTCTGCAGAAGGCTGAAATGTATGGGCATATTTGCGGAGACTCTTCCTCCAGTGAGATGTTTAATTGTCCACCAGCATTCAGTGACTGGATGTGAAAGGGCTGCAGAGCTTAGATCTGATCACTTGGCTGTGGGCTCACTTAGGTCTTTCTATCACGTTTTTCTTATGCTATTTGATATGCAAATAGTCCTGTTTGGTAACTTTGCCAAGTTGGTTACTTGTTTTTCGGTGTGACTGGTACTGATCCTGGCATGACCCCCTGCACTCTACATTGAACCAGGGTAGATCTAATGGCTTGATGGTAATCATAGACAAGGGCATATACTGGGCAATGAGACTGCAGATTGTATTAGAGTCATAGAGCTGTACAGCATGGAAATGAACCCTTTGGTCCAACTCATCCATGCTGACCAGATATTCTAAATTAATCTAGGGACAATAGGAACTGTAGATGCTGGAGAATCCGAGATAACAAGTTGTGGAGCTGGATGAACACATACCCATATACCCATATACCATATCATATACCCATCCAGATGCCTTTTAAATGTTGTAATTGTACCAGCCTCCACCATCTTCTCTGTCAGCTCATTCCATACACGCACCACCCTATGTATGAAAAGGTTGTCCCTTAGGTCCCATTTAAATCTATCACCTCTCACCTTAAACTTACATGTCTAGTTTTGGATTCACCCAACCTGCGGAAAAGACCTTGGTTATTCACCCTATCCATGCCCATCATGATTTTATAAACCTCTATAAGATCACCCCTCAGCCTCTGACTTCTCAGGGAAAATAACCTCAGCCTATTCAGCCACTCCCTATAGCTCAAACCCTCCAACTCTGGCAACATCCTTGTAAATATTTTCTGAACCCTTTCAAGTTTCACAATATCCTTCCCAAAGCTGGGAGACCAGAACTGAATGCAATATTCCAAAAGAGGCCTAACCAATGTCCTATACGGCTACAACATGACCTCCCAACTCCTATAGTCAATGCACTGACCAATAAAGGCAAGCGTACCAAATGCCTTCTTCACTATGCTGTCAACCTGTGACTCCACTTTGAAGGAACTATGAACCTGGACTCCAAGTTCTCTTTGTTCAACAACACTCCCCCAGGACCCTACCATTAAGTGTATAAGTCCAGCCAAAATGCAGCACTGCATATTTATCTAAATTAAACTGCATCTGCCATCCCTCAGCTCATTGGCCCAAATGATCAAGGTTGCGTTGTACTCTGAGGTAACCTTCTTGGCTGGCCACTACACGACCAATTTTGGTGTCATCTGCAAATTTACTATATGATTCTGCTGCTGCTGATGGTCCATAGCGCCTCATGGATGCTCCTTCTTGAGACGCTAGATCTGTCCGAAATCTGTCCCATTTAACACAGTGATAGTGCCACACAACATGCTGTAAGGTGTTATCAATGTGAAGGTGTGACTTTATCCCCACAAGATCTATATAGTGGTCACACTTATTGATACTGTCATGGATAGATGCATCTGTGACAGATGTATTATCCTCACAAATCTAAGTATGTCTTTCCATCTCGTTGGTTCCCTCAGCATCTGCCGCAGACCCAATCTAGCAGCAGTGTCCTTGAGGACCTGACAAGCTCAATCAGCAGTGCTGCTGTTGAGCCACTCTTGGTGGTGGACATTGAAATCCCCCACCCAGGGTACATTCCGCATCCTTGCTATAACAAACTTTAGAATACTCACTATTGTAAAATTTATGGCATTAAATTATAATAGACTGGATCTAGCGCCAAACCTACTAAATACAGGCTAAGGCAGTAAATTCTTATATACTATTTTTAAGTTCTCTATTTCTGACATGTACTCAAACTTGAAATAGAGACTGGGTCCAAGCTGAATGGAAAAATCTGTTGAAAGAGAGAGGCAGCTGTTACTTTACATCCTGAAGGCCTTCCTGAACTTAGTCCCCTTGGTAATAAGCAGACAAGGTGATAATCATAGCTTTACACAAGATTGGTCATGTGATAGCTGCCTATTGGCACACAGTGAGGATGATTCATGTTCACAAAGGAGTTTTGGTCTCTCATTGTTAAATCTATCACAAGGCCATTGAAAACTGATGGGAGAGTCTTCAGCACCCTTTTGCACAATGGATTTTGGCATATCGCTTTTCTCTCTGGCAACTTCTACAGATGGTGGTGATATATCATCCAAGGTGTATAAGGAGATGGTTTTTGAAAATCGGTGTGAGAGCGAACCACCATCTGAGAAATAAGCATCTAGCTCTCACAAGAAATCGCTAAACTCTCTAAGAAAGCACCATCTAATCCGTATTGTCCTTACTTTTCCTGATTTTCCAAGAAAGTTTGATCAGGGAACTGACCAGAAATGTCTCCTATTCATTGAAGTCAGAGGATTTTAGAAACCTGTATCGTTTTGTAGGTCACATGATCTCTGCAGCCATTTTAGAACATAACATCCTGGTTCATTTAAAGTTCAAATGAAAGACACAGGTGTTAAATAAATCAATTAAATCAAAGATTGGCAGTCTGCTATGAAGTTGTGTAGCGTGTGTGGTTCCTTTAAGAGATAAAATGAAGTGTCTGCATGTAGCTGAAGATATACAGCCAGTTCTAAAATGGAAACATGCATCAATTGGCTGTGTGACAACACGGTGTGGGGCTGGATGAACACAGCAGGCCAAGCAGCATCATAGGAGCAGGAAAGCTTGATGTTTCGGGCCCAAACCCTTCATCAGAAATCTCAATTGGCTGTGTGATTGGAAATCTTAGGTGTGTTTTGATGCTTTGGCAATGAACTGGAATCAGCCAATTACTTTAAACTAAGCACTTAGTGATTAAAAGCCAATTGAATTTAAATCTGATGGTGTTGACAACCTTGGACCAATGCTATTGTCAGAAAATTGATATGTCATCCAAGGTGTATAAGGAGATGGTTTTTGAAAATCGATGTGAGAGCGAACTGCCATCCGAGAAATAAGCATCCAGCTCTCACAAGAAATCACTAAACTCTCTAAGAAAGCACCATCTAATCCGTAAAAGGTACCATGGCACTTCTAACTTAGAGTCTTCACTGAGAAAACATCCCTGACAGTAGATCAGTGGAAGAAAAGTGTTCATGACTTGAGAACAGCAGAAGACAGGGGTTTCTAACTAGAGACACTATGAAGAAGGCAAAGCATTCCGGAAGACATGCTCTGTGTGGACTTTGGAGAGACCTTTAATTTTCTTTAACTACTTGGGTTATATAAGTGGGACTTGTGTTTATTGAAATAGCATACCTGTAGAATTTTGTTCAGTTCAGGAATAGTTAGGAGTCGGGTGGAATTGTTCGGTTTGTTAGTAGTTCTGTTAATTTGTTCACTGTTAAATAAATAACTTGTTACTTGTTACTTATAAAGTGAATATCAGGAATTTTCTTTCATTTAACCTCCCCTTCTCTGTAACAGTTTAACAGATTAGGCGAAGTGAGGCAAGCTTCTCTGGGTGCTTTGTGTTTAATTATTAGAAGGGGTTCCCTACTCCAGTTGTAACGGATTGGGGGCTTGTGTTTTGATTTTAATTATCAGAGGGGTTTGACCTTCCCCTTCCTAACAAGTCCGTATATTATTACTTCATGATATTATCAAGATCCTGGGAGCTATCATTGACGAAAAACTGAACTGGACCAGCCAAGTAAATGCTGTGGCTATAAAAGCAGATCTGAAGCTGGGAATTCTGTGATGAATAGCTCACCTCTTGAGTTCCAGAGCCTGCTCACAATCTACAAGGCACAAGTCAGGAGGGAGACAAAATACTTTCCACTTGCCTGGATTGAAGCCCTTCCACCAACACTTAGGAATCACTCATCTAAAGTGGCACCAAAGTGTACCATTAGCAAGGTGCATTGCAGAAATTCGCTAAGGTGGTAACAAGAGCACACGCCAAAGCTATGAACTCTGACTCTTTCAAGGGCTAGGGTAGCAGACACATGGGAAATCACCCCTTGTAAGTTAACACAGTGTGAATCTGGAGGAACACAGCAGGCCAGGCAGCATCAGAGGAGTAGGAAAGCTGACGTTTCGGGCCAGGACCCTTCTTCAGAATGGCCTGCCCTGAAGTGTCAGTTTTCCTGCTTCCCCTGATGCTACCTGTCCTGCTGTGTTCCTGCTGCTCCACACTGTGTTTTCTCAGACTGCAGCATTGGCAGCTGTTACTACTCCTTGTAAATCACTCTCTTACCTGCTGACCATCCTGACCTCAAACTTTATTGCCATGTCTTTGCTGTTTCTCTGTCAAAGATGTGGAACCCTCTTCGAATGGCAATACTGGTGCATCCAAGCCAGATTAGTTGCAGCTCACCAACCAAGAACAGTTAGAGTGCTCAACAAATGCTTGTCTTGTCACCAACGCTTGCATCCCAGGACTGGGTAAATATATAATGTCACCAAAGTGAGTGTGAACTATTTGGAAATTTTAGCCATGGTGTAATTGATTAATTTATGTGCAACACTAAAATTATATCAAAAGTATTAAATAGAATTAATTTAACCAGCAGTTTAACATACAAATAAAGCATTTGGTATTGAAGATGTCAGTTAAAGCTGGATTTTGGTAAAGAGCTGAAGCTAGTTTTTATTGGTGAACAGCTGGGCGGCTTTAGTTCCAGCGAAAGGGAAGAAATTTAGCAATTCATTTGAAACAGAACAATAGCGACAAACATGGATTCAACGCTGTAAATTTCTAAAATTTACAGAGCAATCCTCTCAATATTAGGTTATTTTTTGCACATTGCCCATTTGAAGACTCATTTTGCTTTTGAAACACAAACATTGTGTACAAGACGAGATTGAACAAAATAAAGCACCTGGTGTAACTGTAGACCACAAGTGCTGTGTACAATGATGGCTGAAGTTTGCTGAAATAATGACTACTTGGCTACAATTTGCAACTATTACAAAGCAATATTGGATGACTTCTGGTGTCTTCTCACACACAATTAAATTGCCCCTCCATTGGGTGCAATGTTACTGTTCTTGCTGGTAGACTCACCACTGAATTAGGTACAATGGCGTGAACCTTATAGGAGGCAATGGCCTAGTGGTATTATCACTGGACTGTTAACTCAGGGGCCCAGATAATATTCTGGGGACCTGGGTTTGATTCCTGCCCCAGCAGATGTTAGAATTAGAATTAAATAAATATCTGGAATTAAGAGCCTAATGGTGACCACAAATCCATTGTCAATTGTTGGAAAAACCCATCTGGTTCACTAATGTCCTTTAGGGAAGGAAACTATCATCCTTACCTGGTCTGGCCTACATGTGACTCCAGACCCACAGCAATGTGGTTTACGCTGAACTGCCCTCTGGGTAATAAACACTGGCCTAGCCAGTGATGCCCTCATTCTGTGATTGAATAAAAAAAGACTGTTCTGCATTAAAGATGGCTGGAAATTTGGAGTTAATCTATTCAGGAATATGCAATAATTAGTGCTGAACAGCTTCTGCAGTATTTTCAAAAGCTTGTAGAAGTATTTTATAAATGTGGACACTCATTCCTTAGAAGAAAATCATCAATGATTCGAACCAGTGACCCTTCATCCAGATTTCAGATTTCTGTTGACTCTGCTTTTTTCTCCACAGATGCTGCTAAGCCTGCTGAATTTCCCCAGCAATTTCTGTTTTTGTTTCATCTTTTAACATATTATTGACTTTGGCAAAATCAGCTCTAGACAAGGCCTGAAACTCACTCACATTTGAGTATGAACAATCCCAGCCACTTGTAAAAATCACAAGTCCTTGGATTAAAGATGAACTGTAAACAAATAGGACTATGATATCGCAGTTGATTCATCTTCCTGCTTTGGAACGGACAGCAGAAATTCAATGGGTGGTAGGCAAATATAAAATGAGCCATGCCGACCTTCCATTCTATTGTATCAGAGATAAAAGGTACTGCAGATGCTGGAGAATCCGAGATAACAAGCATGGGGCTGGATGAACACAGCAGGTCAAGCAGCATCAAACCCTTGAAGGGTTTAGGCCCGAAACGTCAAGTTTTCCTGCTCCTATGATGCTGTTTGACCTGCTGTGTTCATCCAGCCCCATGCTTGTTATCTCTCTTCCATTCTATTGTGATTGTTACTCTTCTCAAAGGTCAATTTCTTGGCAGTCTCAAATACTCATTGGATGAAAGGCCACAACACAGGCCCAATGCACTTCCTGTTTTCTAAGAAGGGCTATGGATGTACAACAGGTTATAAAGGCAGGGATAGTAAGAACTGC
>JAHRHZ010000098.1:23650204-23768984 GCA_024137785.1 Ginglymostoma cirratum
TGTCCGAATATCAACTCAAATGGAGTAAACTGAGTTGATTCATTTGGAGCACCTCTAATAGCAAATAATATAAATGGGATACCTTTATCCCAATCATTGAGGTCTTTAGTGTCTGATGCCATCTTTCCAATACTCCTGGGGATTCAGGATGACAGGCACTTGATCTAAAGTGTTTAATACCTAAACTATCCATGACCTCCTCAAAAAATTTGGCAGTAAATTGGACCCTTGGTCTGATTGAATCTCCTTGGGTAGTCCATAATGGGCTTTAAAAAAAAAAGCAAGCAACTCCTTCACAACCTTTCAAGATAGTAAGAACTGCCGATGCTGGAGTCTGAGATAACAGGGTGTGGAGCTGGAGGAAGACAGCAGGCCAGGCAGCATCAGAGGAGCAGGAAAGCTGATGTTTCAGGTCGGGACCCTTCTTCAGAAAGTTTCTGATGAAGAGTCCTGACCTGAAACGTCAGCTTTCCTGCTCCACTGATGCTGCCTGGCCTGCTGTGTTCCTCCAGCTTCACATCTTGTTATCTAGGTTATAACGGCTGCTATTTTTGTGATCTGCATGTAAAATTAGGCTGTGCTGGTGGCTAGTGCTACTGTTTAGGAATGTGCATGTGCAAAACCAGAGTGGAGCTTTTAAATTTGCACCTTGCAGCAAAGTGCTTTGTATTAGAAATAAATGTGAAGAGGATCAGCAGGGCCAAAGAAACATGAATACATTTGGGAGGAGCCCTTCAAAATATTCATCAAAGTGCTGACTGCGTTTGGAATTTGCATCACTTTTGCAACGTTTTAATATACACATTGTATTTTCTTGTTATTTGTCCAGCTTTGACTTCCCTTTATTAGTTGAAATTATGCTGAAATCAGTTGCATTGTAGTTTAATAGCCATCAGCTTTCTTTACCACCATTATGCACTTGTGGTCTCCAAGATTTTTTAATATTCATCAAAATTCCCATCACTTATAGCAACCTAGTTTTGGATGCATTTGTGCAAGAACAGGCAGGTCACAATGTCCATTTTTAATTGCATTGCTCTTTTCCTTGAATTGGAAACACATATTCTATTAAATAAAAAAACCTGCAGAATCTATTTGGATCAGAGAAACACAATGAGAGGTACCATCTGAAATATCACTGAAAAGCCATCCATTCAGCTGCAAACCAACTTCCCAGCCATTGTAGAGCAGCTATACATTGCAAATGGGAGAAGAATTCTTCTTCAACCTGTTTCAACTTCAGCTTCAACTGAGAGCTGATCTTCTGGCAATCCAACTACAGGAAACCTAATAGCTTATCTCTTCTGGTTCTACCAGAGCTCCACTCCAGCTGAAACATAGTTCAACTAAGAAACTACAGGCGGGCTGCAAAAGATTGAAATCACTACAAATTATAATTGTTTTTTCCTCATATGTATCTAATTTTTATGTACATGTGTATGTTTGTGAAGTACCATGTTCAAATGTGTGTAAAGTAATAGTTCTTGTTCATTTTAAAGTTTGCTGTGGATATTATTTAAATTGGGACAAGCAATGCTGACAGTAGGACAACATTCTCATTTCACAGGCAAAGGCACTTTGAGCATAGCCAATAACAAAATACATCTGTTTCAATTGAGAGTCATTTTTGTTTTTTTTCCAGTAGGAACAAACAAACAGGTTTAGTTTTCCTTACTTCATCCATGCAGGCAGAAAAGTAAAGAGTATAATTCTGTCTTCAAATCCAGTCAGACTATCTTCAGATTGAGTTGCAGTGTCAGTATGACTGGAGGTAGAGACTGCAGATCAAGATAAGGTTGAGTTTGTGCCACAATGGACTATTTCTCCCTGCTGGAGAGTTTTATGTACTAAAATACCTAAAAATAGCAGCAGGTGTAAGACATTCAACCAACTGAGCCTGGTCCACTATTCATTACAATAATCTGACTGTGGCCTTCATGCCACTTCCTTGTATGCCCCCATAACCTTTGACTACTTTGTACTCAAGCAACATATCACATTAATCAGCCGAAATTAATATTTTGAGAACAAGTTGTATCAACTTGGCTTGTATCCCTTTGAGAAGGATGTTCTGAACAAGCTGTTCAAAATGGGCAAAGGAATTCCTTCAGTAGATACAGAAAAACACGTCTCTCAGGTGAGGCAAAAATCCAACAAAGGGACGTTAATTTAAAGATCAAGTTAGGTCTTTGGGAAAGAAATCAGGAAGCACTTCTTCACACAAAAGGTAGTAGAAATCTGGAATGTTCTTCAGCAAAAGACTGTTGATGGTGGGAAAATTGGGGATTTCAACACTGAGATAGATAATATTTTTATTAGGCAAAGGTATTGAGGAAACATCTTGTGAAGTTGGAGCTCAGGGTTCAGGTCCCACTCTCGGACTTGATAGCCAGTGTTTATTATGAGGCTGAATGGGGTGATTTTCAACTTAAAAATCCTTCTAATGTGCCTCTTGTTGACTGTAAGTTTGCAGAGATGCCTGGGTAGCCATTGCTGATGTGGAGTGATGCCTTTCAAGTTATAGCCACTGGCTTCAAAGCAACAACATGTTGCAGCTAGGAAAGCAGATTCTGGAGCTTGTTTTGTCTGTCTCGTGTGTCTCCAGACACAGAAAGCCATCTATGTCTAAGTGTATCTAAGGGTATAGCGCAAAAACAAATGGAGGTGAGGTGTACTCATCCATGATGAATGGTAGAGCACACGGCAGATGGGCTGAATGTTCGACTTATTAATATAAATAAAGAGGTTGTGATTTTTTTTTGTTTTTCAAAAGGTGGAAGCTTGAAGACTGTTTGTACAGGGAAAAGATTGTTTAAATATGTACGAGAGCTTGTAGATGGCATTAATAATGGATTTTGCTGCAGGCTTTGAACCTTCCGAGGCTTTTTGAATTCATGGCTAAGAAGTTAAGTGGAGGTGACTTTAGGATTCTGTCGTGGCTGTAATTTGCTCATCAGCTTTTTATTCTGCTCTCGCTTGTTTTGCTTTATATATGACACTCAAGGCATCTGCTCCCCAGGGATTTAAAATCAGTTGAATTATCATTGTTTCTGGTGGCTGCTGGAATGCCTTGTGGAGTTAGGATGTATCAGAGTCCTCTTCTTATCTGAAGCTGGTGTTGAGATGATGAGCACTGTTATGACATTTGACATCTACAAGATCAAATGTAACTCAACGTGCCACCCAATGAGTTGGAGAATCTGACAGAGGGTGTGGGTGGAGAGTGGGGAGTAGCAGCAGAACATTCATCTGACAATCTTCAAGTTCCTTTCATTTCTAAAATCTTAAAAGGGAGTCGTGGCTCTAAATTCTCTGCTGTCGTAATCACTTGATTGTTTTTGCTACAGCCCCCATAATATTCAACATTTCAACAGGCGAGCTCAATTCCCTGCCATGACTTGGAAGGCAAGCTTCAGGTCTACAAATTCAGACTGCAGGCATCTGGGCAGCCACTGCTAGATATATAGAATATAAGGGATGGATTCGAGGGAAGTACACGGATTTGTGCCTTCTCATCGTGAAGATCCCCCCCCAGGTTAATTAACTCTTGACTCCATTTCAGCTTTAAGCACCTGCTTCACTTAAAGGATTTTCCAGCACTATCAACCTAATAATGAGAATTTCCTTTCCAATTTTCTGTTTCCCCTTCCTAAAGGCACTCATTTTCACCAGGATACAGGGTGGCAGAATTTTGCCTTTGCACAGATTTTTGCAACTTTTTTGCAAATGGCAATCAATTATTTCAATTCAGACTGTATTCTAGGTGGGGAATTTCAATACCCATCACCAAGAGTGGCTCGGCAGCAGTACTACAGATCGGGCTGATCGGGTCCCAAAGGACATAGCTGCTGGTCTGGGTCAGTGGCAGGTGGTAAGGGAACCAACAAGAGGAAAGAACATTCTTGACCTCATTCTTATCAATCTGTCGGCTGCGGATGCATCTTTCCATGACAGTATTAGTAAGAGTGACCACTGCACAGTGCTTGTGTAAATGAAATCTTACCTTCACATTGGGAATACTCTCCATCGTACTGTGTGGCTAAATCACCTTACTAAAAAACACAGACTTCAAACGGATCTAGTAACTCAAGACTGGGCATGCATGAGGTGCTGTAGAATTGTATTCCAGCACGATCTGCAAACCCATGGCCTGGCATATCCCCAACTCAACCATTACCATCAAGACGGGGGATCAACCCTGGTTCAATGGAGAAAGCAGGAGGACATGCCAGGATCAGTACCAGGCATACCTAAAAATGAGCAGTCAACCTGGTGAAGCCACCAAACAGGACTACTTGCACACCAAACAGCATAAGCAGTAAGTGATAGACAGCACTAAGTGATTCCAAAACCAATAGATCAGGTCTAAGCTCTGCAGTCCTGCCACATCCAGTCATGAATGGTGGTGGACAATTAAACAACTCACTGGAGGAGACTGCTCCACAAATATCCCCATCCTCAATGATGAAAGAGCCCAGAACATCAGTGCAAAAAATAAGGCTGAAGCATTCACAGCAATCTTCAACCAGAAGTGCCCACTGGATAATAGATTGTGGCCTCCTAAAGTGGGCCCTAGCATCACAGATACTAGTCTTCAGCCAATTTAAATCATACCACATCACATTAAGAAAAGATTGGAGGCACTGGATACTGCAACAGCTATGGGCCTTAACAACATTCCAGCAATAGTACTGATGATTAGTTCTCCTGAACTAGCCTCTCTCATTAGCCAAGTTGTTCCAGTACAATTACAATACTGGCATCTACCTGACAATGTGGAAAATTGCCCAGGTCGGTCCTGTACACAAAATCAGGACAAATCCAACCTGGCCAATTATCACCCCATTAGTTTATTCTTGATCATCAGGAAAGTGATAGAAAATGTCATCAACAGTGCTATTAAGCAGCACCTGCTCTGCAATAACCTGCTCAGTGACACCGAGATTGGGGTCCACCAGGGTCACTCAGCTCCTGATCTTATTACAGCCTTGGTTCAAACATGGGCCAAACTGCAGAGTTCCAGAGGTGTGGTGAGAGTGACAGCCCTTGATATCAAGGCTGCATTCAACCGAACGTGGCATTAGGAGCCCTAGTAAAACTGGAATCAATGTGTATCAGGGACAAACTTTCTGGTAGTTAGAGTCATATCTCCATAATTGTTGGTTGTTGAAGGTCAGTCATCTCAGCTGCATGAAACCTTTGCAGGAGTTCCTCAGGGCAGTGTTCTAGGCCCAAAGATCTTCCGGTGATTCATCAATGACCTTCCCTCCATCATAAGGTCAGAAGTGGGGATGTTCACCGATGATTGCACAATGTTCAGCACCAGTCACATCTCCTTAGATACTGAAGCAGTCCATGTTCAAATGCAACAAGGTCTGGAGAATTGGGTTGACAGATGGTATTCACACCACAGAAATGCCAGGCAATGACTATCTCCAATAAGAGACAATCTAACCAGTGCCCTTTGAAATTTAATGGTGTTACTCATTATGAACATCCTTGCGGTTACAATTGATCAGAGACTGAACTGGACTAGCCATACAAATACAATGGTTACAACAGCAGATCAGAGGCTAGGAATACTACGATGAGTAACTCACCTCCTGACTCCTCAAAGTTTGTCCACCATCTACCAGGAACAAGTCAAGAGTGTGACAGAATATTTCTCACGCGCGTTGATGAGTACAGTTCCAACAACACTCAAGTAGCTTGACACTATCCAGATTTTCATTGACATCATCCACTTCTTCAAAACCCCTCACCCCACCTACCGACATTCAGTAACTGCAGTGTGTACAATCGACAAGATGTACTGCAGAAATTCACCAAAAATCTTTAAACAGAACCTTTCAAACCGATGACCACTACCAACCAGACAGACAAGGAAAGCAGATACTCGAGAAAACCACCATCCACAAATTCTCCTCCAAGCAACTCAGTATCCGGATTTGGAAATACATTGCAGTTCCTTTATTGTTGATGTGTCAAACCCTGGAATTTCCTCACTAAGGGCATGGTGGGTCTACATACGTTATACGGACTGCAGCAGTTCAAGAAGGCAGCTCACTATCACCTTCTCAAGGGCAAGTAAGGATGGACAATAAGTACTATTTATTTACAGTGATGACCAAGTACCAGAGTGAATAAAAAAATACTTGGTAGATTTCTGTAAACTGAAGATATTAAGGGATATGAGTTTAAAATGGCCATATGGAGTTGCTTTGTAAAATCAGCCATGAGCTCATTGTGTAGAAGGCAAAAGTTAAAGTTATCATAGTCTTATCAGCCCATAGGGTTACTCTCTGATTAGGGAGTGCTGACTGCTGGTGCTTTAACCTGACGGTCACCACACTCTAGGCAACAGGAGAGTTTGAGAAGGACAGCCCTTCATGGAAACCTCAGTGTGGGAATTAATTCATGCTGTTCGTGTCATTCTGCATAATAGACCAACTATCCAGCCTATTGAGCTAACTGATCTCTGGAATGGAAGGACAGACTATGTGATCTACTTTTGTTCCTAAGTTTCAAAGTGTGCGTTTCTCATGGGCCTTGTTAGTAAGGGGCTGAATTTCCACAAGTGTTCTCTAATTTGTCCAGTGTAACTTCAGAAACTGCATGAACATTTGGCAGTGAGCTATTTGACTATCTAGAGCATCATAACATAGTTTTTCCCCTGTGCTCCTTTGACTGTTGCATTGGTACAAAAAGCGAACAGTGATTCCAGTAAGGGCACAGAGCCCTAATGGATCATACTTCCCTAGCCCACCGGCATGAAGACTATTTGTGGGCCCTCAGCATAAATTATGTTCTTTCAGAACTGAATCAAAGCCATTGAAGGTCAGCTGTTGTCTGAAAAATTGAATCCGTAAATTTAGTTCCAGTTCTTTCCCTTTCTGCTCACTCAGTTGGAGCCCATAAGTCTCTGTCATGGGGATGCCTTGTGCCCTGTTAGAAACTGCTTGTCTGGTATTTTGTGGCAAGAGGCTGAAGATGACATTGTGCACTTCTTACCATTCTGTAATTTCATTTAGATTATTGGCTTTATCTGTGTACATGCATGCTGCTTTAACTGAGCGTTGAGGTGGACAGACATCATTGAGGTGGACACACATCATTGAGGTTGGTAAGTGTTCCGCTTATTGGAACCAGGGAAATTAGATAAAGGGTTAGATTTAAAGGCTGGAAAACCTACATTTTATTCCAAAAAAACATTGATTTTCTGCAACAATTTATGGAATATTGAAACCGAGTGCAATTAACTTTCAAGTCAACCATTGTTAAATGTATTAAAGTTAACTGGATTCTTGAAAGAAATTACGTTGCATATGCACTTATATCAGCATCCCTTTAGTGCTGGAGTACTGCTTTTAAATTACAGAATTTTAATTAAAGAGGTGTACATCAAGATGCCTGACCTACAATTTATAAAGCAGCACCTTTGGCACTCACCAGATCTACATCTGTTAGATTAATGTATCATGCTGCTGGCAGTAATTTTTAAAGTGAAAAACATTTTCGCACAGAAATGTTTGTACGTGACCCATAGTTACAAAATCCAGAACCAGGGTAATAAATGTGTGATCGGATTTAGTCTGATGTTTGGAAGGACATCTCCTGTAGAAAGCAGTGGAAAGTGAAACACAAGGGTTTTAAAATTTCAAAAATTGTTGATCCTGACATGTGCAGTTTGGAAATTTCTGGAATATATTTATAATGTTTTAAAATACCTATCCCTCACCACTTGCTGCATCTCCTTCCAGTTATTAATATTTTAAACAATTTCAGCTGCAACGACACAAACCTCAGGGTTTAAATTCACTAAAGTGTTATTTTTCTTTCACTGATTTTTTGTATTCATGGCTAACACTCAGCAGAATTCCAACGCCCCAGAGCTGCAATCATAATTCTGTCCCCTGCCTCATCCTTCTGCTCTCTCCATTGGTTTTATAATTGATAGATGGTGGTGGCTTTAAGAGTCTCATGATTACCATGTGCAATTAAATAGTTGATCAAAAGTCATTGCAATGACACATTAACAAGTCTAATTCACAGCATTGAGACACCTGATTAATCACATTAACGTGTCTGATTCACAACATTTATATACCTGATTCATCACATTAACACATGATTCATAGCACAAACACTCCAGTTTCAGAGACAGCCCACAATTGATTTTTCTGCATTAAAGTAGATCTTTGCCCTTTTTATGATTGCATCTCACACGTTGTGAAGAATGGCATCAGTGATGTGTGCGTGCTGTTATGTTTTCAGATTCAACAAACTACAAAACCAATAGAAATACATTCAATCTGAATACAGCATCTGTACTGAATGTGACATGTTTAGAGTTTAAATTATCCCAGAATTAGCATTCACCATCTCAAGCTTCTGTACAAAGGGAAATCAAATCAAAGTACACCAACATAATTCATAAATTTTCCGAGGAAAGGAATCTAAAATCCCATTTTGTGATTCTCTTCAGTTGAAGAATTATTAAAGAGCTGTCTGGGTAATGTTATCTTTTTGTGCTGCATCCAACATGATTACCCTGATGTGATATCACTCCATCTCTTTGATCATTACTGTGTGAAGGATAAATTACAATGTGTTTCTTTCTGATTCTTATGCTCCAGCCTTGGGTCACAAAGAGAATTGTGATCTTTCCTGGAACACATGGCCACAGGGATATCTGTCCCCAGGGTTCGTCTCTGTATGATAATTCCCCCATGTAAATCAGTCACATCTTGGAGTTTTGCTGTACAATGACACTGAACTCATGATAATGCTTGTCAAGAGGGTACTCTGATGATGGAAAGGGAAGACAATCTCATTATTGCTTGTAGCACTCTGCCCAGGGATGCTCATGCTTAGCAGGCCAAAGTGCAACTTGTTTTCTGATCCATTTACTTTCTAGGCCACTTGCCTAAGCTCTTGTTCCCCAGGTGTGACTGTTTTCTGACGTATAGGATTAAAACCTTTCCTTCTGCAGTTGCTGAGATTAAGCTGGGGAACATCAAGGAATAGCCTCTGACCCACATGTTGTGCATGCTCTGCTGCTGTTGGCACCTTCAGTGCTGGGCTGAGCTGAGGCCTTCTGATCTGAGGACTCTCCTCGATAGATCTCAGCAAGATCAAACTTCTCAAGCTGAGAGAAACTCTTCTTTCGTTTTGATGAGATATGACATGTCTTGTGATTCTGAAATCATGGATGTAAATTAATCATCTGGGGAGAAGTAAGTTGACCAAGAATTTGTTTATAAACACGTTGTAAGACTGCCTGATAATAGTACTTTGATACGTGCACTTCAAATGACTATGGAATGTAGTGCCCACAGTTTTCAGAGGAACATTTTGATTGAAAGTCAGCATGAATCATTAGAAAATGAACAGGCTTTCAAAGCAATCTTTTTTGACTTTTATTTTCCTTGATTATTTTCCAGAACTTGCCCTTTCTTAATTCAAATTTTCAGTCTTACATCAATCTTTGTTTAAGCATGTGTAGAGCACACCAGAGCTTGAGTTTTCTTTGACACTGGTGCACAGATTGCCGTGCCCTGGCATTTTGAGTGCATTTCTGTAGTTTCTGCTGAGTTTTTATCAATAAATCCTCAAAGAGTTTGTTCATAATTTCACTGCAGATCTTCACAAGTCTATTTACAACAATATAAAAGTGAAATATTGCGGGTGCTGGAAATCTGAAACAAACACAGAGAATGCTGGAGGAACTCAACAGCTCTGGAAGCATCTGTGGAAAGAAACAAAATTAACATGCCAAGTCCGAAATGATTTCTTCAGAATCAAAAGATGTTGGAAATGTTTTTATTTATATACTTTTGACAGAGACAGAGGCCCAGTGCAAAAGGAAAAGGGGTTGTTAATAGTGGAGAAATAAAAAGTGGTAAAATGGGTGTAGATTGAAATGTGAAAGAGAGAGAATATGGCCTCTCCACTAAGTGCAAAGTAAATAAGACACAAGCAAGACAAGATTGTGGGGAGTAGGTTGGTGGGTGGGGTGTAAGAAAAATGGAGAACAGGCGTAAGTTTCTAAAGTTGCAGAATAATTCCATGAAAGTGGTGTCAGAGGTAGAAATGGTGCTGAAGAAGGCATTTGGCACACTTGTCTTCATTGTTCAGAGCACAGAGTACAGGAGTTAGAATATCTTGTTATAGCTATACATGACATTGGCAAGGACACATTTGAAGTAATGTGGACAATTCTGGTCACCCTGCTATAGGAAAGATGTTATTAAACCAGAAAGATTGCAAAAAGATTTACAAGGATGTTGCTGAGACTGGAAGGTTTGAGTTAAACAGAGGAGATGGATAGGCTGAAACTTTTTTTCCAGGAGCATAGGAGGCTGATGGGTGGCATTATAGAAGGTCCTTTCCTCAGGGTAGGGAGTCCAAAACTAGACAACATAGGTTTAAGGTGAGAAGGAAAAGATTTAAAAAGGACATAAGAGGCAACTTTTTCAGAGAGAGAGTGATGCATATATGGCATGAGTTGCCAGAGAAAGTGGTAAAGGTGGGTACAATTACAAAATTTAAGACATTCGGACAGGTACATGAATAGGAAAGGTTTAGGGGGAGATGGGTCAAATGCAAGCAAATGGGACTAGTTCAGTTTAGGAAACCTGGTTGGCACAGATGAGTTAGACAGAAGAGCCTGTTTCCGAGCTGTATGACTCTGACTCTGTGACTCCTAGAATTGTAAATTGGCTAAGCAGATAATAAGATACCATTTTTTGAGCTTGTGTTGTGCTTCATTGGAAAATTGATGCAGGCCCAGGACAGAAATGTTACTATGAAAGCAAGGTTGTTTGTTGAAATTGTAAGCAACTGGGAGGTCAGGGTCATTCCTATGGACAGAGTGGAGGTGTTTTACAAAACGGTCACCCAGTGTGTGTTCAGTCTAGCTAAAAGAGGCTGCGTTGTAAGCAGTGAATTCATTGGATTAGGTTGAAAGAATTACAAATGAAATAGTGCGTCTTCCGGAATTATGTTTGGGACCTTGAACAGTGAACATGGAAGTCATGGATGGGCAAGTTTTACATCTTCTGCAAATGTATGGGAAGGTACCATGGTGGACAGAGGAAGTGTTAGGAGTGATGGAGTAGTGGACCAAAGTGTCGCAGAGGGCACAATCCCTGTGGAATACTGACAGTGGAAGGGAGGGGAAGATGTACAGTGACATGACACAAAACAACCAGTGGAATCCTCATTCCATGCTAGAAACTGAAGAAATTGTACACTGGAAATTTTGTCAATGAGTATGGCTTCAGCAATCCTTAACTGTAATAGGGGATTCTGGCCACAAGAATAGCTGACCCTTGTAGAAAAGCAGTTGATGGGGATGTGGGATCGATCTGCCTGTGGCATTCTGGTTTTAATGTAGTTTGTGAAAGGTGCTCAAGTAGATGATGGTAGACGAAGCATTTGAAATATTGACCCTTGAGATGTGCAAAGCATGGATTAGAATTGCAGTAACAGCAGGTGAGATGGAGGCACTCATGTTGGCAGTACTCTGAAGGTAGATAAATGCACTGTGGCAAATGACAGATTTACAGAAATGAGTACAGAACAAGATGAAGAGAAATGCAAATTCGCCACCTGTATGTCGAAGTTAGTGGGAACCTGCCAGTGATTTGATTTCCTACTAGGCACGGAATTGTATATCTTGAAAGTTGGCTCTGAATATTTGAAATTGTCCTTTGTCTCTAATTGATGACATTAGGCCTGGCTCCATGACTAGCATACATTGAGATCTCTCAGCCTAATTTCAGCCAAACTGCTAGCAGCCCAACATTCCTTCCTGGTTCTATGTGGATGATTTTGTAAACAGATCCCCCATTTCAGACAAAAAAACAGCCTCAACTTCTCTGTCATTGTAAATTTCACTGCCATCTTAAACATTTCTCTCCAAATTCTTTTAATGTGCTGATGCATGCCAAGTACGTATCCATCTTTCTTGGGCTTATTGCCATTCAAGCTCTCTCTGAGTTCTCTGCAGCTTTCTGCACAGTGAACCACACCATCTTCCTCCAACACCAAAACGTAGAAATTCCTGAAGGGTCTATACTTAACCATTTCCTCTTTTCTTTTTAAAATAATTCCCTTGAATGTGGTCAAGTTGCATAGCTACACTTATCCACTAATAATCAAAATCCGATAGGAGTCTGAGCGATATGAATTGTGGTAAGATGTGTAGTACAATCACACAAGAAGTCCAATAGGACTCACATTGATGTCAAGATCAACTTGTTCAATCTTTTATGCTTTTCACAAGCAACGAGGTGAATTTCTCACTAAGTTGTGGCGAGATAGTCTGGAGAGAGTCTGCTGCATCAGCTTGGCATGTTGTGCTCTGCCATTTGGGTGCCATTTGAAGAACTGGGAGAACTGGAGCAGTCTTTTGAAGAGGAGGTCAAGGACATTGGGATGGAAGGAGCTGACATTGTCCATGACAAATCTCAGCTGTACTGGGTATTGGGCAGAACCTTATTGACACCTGGCTACTGACTCAAAAACATTTTGGTGATAATGCCAAAATCTGATTGTCATTGTGCAGGTGAAGTTCAACCTCTGTTAGGTTTGTTTTTGTTCCCTTTCACAGTGTGTAAATAAAACCTCATGTTTGTGTTTCAATCTGTCTATGTGCTTGCTTGCATGTGGTATTCCCTTACGGGACAATGACAAGATGGAGACTTGAAATAGACATTGGAGACAGGCATCGTTGCCTTTGAGAGATTGTTCAGGTGGGATGTAGCTATGGACAATTAAAGTGTGTGGCCTGGTGGTTAAACAGTCACTGAGATGAGAGAATGGAGTTGTATGTGCCAGGGACTTTCAGCAATGCCAGCAATATGCTTCGGGCAGCATGGATTTGTGGCTGCTGTGTCATTACATTGCAGAGGAGGGCAGTGCAGGATTGCCAATGATTATCTGGGCGCACAGCAAGGATGGCATGGGCACAAGGTATGCTGGTTATTTTTCACATGGCTACTGAGTGGCAAGTTCTGGGAACAATGTAAGATGGAAATTGGATATGAGAGATGCCATACGTGCACGATGGGTAATCAATGAGGCAAGTTTGGTAAGGTAGAGTAAGAGAATTCATTATACCTTGTGGAGAAAAGCCGCCCAAAGAACTAATCCTAACCGTAAACCTTGGGCTTGGCCAAAAAAATGTGTAAGATTCAACCCTATTTCTTCCTTTTTGCCATGCCTGTCAGCCAGTTCATTGCAATTGCATTGTTAGAATTCACGTCTAACGTCTCTCTTAAATGGTTCAGATTAGATTTTAGATTGCATTTAGATTAGATTTGGATTAGATTTTATTGTCATGTGTACCCCGAGTTAGACATTTGACCAGATGGATACTATGTAGACCAAAGTCATTGACTATGGCCTCACCACAAGATCTGTATCCTTGCCACTAACTATTTGCTACCCAGTAACTATCCCAGTCTGATCCAAATTGTTACAAGTTTGGTATTCAATCCTAAACTAAACTTTCAATCCCATAACCTATCCATTCACAAATATTATCTACTTCCAGCTCCACAAAATAGCTTGTGTTAAGTCACTTGCTGTCAAATCCATCATCCTTGCTATTTTCTCTTAAGGTCTTAACCTGCTCAACCTTGTATACTTCACCTTGTCCAAAGTTCTGCACATAGATCCTATCCTGCAACACATCCCTTCCCTGCCATTTCAATTCTCACTGACCTACAATTCTTTTATCTCATAAATCAAAAATGTTAAATTTATTTAAAACCCTTTGTGGCTTCAGTCCTTCAATAATGTCTGTCATGCTACAAATCCCTCTTAAACTTTTTGTTCTTCTCACTCCAGCCTTTTCTGCATCCTCCCTACCTTTGCTCCATCAGTGATGACCAAACCTTCAGGCATCTAGGTCCCATCTTCTGGAATTCCCTCCCTAAATGCATTCTTCTCTCCTCCTCAATCTAACCTTGACCAAGCTTTCGTTTCCCACGTTCCCCCAGATTCTTCTTCTGCCTCAGGATCCTTCTTTTCTTTATATTCCTGTAAAGTGTCTTGGCACATCTACATTAAAGATGCCACATAAATGCAAGTAGTTGTGGATGATATCAAATAATAAGAAGGAATGTTGGTTGCAGTTGTTGGTATTATGTGTAAGGTAACTCCAAGTTTCGGGATTTCAGTCCAGGTAATTAACTTCTAAGCAACACCTAAATAAAATGTATGGTGTGAGTGACATTTTGTATAAAATTTTCAAATTATGGAGTGTGCCCACTTATTCGCTGGTTATGTAGGTCCCTAACATGAAACTGATCATTAAGGAGAACCATGATTGATTGTAGGTTTATACTGATTTATCTGATCTCAGTTGAGGTAACAGTATCAGTGATAATCATTATCCTTGGTAAGGAATGGAAAAGTTACTCAGGGTTCATGGCCCTGATTATTATACACTGGCCTCTTCTGCAAGGATTTTAGTTTATTCTTTCATGGGATGTGAGCATCTTTAGCAAGACCAGCAATTGTTATTCATCCAGAGTTTCTCGAGAAGGTGGTGCTGAACCATCTGATAATCCATTTTGTGCGAAAACTGCCAAATTTTCATTTTGCAAATGCAAAGGAATATGAAGTATTTTTAAGGCAGAATGGGGTGTGGTTTGGAGGGGAACTTGCAGGTAGTGGTTTTCCCAGCCTTGTCCTTCTAGGTGGTAGAGGTCATGGGTTTGAAAGGTACTGTCGAAGGACCCTTGGTATGATGCCTCAGTGCACCTTGTTGATGACATGCAATGCTGCCACCCTACACTGGTAGTAAAGGGAGCGAATGTTTAAGCTTGTGGATACAGCATTGATTAAGCAACCTGCTTTGTCTTGGATATCATGAGGATTTTTGAGTCTTGCCAAAGCTGCACATAGGAAAAGTATGATTGAGTCGTCAATCAATCTTACTTTCTCAAGCTGTGCAAGATGAAAGGCCAGTTTATTGAGGTATCAGAATGCGGCAGTGGAACTTTACCTCGAGTAAAATAAGCACTGCCTATAGTGTAAGATAAAAAGTTTGGAATAAAAGCCTGAAGTAGATTTTGTTGTCAGATAAAGCAGCTTCAGTTTATCCTGATTCATATTCGAGTCCTCCCACTGTCCTATTTTAATGCAATTCTCATGGGATGCTTTACCAAACTCGAAAGTGCACATAAACTGCTTGAGAAACACACACATTATCCATCAAAGAAAGAAATGAATGGCCCATGAATGGCATTTATTAGGCACTAACTACCTCCAGCACAGCTAGAAGCAGCTGAGACAGCTTTGTTATAGCCTGATGAATTGTGGTCAAATCTCAGTGACTGTGCATCTATTAACCAGTTATTAAAATGCACATCCAGCTGTCCTGCCTTATAATGGTTGAAAATGAGGTCAATATCTTATAACAACTTGCAAAACATTACTTAACTTTATCCTTTTTATTTACAAGATTTTAAACATTGAAACTGCTAACGCCTTTGGAAAATGATGGAATGAAACTGGTTTCACTCTCTGCTGTGCTTGTTTGGTGAAATATTGGAGGTATTTAAAACAGTTTTACAGGAAATTTGTATTGAAGAGAATCCACAGAACATTGTGAGTGTGAGACCTAAATAGTTTGGTCATTTCATAGTGGTTTGTGGCAGCAGTAATGCAACAACTGTGTCCATCAGCAAAAATTTATCAAATTGCCGTGGCATGTACTATCTTCATACGTAATACCCCAAATCCATCAAATATTGATTCCCAGTGGGAACCAATGCCTGATGGAATCTGACAGTTGGCAAAGGCCTGATTCTTGCTGAGGCCAGTCTGTTGCTGAGGATTGTCTCTTGTAAATGATTGGTTCTGAATGATGATTGGCTCTTGATGGGATTGGATCTTGATGAATATGATGTTCTCTTGATGAGGACTGGACCTTGATGGAGACCGGTCCATGAGTAGGATTGGCTTCTGATGGCAGCTGACAGTTGATGGGGACTGCTTCTGGACAGGGTCTGACAAATGACAGGAATGAATTTCTTTAAAGCACTGTAACCTCCAGAGCTCACCTGGGAGAACTGGTATCTGATAGGTACTAATGAATGATGCCATTATCAGATATTATTTCTTGATTATGACAAACTGTTGATGTAACAGAATTCTGTTATGAATTTATAACATTGGGAATTAGCTTTAATAGGAATTCTTTTCTAATGAAGAAGGATAAGTTATTGGAATTACTTAATTGCCCATACTGGAGCCAATGTATGTGAGCAAAGGCAGCAGTGATAGAGGAATGGGAACTTGATCTATGCAGATCTACAGATGATAGAACGTGGGAGATTAGCCAGGAGTGCATTGGAATAATCAAATCCAGAAATAACAAAGAATGATTGAGGGTTTCAGTAACAATTAAAATAAGAAAGGGAAAAAAAATCAGGCAGTGTCCCAAAGGTGGAAATAGACAATCTTAGTGCAGAGATAATAAGAACTGCCGATGCTGGAGTCAGAGATAACATAGTGTGGAGCTAGAGGAACACAGCAGGCCAGGCAGCATTAGAGGAACAGGAAAGTTGAAGTTTTGGGTTGGGACCCTTCTTCAGAAAAGGGTCTGAAGAAGGGTCCCAACCCGAAATGTCAACTTTCCTGTTCCTCTGATGTTGCCTGGCAATCTTAGTGCAGACCTGTGGTTGGATCGAGATTGAGTATGACAACAAGATTGGGAACTCTTTGCTTTATTCTCGAACAGTTATCTTGATGAGCTATGGAGTTGGGAGCTAGGTAACAGAGTTTGTGGTGACATCCAAAGACAATGACTTAAGTTTTTCTCGATATTTAATTGGTGGAAATTTTTGGATGCCAGATAAGCAACCTGATAATTCAATGACAGTGGAATGGTCAAGAAAGGAGGTGTTTGGTAGAGCTGGTTACTTTTAGAAAACTTGTGAAAACTAATGCTGTGCTTTTGGATGATGTCTTTGAAAGGCAGCGAGTAAGTGAGAACTAGGAGAAGACCAAGAATATCATCAGGGAATGGTAATTGTAGAAAGAGAAGCAATTATGAGTGATACCCTAGCTATGGTTAGACAGATAGAAGGAAATAAGGTGAATGCACATCACTTAGCTGGATGCTGGTGAAACGTTTTGGAAGAGGATAACGTAGTCAGCTATGTCAAAGGCTACAGACATGCTGAAAAAGACAAGGAGAGATAGTCTAATTCATTTGTCACTTTGGGATGTAATTTGTGGCTTAGATTAGAGTTGTTGTTGCAATGTGGCAAAAAGATCTACTTGGATTTGGGACGTGGCGACAAGTTTGAAGTGGGGTCGGAGATGGGTGGTAGTTTGCAAAGATGGTGCAGTCAAAGATGTTTTTTGAGGAAAATTGTGACAGTTACAGATTTTAAGAAAAGAGGGACAGCATCTGAAGTGAGAGAAACATTAACAACATCAGCTAACACATGGTCAGAAATTTAGGGTCAAGGGAGCAGGAAGTAGATTTCACAGACAAAATGAGATCAGAGGGTGCAGGAGAGGTGAGAAGAGAGAAAGTAGAGGAAAAAGCAAGCTCAGGGATAGGGCAGGCTTTAGAGAAAGTCTGGCCCGTTTGGCTAATGGAAGAGAGGGAAATCACTGGGCCAGTTGACTGGATGGTCTCAACTTTGTGGCATGAGCTCCTCTGGCTTAGTTGACACATTAAAGAATACATTAAAAGTCACAAATGAGTTAGCTGTCTCAAGAACCGAAACTACCATTCATCCTGAGGTTGTAACATGTGCTGTTTGGGAATGTAAGAATACTTAAAAACAGGAACAGGTGACTGGGATTAAGTGGGATGTTGTGTGACATATGGAGTTGACTAAAATGTTGAAATGTCTGTCCTCTGCCACTCGGCTGAGTTATATTCTTTACATATAGCTTGATACAAAGGTATCAATATTAAGCAGAAAAGGCACAGTGGGGAGAAATTCATTGATGTTATTGGACGTGGAACCAATTTAACTTTCTGTCAGCAATATTTTATCTTCTCTGCTGTCAAGTAAGGAGGAGCAGTGATTCTCAAACAAAAAATACAATAAACAATTGGCGCAATATGCCTATGTTTTGGAAAATAGTTTTTTTTCTCCTTTTTGGGGTTAAAAAAATTCTTTATGCCAAACACAAAAATTACTCAGATTGGCCATGAGTGCAGACATTTAGAAAAGAAAGGAACTGCCCATGGAGTTAATTTAATTACTTGAAAGATGGATGATTTCTGGCTACTAGTTCCTTTAGTGGGTCAATAACTTCATGTTATCTATTTACCTGCTGTCTCATTAAGTCTTTACTTGATCTACAGATTCTTCTTCTTTCATTCCCGCTGAACAATGGCTGTCTTTGACAGCGCAGCTACCCTGCTAATAGAAATCTCTGTTAATTGATTTCTGTCAGTTTGTCCCATTAGTGTGTCTGCTTTTTGTATATTTTGATGGAGAGGTTTTATCAGAACTAGTGCTGTAAGTCACCGCTTCGAGCCATGTCGTGTTGATTAAAACACAAACCTGGGAATGTTGGCATTAACCCTAAATTGAACTGTATTAGAGGGTTGCTGAGAAGCAACGTTCTGAGCACTGTGTAGACGTTGCTATTCAAGATCTGTATAGTATGATAGTGAACTCCTGTGCAAGTATTATTATATTTTTATTGCCCTCATGAGATGAGATAGCATGGCTCAGTGATAATTCAGACTCCAAAATCTAGACTGATATGACAGTGTCATATTAAGGAAGCACAATAGAGCCACACTGAAGGAGCACGACACTAGAAAAAGACATTTTCTCCCCAATGACTTTCTTTTTATTCTCTCATGGGATGTGAGCGTTTCTGGCTGGGCTAACATTTATTGCCCCTCTCTAGCTGCCCTTGAAAAGGTGATGTTGAGCTGCCTTTTTGAACTTTTACTGAGCAAGTGATACAGGTAGACCGATAATGTCATTAGGGTGGAATTTCCGGGATTTTGACCTGGTGACAGTGAAGGAATGGCAATATATTCACAAGTCAGGATGGTGAGTGGCTTGGAGGGGAAATTGCAGGTGGTGGTGTTCCCACAGGTCGTGAGTTTGGAAGGTGCTGTCTGAGGATCTTTGGTGAATTTCTGCAGTGCATCTTGTAGATAGTACACACTGCTGCTACTCAGTGCTGGGGGTGGAGGGAGTGGATGTTTGTGGATTTGGTGCCAATCAAGTAGGCTACTTTGTCCTGGATGGTGTCAAGCTTCTTGAGTGTTGCTAGAACTGCACTCATCCAGGCAAGTGGGAAGTATTCTATCACAATCCTGACTTATGTCATGTAAATGGTGAACAGGCTCTGGGGAGTCAGGAGGTGAGTTACTCACTGCAGTATTCCTAGTTTTTGGTTTGGCCTTGTAGCTGTTCTATTTATATGGCTAGTTAATGGTAATCACCAAGATGTTAAAAGTGGGGAATTTGGTGCTGGTAATGCCACGGAATATCAAAGAGCAGTGATTATATTCTCATATTGGAGATGGTCATTGTCTAACATTGTGTGGCGTGAATGTTATTTGCCACTTTTCATGCCAAGCCTGGATGAAGTTTAGTTCTTGCTGCATTTGTACATGGATTCCTTCATTATCTGAGGAGTTGCAAATTGCGCTGAACATTGTGCAGTCAGAGGCAAACATTCCCACTTCTGACCTTGTGATGGAGGGAAAGTCATTGAGGAAGCTGCTGAAGATGACGCTACCCTCAGGAAAACCTGCAGCGATGTCATGGAGCTGAGATAACTGAGTTCCAACAACCATAGCCATCTTTCTATGTGCCAGGTATGACTCCAACTAGCAGAGGGTTTGTCCTCTAATACCCATTGATTCCAGTTTTATTATGGCTCCTTGATGCCAGACTCGGTCGAATGTAGCCTTGTTGTCAAGGGCTGTCACTCACACCTTAGCTCTGGAATTCGGCTCTTTTGTCCATGTTTGAACCAAGGCTGTAATGAGATCAAGAGCTGAGTGGCCCTGGCGGAACCCAAACTGGGCATCACTGAGCAGTTTATTGCTGAGCAGGTGCTGCTTGATAGCACTGTTGATGACACCTTCCATCACTTTATTGATGATCGAGAGTAGATAGATGGGGCAATAGTTGGCCAGATTGGACTTGTCCTGCTTCTTCCGTATGTACCTAGGCAATTTGCCACATTGTTGGGTAGATGCAAGTGTTGTAACTCTACTGGAACAGCTTGGCCAGTGGAGCAGCAGGTTCTGGAGCACAAGTTTGTTGGTGAAATGTTTTCAGGGCCTATAGTCTTTGCAGTATTTAGTACCTCCAACTGATATTTGATATCATGTGGAGTGAATCAAAGTAGTTGAAGACTGACATTTGTGATCCTGGGGATCTGTGGAGGAAGTTTGAATTAAATCTTGAACCTGCTTGTCTTCTCAGGTGGACACATGTGATTACGATGGTAAAAAGCAGGGCAGTTCTCTCAATATCTTTGAAATGAATTAGCTGGTTGTGATCTCATTGCTGAAGAACTCTTAACAGACTTGAGTTGTTAATTCTGTTTCTCTCTCCCCGGATGTGCCAGACCCGCTGAGTTTCTCTAGCATTATCTGTGTTTGTTTTATGATTTCATTGGCTGTCGTGGGATCTTGTTCTGTACAAATTGTTTGTCACATTTCTGATCATCATCAGTGATCATTCGCTAACGAGTATGCTTGTCCACTAAGAAAATATCACAAAAGTGACCACACTTCAAGCATACTTAATTGGTTGTAAAGTGTTTTGGAATGTCTTAAAGACTTGGAAGGAACAATATAAAAGTAACTTTATCACTGACACTTGTGAATGAGGTAGCAATGTTTTGAGAGCCTGTGTCTGGACCATTACTGCTCAAGGCACTCCTGCTAAGTTTTGCTTATTGATCTCTCTGGGAGGAGAACATCGCAAACTTGTGACGTTTGAGATTGCTGGTTTCACTATATTTCCTTTCTGCTGTCCCTTCATGTATTGAGTGAAGAAAGATTTGTTTTGAGAAGAAGGATCGTATATCTATTCAAAGTATATTCATTGAAAGGAATTCCATTTGTGCCTTGAGCAGACAGAATTTCAGTTGTTTCAGGAGTTGTTATTTGCTGCATACCTTACCAAAAGAAAACAGAATGATGTGCATTTATACAGCACATCTCACAACCTCATGGTATGCCAAACAACTTTACAGCCATTGATGTATTTTTGAGGTGTGGCCACTTGTAATGGCACCAATATATGCACAGAAACATCCAAGAAACAACACTGTCATGAGAAGCAGTTCATCAATGTACGTCTTCATTGTGGTGGAGCCAAGTGCTCCTCCATGAGGTAATTGCCTTTCCAGCACCACTGGTGTGTCAGGAGGAGCAGAAGAATTTCCTCCAAGGTCTACAAGCAAATTCTTAAACTCGCATTAGCACTGCCTCTCAATCCGACCACTACCGTACAACCCACCAAACATTCTGTACCTTCTGCCACTCTGCAATGGTTCACCAATACTACTGTTCCTGACTGCAATCTTTCATTCCAACTTCATCTACTTTTTTGTTGGGGGTCGGGTAGCCAGATAGGCTACATGACTGGTTTCCAATACAGAGTGATTTGATTGAAACCAGTGTGGGTTCAAGTGCCATACCAACTGATGTTACCATAAAGACCCTGTCTTCTCAACGTCATGTCTTGCCTGAGATGTGGTTACCCTCAGGTTAAACTCACTACCAATCATCTCTGTCTCAAGAGACAGAGCTTCAGATAGAGGATTCCATTCATAATGTAATGGTATGAATGATCCAGCTCAGTGGAGCCAAAAACATTCATTGTCTTCACCTGGAGATTAAATGGGCAGTTGTAGCCGACTATGGAAACTTTCCACCTTTGTTGGACCCTTCTGTTGCTGACTCAATTATACAACCAGCAACTGACCTGTCAATTAAATGGCAACTGGGCAGAGGACCAGGAGAAAAAAATGGTAAAAGATAGTCTGCAGCCGGAAATTTAGGAAATCTACAATTTTACGTTTTCTGGCAAAATGTCTGCCTCAAAGTTCCATTCCAAAAACCAGGAAAGTCAGCAGGGAATTCAGAAGAAACTCCTTTACTGAAGGATTGATGAAAATGTGGAATCTGGTACCATATAACCCAATAGTGCAGGGAGAGGCCATTTGGTCCATTGAGTCTGCACTGACCTCTCTGAAGAAAATCCTACCCTATCCCCAGAACCCCTCATTTCCCATGGCTAATCCACCTAACCTGCACACCTTTGGCATGTGAGAGGAAACCAGACCACCTGGTGGAAACCAACACAGACATGGGAAGAATGTGCAAACTCCACACAGACTGTTGCCCTTGGATGGAATTGAACCTGGGTCCTTGACGGTGTGAGGCAGTAGTGCTAACCACTGAGCCAACATACCACCCTAAACACCAGCCATCATTTTGCTGTCCAGTTTTGAACCAGGTACTTTATGCATGAGAGGCAAATGTGATAACTAGTAGATTGCAAGATTGCAAACTTACAAGGACTAATTGAAGCAACAAGTATTAATGCATTTAAGGACACATCTGTGGGAGAGAAGTGAATATGTAGGGTTCAATGAGGGAAGATGCGAGGAGTTTGAGTGGAGCATGAACAATGGGACGGAGTAGTGGGCCATCTGCCTTGTTTCTGGTCATGGCCTACATAATTCTACGAAAAACACACCATTCAGTAAATTGTATGGTGTATGGTTTAGCTTGCGCTGCTTCCTTGACCTTTGTGATCTACATCCTCTAGAGCTTGTACAGTTGTGCTATTGTTTGGCAGAGTTGGTTATAGTACGTCAGGATTCTACGAGGGACAACGGTCATGACAAGAGACTGTTCCCACTCCGTAGAAAGCAGGGGAGCACAAACGGTTGTGATGCTGTTCCAAATAAACATTTTCACATTATTTTCAATGCATGAGATTCCACGCACTGCTGTCCCAGAGAGTATGTGCCTGCGTCTCATTCCCTGAGTTGGAACATATTTCATGACATGAACATTGCTTTGTTAAACTGGAATTCAGGGTATGTTTCCATTCCACTGACCATACCACTATTTTACTTCACATTGCTCTCATGCTCAATGCATACATGAATGACTTCTTCAAATGGGGCCAATGGTTTTGGGGCAGCAACTCTAACATATGACACTAACATATGGCAATCATAGCTAACTTGCTTGCCAGTAGAAGAATGGTCAAGATATTGAAAAGATACGGAACAATAATAACATCAAACAGTTGTTTAGCTTCAGGGGTATACAGACTGTTAAAATGTGAAGTTTTTTTTAATGTGAAACCCCTTTAGGAATTGTTACTGTGAACACACATTGACACTTGCACTCCTTAATTGTAATTACAGCATATAAGCCTATTCTAATGAAGCATTATTTGTCCTGGTTTTATTAAAACCGAACTGCATCTGGGTAACCTGCTTCTGTAACAAGAACAGCTTGAGTTATAGGAACGCAGCAACTGTAAACAAACGTGAAACAACAGTTGTGGTCTTCCCTGTCCCAGAGCAAATCTTTGCCGGAAATAATTCTGGCCGATGGGTGCCATAGGCTGCTTTCCATCCACTTTCTGTTCATGATGTGTTGGGGGTTGACCAACTGCAGGCAAATCTGGCCTAAAATTTAATGACCTCAATGCTAATTTCTCTAGCACTTGCACTGACCAGCCAAGACCTTCCCAGTCCTCTATGAAAGGGATGAAAGGAAAGGATTTCCAAAGATTTCACTACGGGACTTGTGAAGTTGGGAGATGATAGGGACTTCAAATGAAATTGTAGAAGAGTAGAAGAGTAAGAGCTGCCTGAGAATAGTGCAGCTGTCTAAGAAGTTGGGGAAACTATGGTTTGACATTGAGGTCAGAGCCACAATGTAGACTGAACACTTTGGGCAAGGGTATGTTTTGGAATGTATTATCCTTTGCAATCATTGCGAATGGGAAGGTTAGGTTTTCGTTGATGCCAGGATGCCAGAGGATTTGACTACACCATTGAAGTAAACAGTGTTCTCAAAAAAATGATTAGGACTTTCATTATTGCCAAACCAACCCTCCAGCAAAATCAAAACGATCATTTTCTTGCTGATAGTATACATAGTATTCCTGATTTAACACATTTCTCTATGTCCAGAGTTGGGACAGTTTTCAAACTATGTGTTGTTTGTCTCCAGGCAGTGCCTGTTATTCTCAACCTTCCTTGTCTACTCGGCTACAATAAACCTTTCCATCATAGATTGACAAGGTGTCTATTCCACTTATCTATGTGATGAACTGAATGAAAGACATGTTACTGAGTTAGAAGAGAAGTTGAATGGCAACATTGTTTGGTGATTAGATGAGTTAATCATATATGTCCAGCCATCCTATCTGTTTAACATCTTGTCTTCAGAACAGCAAGTTTGATGTTACAGCTCATTCTTTATTGCTTAATTGGAGGGCCAATCTCAGCTTCATTTGTGTGGTCCGTGCCTGGAGTAGGGCTTAAACCAACAATTTCTTGACCTAATGGTAGCAGTGCTTACTAACTAAACCAAGCTGTGAAACGCAATTGAATGCATATCAAAAGATTTGATGGGTGGATTGGCCTTTTCTTGTTTCATACTTTCTCGAGTTTTATTGCATAATATTGCGTGGGAAAAGGCTCATTGGCTCATATTAAGCTCATCCTTCCAGAATAACAATAACTCAGAATCACAGAATCCCTACAGTGCAGAAGCAGGCCATTCAGCCTATCAAGTCTGCACCAACCCTCCGTAGAGTATCCCACTCAGACCCAACCCTTAGCCCAGTAACTGCACGTCTACTCCATAGCTAACCCACCCAAACTACACATTCCTGGAGACGATGGGTAGTTTAGTATAGCCAATCCATCTAACCTGCAAATCTTTGGATTGTGGGAGGAAGCCAGAGAACTTGGTGGAAACTCTCGTAGATACGATGAGAATGTGCAAACTCCAACAGACAGTCACACTAAGGTGGAACTGAGCCAGCATCCCATGCACTGTAAGGCAGCAGTGCTAACCACTGGGCCACCAATCATATGCCAATTTTGCTGGAACAAAACATCTGAAAGCACTTCATGGGATGGAATCCCCAAAAGTGTTCCTGTTATGGTGTTCTTCAAGATGTTGGCCTTGTCATTCAAGCTGAGTATTCCTACAGTGCTAGCATCAAAAAAGGTTGAATATTTCTTCTTATTAGGAAAGAGTTATCTGAAAAACAAAGTTCTGGGATTGTGAAGAGCTCCAATTGCATATCTGTGGAAACCCATTGTTTTAAGTAAATGTATTATTCTGAATTGTCTCCAGAATCTCTATGTAACCCAAGGCTAAGGAGAAACTCATGGGAATTCTTCTTACAGAAAGCACTGAATATTGCAAACTTGCTCAATGGAGAATGAGAACATTCAATATTTTTCTTGACATGACAAAGATTCTAGGAGTGCAGCACATAAACCAACACAGGCACATGAACACCCTGACAACAATCAATTTTAATTTTTAATGTTGTAAATGGATTTTCCCTGTAATTTTTCTCTTAAACATTTAATGCGAGAGATGCCTCAAATCATCCAATGTTAATATTTCCCTCGTACATTGATAAGTGGCATTTGAACTCGCATATTATGTGTTCCAAAAGACTTGGAATGATAGTGATGATTTGAGAGTTGTTTACAGTGGGACTCCATTCTATGGAGGTGAATTAGATCCTATTTGCACTCACTGATGTCTGATTGTATTAATAGTACTGCCTCAGGAGGAAAAGCTTAAATATCAGGAATGGTACATTGCTGGCACCGAAACAGCTTGCCATCATATTCACCAATTTATTATCAATGTGTGCAGGCTGACCATTAAGTGGAACTACAGGTTAAAAATGATAGTTGTACAGCACAGACAACACTCCAGAGGCTTCACCTTCACTTAGATTAACGTTGGTCATCAGAAAGGAATGAATGCGGTTCAGCTGAGCGGCTGTGTTAGAAACCTTAGACCGATGTTGTGATTAACAGCAATTTTTTTTCACTTACTATCTCTGAAAGGCTAGTTGGAGCCTATGGTGTTTGATTTCCTACTTTAGACACAAGCTCCTGTGCTGAAGGCTGAGAACTGGGATAGTGAGATATATTAAATATATGACTGATTGAATTCGTCTTCACGTTCAATAAGAACAGCTGCTGCAGCGTGAGATGTCACTGCGACCATAAAATTCATTGCATAGTTTGTTTTCTGGTGCTGTTTAACGTCCAAAATGGCATCTGTTGTGTGCATACACATTAGTGATGCAGGCCACATTGGAAACCATCTTGGGTGCGGATACAAACAGTGTATGTTAGATGCGTGCAAGATAAACAGATTATGACTACAGTGTGTAACACTGATTTAAGCCAGTGCTATAAGTTTCTACCTCAACACTCAAATTAACACCCTCTCTTAACAAATGTACAGCTGACATGTGTTCAGCAGCAGGGAGGACTCCTCTACCAGCTCCATTTGATAGTGTGATCAAGTACGTTTCTGTTAGTTTCTGATTGATTTCTGTTAGCTGTTTCTGCAAGTGTTTTGGCGGTTTGTACAGTTTAAAGCTGCTGATGACTACAGGAAACAGACAACAAAAATACATCTCATGACTCTGTTGTGCCACACATGCACATGTGGACAGCATAAGTATAACAAAACATGAAACAAACAAAAAAAAAAGAAGCATGGGTGCTAGAATTCAGAAACAAAAGCAGAAATTGCTGGGAAAGTTGGGCTGGTCTGGCAGCATCTGTGGAGAGAAAGCAGAGTGAATGTTTCGGGTCTAGTGACCCTTCTTCAGAACTGATTGTAGCTATGAAAAGATTGGTATATATGCTGAAGATGGGTAAGGGAGGGGGTGTGGGTGGATAATGAGTGAAAAATAGGTGGAGACGGCACCAGAGAGAGAGAAAAAACATCTGGGCAAGCCAAAAATGGGTAATGGTCAGCCTGGGGGAATCAATAACTGCTAATGGGGACCATTAGTGGCTTACAGTGGGCTGTTAGTGGTAGCAGCCCATGCGGTGACTAGGCCTGGTGAGTGGAGATTGGGGATGGACATGGAAAGGGATTGCATGTCCATGGTAAAGAGGGAGGCTGGAGCCTGCAAACTGGAAATTTTGAAATTGACGTAAAGCATCAGAGGAATTGTGGGTGTGAGAGGGATATAACACCTCCCCATAGCACCTTCCCCTGCAATCACAGAAGGTACAACACCTACCCATTTGCTTCCTCTCCCCCTCAGTATCCAAGTTTTCAGACACACCTTCCAGGTGAAGCAGCTCTTTACCTCCATTTCACTTAAACTAGTCTACTGCATTCACTGCTCACAGTGTGGTCTCCTCTACATTCAGGAGATGAACTGCAGACTGGGTGACTGCTTTGTGGAATACCTGTGTTCTGTCCGCAGAAATGATTCTGAGCTTCTGGTTGCCTGTCACTTCAGCACACCACCGTATTCCCTAGCCAACATCTCTTTCTCAGGCTTGCCACAGTGCTCTAATGAAGCTTAGTACAAGCTTGGGATCCCTGCAGCCTTCCGGACTCAATATGTATTCAATAGTTTTAGGGTCTGAGCATCCTCTCCCATGTCCTTACCCCAACACCCGCACTCCAGATCTTGTCACCACACGGGCTGCTACCACACACCACCTACTGTCAGCTACTAATTGTCTTCTTTAGCAGCTACTCATTCTCCCAGGTTGACATTTTTGTCTGCACAGCTATTTTTCACTCTCTCTGGGCTCCATCTCCACTTATTGCTTATTTCTTACCCCCTTGTACCAACCCCGCCTTCAGCATTTATACCAAACCTTTCCTGGCTACAAGCAGTTCTAGAGAAGGGTCACTGGAACCAAAACGTTATCTCTGCTTTCTCACCACAGATACTGCCAGGCATGTTAAGTTTTTTCAGCAATTTCTGTTTTGTTCAAGTATAATAAAAGTTGCATTGTCTTAAAAAGATGTGAGCAACAAAACTTTGGGATGCTTAAGCAATGCTTCTGCTGCCTTGACAGTTCTGGAAAGCTGCAATATTTGGCAGAATACAATTCGAGATTTGTTGCTGCCGGCTACATAACTATGCCACTGTATGGCATGGCCCTTAACACCAAGAATATGGCAACAAGCCATGGAGGAGATGAAAGAGGAAGAGGCAACTCTCATATCTGATTTCTAGTTGGTCAGTCTGTGATCAATTCAACCATTTGTGATACCAATGAGTGAAATTCAAATTCTCCATTGATCATTCCCAACAGAACTTATCTTCTCTCTAATATTGTCCATTGCAACCTACGTGTCACTACAAAGTTGAAATAAAAATGACCACAAATCAAATTTTTCAAAAGGATTTACATATCAAACCACCCAGTTTTCCACACAAAAGGCAACAAGTAACCTTTCTTCACATTTTTAGTGCTTATCTTGCACACGCCTCTGCCTGTTCTTGGGGCCATATACAATACTGGCCCAACGGTTGCAATATGGCTGCTGGAAAACTGCTGATATTCAGTGATGGAGACTGCAGATGAATTTGCAGGTGACCTTGAGCAGTTTTGGCCCAAGAAAGCCTGGCTTTGAACTGCAGCATCTCAGTGTGAGCAGCAACATTCTGGGCAGCTGGCTGAAAGGTAACAGCAAAGGCAGGGTGGGACAATGAATACTGTTTTCCTGAGACAGGACAGCTACTCGCCAGAGCTAATGTCAATTCCTTGGGGGTGTTGGCACTGAAATACCTGCAATGGATTAAGGAACAGATTGCTGGCTGTTGCCACATCCTGAAAGTTCCTTTGCACAATGGTGACCACAGCTGTGATGGCAGCATCCTGAGTTTCCATGACTTTCGTTCGAGCTTTCACTAAATCGCTTTGGATGGTTTCTGTCTTTGCGGCAAGGGAGCCTAAAACATGATCCATCAATACTTCATCATTGATGGGTGCTCAAGAGCTAATGGGTCAGTTTATTGGCCAATGCATCTTCAAATGCATATCCTTTCGGATTAGGTCATTGAACTTCTTGAGTTTCTGCATCCTCAAGTGTTTGCATGGATTTGGTCACTGTTTCCATGTTGAAGACAATAGGCTACAACTTTTTTGTACACCCATGTGCTAGTTTGGTGCGATACTCTATATTCTCCTGCACCTTAAGCATGAGCTTGCCAATACACCAAACATTTCGATTGTGCAGATTCATCAGCTTATTCTTTAGTCATCTAAGTCTTCACTTCTGTCTTCTGCAGCAGAACTTATTTATAAACTCCGCTAACACAGAGATCCCAGCTGAATGCCCCTCTGCCCTGGCTATAGACCACTCATAACTGGTACAGATTCCACTGCTATGTTAACCCCAAAAATATGTGCCATTGTCTGAGTTGCTGCTGTAATTGTCAGAGTGACTCTTTTTCCTCATTGTCTTCCTGCTCTTTTAGCTTTCTTTTCCATTATTGCCTGCCCAAGCTACTCTTGGGTATCCACTAGGGGAAATGCACAAGGGTATAGTTGTGTGAGGGGAAAGAGAGAAAGATGGCTTGCAATGTTTGAAACTTGTAAGATTGTGGGACAAAAGAAAAGTTGGATATAAGAAGGCATATTGAGTATGAGCATACCGTCATTTTTGATGCCCTCAGCCCCAACACTGGCTGTAGCCTCAATTGTGGCCACCCTAATATCTTGGAGCTCCCCCTCACTCCCCGTTGTGCTATTAGGTATTGTTCATGCAGGTCATACTATATTTGTTTGCCACTTCTAGCAGCTGATCCAGTCAGAATGGGATTTGATAGGCTATATCAAAAACAGATTTAATACCAGATTTAACACGTATTGATGTACGTTGAGAGTGTTAATGGTTTCTACAATCAAGTGAATGGACCTAGCAGTAGCTTGAGACATCTTTAGAAGTCAAAGACAGCCAGACAACCAACACCTTGTGTGTCTCCCAAAGACAGACTGCAATATGTGGACATTTATAGTATAAGCTGTCACAGCTACAGATTGTGTTCGAGGAAAGCCTTAGCACAAAACAATTTCTAGATGATTTGGAATGGGCCAAAGACACATACTTGTCTGCAAAGCAGACTTGTCTTGATAGTTCCCAATCTCTTTAAAAAGACTTGGTTACATGATTCCCATTGTTTTGCATGCAACTACTTTATAATCATACATTTTTAAAATAGTAATGGTGTTAATTCTGCTTTATGCAACTCTTAATGATGATGTCAAAGCCCCTAACTTTGAGCTACAAGGGAAAAAGTGTGTGGCCTGTGAAAAGCAACCAAGTATCTACCTTCGGTTTCTCTGAAAACGATCAATTTTCGTTTGTCAAAACAGCAGGGTAGTAATTCCAGAGCACTAATTCCAACTTTGGACTTTTGAACATTGATAATCTGGTATCTGTCAGTTGTTTTGTAGTTAATTTGATGGTGGTTGAATAATCACCCTATTTCGATTTACTTCTTTCTGTGTGTGCTTATGAGCACGTCTATGTTGTGAAGCATCCTGTGCCACCCCCACTACTACATCTGAGAGTGTAGAAATTAAACCCTACTTTGCGTTTAACATTACCACAGCACTGTTGTGGTCCTTATGAATGGTACATAAACTGAGGAAGTAGGGAAATAGGCAGTGACTATTTTAAAAGAGAAGACAAACAAAATGAAATTACAATCTCCTCACAGATGGGTGGTGACAATATGGAGGAAGACTTGTTTAAAACTCACAATCTGTATGTAACCGGCTGGCTTTAACTAGTGCAGACAAACTTTAAGTGCTACTTACCTCAGATGCAATTGAGCCCCTCACTGCTGAGACTTGGCAATGCCTTTATGCCCAGACTGTGGCTAAGCTAATGTTGCCCATGCTGGAAGGAACTGGCAAGGGTTAATCTTGCATGGCGATCTCCGTGCTCATCAGTTTTTGTTCCATGTATTTTTCCAAATATTAAGATATTTTCTACACTTGGAGATCACGTATCCATGTAGTGTTGCAAGCTCCCGTATAATAACACATTCATGTTTTTCTTCTAATAGTAATTAACTTACATGTTCTGCAAGGGGCATACCAAACGCTGCCTATAAAGAGTTAAACATAGTGCTATCTTGCAAGTTAAGTCTCAGCAACTGTAAACAGTGAAATGCACATTGTCAGTGAGGACATTAATGTCTCAGTACAATATCCACTGCAGCATCAGCTTTGCCAAATATCACCTTACTCTAAGAAGTAGCCAACTCTGTAATGTTGTTACTCAAAGAACCTTGGCTACAAAAATCATTTGGTAACCCACTTACCACCCCGACACCACAATGTTTGACATTATGTTCTGCTTTTTCCTATCTGACCAACCAGTGTATTTGTATCTATGCGTGTATTTGGATTAGTCCTGCAAAGGTTAATGGTCTCATCTGTATGGAGCTGTGAGTAGATGACAAGGTCATGGTACTGAGTGATAGAAAACAGCTCCCACTGAAAAAATAAATGGCAGCAAGCGACCGTGTGATCTATAACACCCCTGGAAATAATGACTGATACCTATTGTAGCAAAGGGCTTCTGATAATCTCATTGAAGATGTTTTTTCTTCCAGCTGGATGTTAATGTTACAGTCAGGATGTGTACAGGTTACCAAAAAATCCACTATCATTAATATCTGAAAGATGAATGCCTGATTTCAGTAAAAACTTTCCTTCTGGATGATAACATTATAATTTCAGTGCTACAAAAGAATTCTAAAAAGCATTTACCAATACACGAGGGAACATTTTAATCAAATTTTATGGTAAATCAAGTAACATCCAGTTCTTAAATGCTTCTAGTTCATCTTTAGAAGGCATACACAATCCTTTCAGGAAGGTTCAAATGAAAGGTTGTGGAATGATGTGTGTACAAGGACAATAATTATAAGCTGTCATTTGTAATGGAACTAAACAATGTTCAGCCAATTTTAGCTCTGAGTTCTTGTTAAAAACTTGACCCAGTGATAAAAGAACTTCCAGTAAAAGCTAAAAATAAGGTGGGGATTGAAGAATCTAGGCAATATTACAAGGATTTGTTTAGGTGCAGCAGCATTGCTCTCTAAATAGCAACTAACTATCGGGAAAAAAAAACAATTACACCAACCAGAATGTCTACGTTATAAAGATATGGCAAAAGTGTAAAGTTTATTGGTAGAACTGTACATGGATAATATTGGTTTTAGTCATACAAGGAGATTCTGTATAACACTGTTATTGTGGTAGAATATGAACTTGACAGACATTGGTCTTCTACTTTCTCACAGTTTCTGTGTAAATTTCATGATCTCTGGAATAAACACAAACAAGAGGAACTGTTAAGTTCAAAATGTTAATTGGCATTAAGTTTTAAGCATTTTTGCCTTTCAGATGTTTGTTTTACAGTTGATAGTAACCCTCTGAATATGATGAGTCCCATGTGATCACTCTTTAACACAGAAATCCTGGCACAGCCACGTATATCAACTGGTAAGGCAAGCTTAATGTTGTTTTATGATATAGCTGGAGGTGCCTGGAAGTGAAGTTGATACCAATGCGTGATCATGGTCTAAACCTTCCATTCTTGGTTGGACTGACCTCTGATGTAGGATCCATACCGATAGATATAGTCCAAAACGCAATTCAGGCAGCATTGATGAGATTATTTGTCATTCCCTCTTTGTATGGCAATAGATGAAGTATTTGAATAAGTTGAAAGGGTTCAAAGTGTGTTCAAAAGCCACGGGTAGAAGGTAAGTTGGTAATGGAGAAGATACCAGGAGGGTGAGGGGGCATGTTGGATGAACTGGCACATGGGCAACAGGAATGGATGGCAGGTAGGTGAAGTGCAAGAGTGGTAGGTGGTGAGGGGATAAAGTGACATTTGGGTGAGGGTTTAGGATAGCTGAAGGTAAGGGGGTTCTGGTGGACTATAAGTGAGTGAGAGGGTAGGGTGGGTCAAGACTTGTGGGGTTAGTTGGTGACGGGTGCAGCTGAATGCCTGTGTGGAGGTGTCAGCTGTCCAAGTGGGGTCAGAGTGCCTGGTTGGAGAGGGAGAGTAGTTTCCCAAAGTGGGCTGGGTATTTGGCTGATGGTGGTGGGGGGAGGCGGGGTGGGGAGGGGAATTTGGGTTGGTGTTTGTGCATCTGGAAGAGAGCAGTTGGGTGTCCAGGGTGAGGGTTGGGTGTCCAGTCAGGGCAGTGGGGAAGATCTGGGCCAATAGGTTTGACTTTATTGTGAGTTTATGATAATGGCAATGTTTAAATGAGAAACTAATCTGTGGTACATTGCCTATCTCTTCCAGTTGTTCATATGAATATTAACTAATCCCCTTCCTTGTTCAAAGCCCTCCTAGTCAAATCTTTAATGCACACAAAATCTCTTTGCTAAAAAGCCTGCTGGTCTTTCAGTAAAAGGAGCTGTCCATGGCTAGTGGTACTGACACACAATGTGCCAAGATTTGGTTGTATGTTGAGGAATGCACTGAAGCCTTGAGGTAGCTGCCACAAAGATTCAATGTACAAAGGCCACAATATATGTCATTCTGCGGTTGTACACCTTGAGTTTGGAACCAAATTAACACAGTACATATCAGTAAAGTTTAAGTTTAAATCAATCATAGAATCTCTACAGTGTGGGAGCAGGCCCTTCAGCCCAACAAGTCCACACCAACCCTCAGAGCATCTCACCCAGACCCATCCCCCTTTAACCCCTCCTAATCTAGGCATCCCTTGAACACTGTGGGTAATTTAGTATAGCCAATCCACCTAACGTGCACATCTTTGGACTGTGGGATGAAACCAGAGCACCCAGAGAAAACCCATGCAGACATGGGGAGAATGTGCAAACTCCACACAGACAGTCACCCGAGGGTGGAATTGAACCCGGGTCCCTGGTGCTGTGAGGCAGCAGTGCTAACCACTGAGCCACCATGCCACTTATAATGTAATATAAGTGTAGATGTGGTTGCTATGATCCTCATAGAAACTGCTAATTTTTAAGAAAGGTTTTAAATGCCCCTTTTGTGATGAAAGATGTCTAATTTGTATGTGTGTGTTATACAGCTTATATTTTATATATACATATTATATATACATATATTTTGTTTTGAAAGGTGAATTTTGCCATTGAGTCAGATGAACGTGGCTTTCCTTAAAATAAGATCAAGGTCAGAGTCGCAATGACTTTACTTGAGCATTGCTCAGGAAACAAATGACTATAGACAACTGTGGTGTGTTAATGGAAACTTTTCTATCATGTGATTTACAACAAGTGAATAAATTTTGAAATGCTGTTGGCTTATTTTAAGTTTAGAATGATCAAAAACTGGTTTTACTTTAGAAAACCCAGAAATTCAAAGTATCAAAGGCAAATTGGAGGGGAAGCAACTAGGGGCAGTACAAATTTTAGTTTCTCTTCTTTCAGTAGTTCAGGGAAAACCCAATCATACCTCAGTGGAAAGTTCAGTTTCTGCAGCTTCCACACCAGCAGAGGTGGCAGCTTCTGTACCTGCTGAAATTGTTTAAAATATTATAGGTTAATAACTGAGAAAGTTGAAGTTCTCAGTTTTATGAGCATTCATGTAAGGAGATCTGTGGCTCACAGGAAAAAAAACTAGGGAAGATCATTTAAGCAGAACCTAAAAAATTGCTTTGGAGGAATAATTTCTCTGGACGTGAATCTCCACAAATTGATGGTATTGAGAAATTGGTTTAAAACTTCATTTTGCTATGTGGTTTAAGCTTTTTAAAAACTCATCTATATCTAAAGTGCTTGGTTTACTGTTGTGCTTTCAATTTTTGCATAATCAACTTATGTTCTCTTGTTAAAGAAACTCTGCAGTCTTGTGTGACGATGGTTCAGTGACTGATCTCCATATTAGCTAAAACGAAAAAAATTAAGTCAAAATTCATCCTGACATCTGACTATCATCAGTCAACATCATAGCATTTGAGCAATTTAAAGGAATTGCACAAAAGTATTTCAAATTCTAAGACTTTTTTTAGAACAAAATAAAAGCAAAACTGACAAAGCATCACTTAGTGAGCAATTAATATCTTAAACTACAGAAAATGCATGTTTTGTAAGGTGTGACTATGCTACTATAATACCTTTGGAATGTTCTAGCATGGAACATTTATATATTACAGCACCCATTCTACAGAATAGCAGCCTTTACAGGAACCAGTGCAAATTTGTTCCTGGCTTCTAACCAACAGACATCTCCCCATTTCTGTAACTCATAACGTCCAACAAAGAGGTCATTTACCTCAATCTTTCAAGAAATCCTGAAGTGACTTCCAGCAACAATGCTCACTCCAGTAATTCCTTCTCTCAACCCCATCAGGATAAAACTGCCAGTGACCCTAAATTTCCACAAGTTGCATCTCTTCCAAGAGAACATCCTCCTACTTGCATTCTGTCTGGTAGCTAACAAAGAAACAATATTTCCCTTTGTTGATTGCAGCAATTGTTGTCCCTGTCTTTTTCTTGGGACACCCACTCTATCTGTCTCCCACTGTCTCTGTACAGGGCTGTTGAATCAGATAGCCAGAGTCTCTAAGTGGCAAAGCTCAGTCTTTTGTTCTTAGGTGTTAAAATAGTGCTTGATCTGGGTCGCTGTCTCCATGCTAATGAGGCCATGCAAGCTTGAACATGGAATCCGTACAGCTTGGAAGAAGGACATTTGGCCCATCAAGTCCACACTGAACCTCCAAAGAATAGCCCACCTCCTTACTCCGCATTTCCCATGGCCAATCTACCTAATGCGCACATCTTTGGACTGTGGGAGGAAGTCGGAGCACCCGCAGGAAGCCCACACAGACATGGAGAGAATGTGCAAACTCCACACAGACAGTTGCCTGGGGGGTAGACTCCAGTCTGGGTCCCTGCGCTGTGAGGCAGCAGTGCTAACCACTGAACTGTCATGCCACCCCCTGTGCAGCTTATTGCCATGTAGAACAAGCAGGTAGTCGCATCCACACATTTTACACTGAATTAAGAAAGACTCGGTAAACAAAACCATTTTATGAAATATCATATTCTTATCACAATCTGCAGTATAATTTGAGTGAGGTGCGCTAGATTACTCCATTTGATCAAATTGATGTGTGTGGTATGATGTTTACTATCACAGTTGCTTTGTTTTGTAATGGTATTTTGAAAATTTTATGAATAAAATATTTTTTGAAGAGAAGGCATTCAAACAAATATTAGCCCCTTAACCAATATCATCAAAACACAATGTTACTGGTCATTCATCCCATTGCTGTAGGTGACACAAATCAACCTGTGTTTGCCTATATGACAGCAATCATGATCAAAATTAATTGCAAGTGAAGCATATTGAGCCATTTTTGTGCAATTTTAAAACAGAGTATGCATTTGCAGATTTCTTACTTTTCTTCAAGGCTTCTCAAAACCTTATCACTGAATTGTTTAGTTTTATGGCAATTAAATGGGCAAATTAAATAAAGTAACATGGTAGTGAATATATATATACAAATAGTATAATTATTTTTATTGCCCCTTAGTCTGACAGTAAGTTTACAATGTTCCGTTTTGTTACTAATTCTGATGCAGCAAGAAAACCATTGTTTTGAAGGTGACCTGAAGCCACCTCGAAGGTCACAAGAATTTCTGTTAGCGTCTTAATCTCAAGAACTCACATGTGCGCTAACAAACCGGAATTGTACGACAAGACATTCATCTTGATTTTTTTCCCCTTTTAAATCTCACAAACAGACTCATTCTAAAAATTATCTTTTCCAACCAGGAGGTTCGTAATAAATTAGTCTGTTATTAAATTCAACATCACTACATTTATGTCACTGTTAACAAACATTATTTATAATCAAACTCGTTAGAAATCCATTTTGGTTTGAGCGTTCATTGAGCCCATGGGCATTGCTTCGAAGGTTTCAGTCACACAGATGTTGGATGACAAACTCCTCTGAGCTAAACTATTAATTGGCCACTGTGAGAGAGAAAGCAGAACATCTGGAAATAGGGGCAAGATACAGTGACAGAGCAAAGCAGAGAGCGAGCTGTACAGCATACAGTGCTGGCTGAATTCTGTTGTCAGGGCTAAACAGAGGGAGCTATTTGTAGTATTCAGTGCTAGCACAATGCTAGGACAAAGCAGAAACCTTTGTTTGGTTTTTCAGTATTAACCTTGGCGTTCCTGATACTGTCATTAAATAGCAAGTGGGCAGCAAAAAAAAACCTGTCATTTCTTGGCTTGTTTAATTAAATGAGAAAACATATGCCCCTGCTGTACAAATGAACTTCATCTTCCCTGGTAATATTTAATACCACGGCAATCTAATGCCTAATTTAAAACTCATTTACTTTATAGCTGTAAACATGAGCCTGTTATGGCTTTGAAAAATGTCTGTGTTGCATCTGGGAATGAGGAAACAGCCGATACCGCATCAGCATAATTAGCATCTCTCTGAAACTGTGCAGGATGAATAGGAAATAAGGTGTCAGAGTGGGAGCCAAACTCTCAGAACTGAATTCTCAGCACCTCAGCTGCAGTTTTGTTTAAATGTTTTTCATCATGAGTTTGAGCATTGTGACTCAAATATTTCTAGATGAGTAAAGAGCATTAAGGTCCCTCTTAACAGATTTATTTTTTCGAGCAACAATCTTAATATGAGCTTTCCAAACCCCTTGGATCCTGCTCAAGTGTCCTTTATCTCTTTTATGCTCCTAAGTGGAAGCACTTTTCAGACAGAGCCACGTTCTTGCTAAATGAAAGCCCAGAAAAACTCTGTAAATGCTTTGATTAGCAGGTATGAAGAAAGACAGGCAGTTGGAATATTGATTTTTGTTAGGATACAGGCAATCGGAATACGGATCTTTGTTAAGATACATGCATTTGAAATATCAAACTTTGTTATAATATACCTATGAGTCCTTCATTTTCTGCCAATTTCTGCACAAGCATGTTCTAATTAAGTACATTGCAAAAAATTCAGTGTTGCGATGCAGGATGGAAGCAGCAAAACTCATGCCCATGGGAAAGAGTTTGAAGAAGCCATGTCAGATCATGTTGCAGATTTAACTGCACTGAGAACATCTTTCAGACTAACTGTCACAGTTACAGAGAAGCAAGACAGATGTGTCTAAGATCAGAGTGATCACGGGTGCAGTGGCAAGATATTCATAAATATGTGTTGTGGCATCACAACTCAGGCAAAAGAGGACCACACAAAATTGTTCCTCCTACAACATCAGGATATGTACAAGTGTGCAGATGATTCTCAGAGTGTCCAAAAGGACCAAATATAAGGCTGGGGGCTAGAGTGAAAGCAAGAGATTGGTAGGAGGAAAATGATGGTGGTAGATTTCACTTGGATTCAGAAGGAGTATATTCACTGGCATCCCCCAGACCTGTGTTTTGCATCACCTAGAAGTAGAGTAGCTGCATGGGAATAGCATTACTTCAAAATTCTTTCCACTAGTCTCACACATTCTTCTCATTTAGAAATATATCATCAATGCTTCATCTTGGTTGAATCAAAGACATGGAACTCCCTACCTAACAACATTGTGGCAGCAACTTTTTAAAATTCATTTGTGGAATGTGGGTATTGTTAGCTGGTCTGAATTTATTGTCCATCTCTAGTTGCCCTTGAGAAAATGGTGGTGAGCAGCCTTCTTGAACCACTGCAGTCGAGGGAATTCCAGGATTTTGACCCAGCTACAGTGAGCAATAGTAATAGACTTCCAAGTCAGGATAGTGAGTGGCTTGGAGGGGAACTTGGAGGTGGTGGTGTTCCCATAAATCTGCTGCCTGTGTCCTTCTAGATGGAAGTGGTCGTGGGTTTGGAAGGTGCTGTCTGAGGATCTTTGGTGAATTTCCACAGTGCATCTTGTACGCACTGCTGCTACTAAGGGTCAATAGTGGAGAGAGTGGATGCTTGTGTATGTAGTGCTAATCAAGTGGGCTGCTTTGTTTTGGATGGTATCAAGCTTCTTGAGTGTTGCTGGAGCTGCACCCATGCAAGCAAGTGGGGAGTATTCCATCACACTCCTAACTTGTCCCTTGTAGATTGTGGACAGTGTTTGGGGAGTCAGGAGGTGTGTTACTTGCCATAGTATTCCTAGCCTCCTACCTGATTTGTAGCCACTGTGTTTATGTGGCAAGTTCAGTTGATTTTCTAGTCAATGATAACCCCCAGGATGTTGATTGTATGGGATTCAGTGATGCTAATACCATTGAATGCCAATGGGCAGTGGTTACATTGTCTCTTATTGGTGATGGTCATAGCTTGGCGTTTGTGTGGCACGAATGTCACTTGCTTCTTGTCAGCCCAAGCTTGGATATTGTCCAGATCTTGTTGCATTTGAACATGGGCTGCTTCAGTGTCTGAGGAGACATGAATAGTGCTGAACACTGTGCAATCATTGGCGAACATCCCCAATTCTGACTTAATGACAGAGGGAAGGTCATTGGTGAAGCAGCTGAAAATGGTTGGGCCGAGGACACTACCCTGAGGAACTACTGCAGAGATGTCCTGGAGGTAAGATGACTGATCTTCAACAACCACGACCATCTTTCAATATGTGAGGTATGATTCCAACCACTGGAGAGTTTGCCCTGTTATCCATTGATTCCAGTTTTGCTAGAGCTCCTTGATGCCACACACGGTCGAATGCAGCCTGATTTCAGAGGCTGTCATTGTCATCTCAATTTTGGAATTCAACTCTTTTGTCCATGTTTGAACCAAGGCTGTAATGAGGACAGGAGCTAAATGGCCTGATGGCACCCAAACTGGACATCACTGAGCAGGCAATTGCTGAGCAGGTGCTGCTTAATAGCAATATTGATGACACTGAAGATTGAAAGTAGACAGATGGGACAGTAATTGCCGGGTTGGATTTCTCCTGCCTTTTATATACAGGACATATTGGGTCAAATTTCTACATTGTTGAGTAGATGCCAGTGTTGCAACTGTTCTGCGAGAGCTTGGCAAGTGGAGTGGCAGGTTCTGGAGTACAAGCCTTCAGTTCTATTTCCAGAATGCTGTTAGGGCCCATAGCCTTTGTAGTACCCGGTGTTTCCAACCATTTTGTGGTACCATGTGGAATGAATGGAATTGGCTGACGATTGGTATCTGTAATGCTGGAGATCGCGGGAGGAGGCTAAGATGGATCATCCACTTGGCACTTCTGGCTGAAGATTGCTGCGAAAGCTTCAGCCTTATCTTTTGCACGGAGGTGCTGGGCACTTCCATCATTGAGGATGGGGATATTTGTGGAGCCTCCTCCTCCAGTGAGTTGTTTAATTGTTCACCACCATTCACGACTGGATGTGACAGGACTGCAGAGCTTAGATCTGATCAGTTGGTTTTGGGATCATTTAGCTCTGTCTATCACTTACTGCTTATGCTGTTTGGTGTACAAGGAGTCCTGTTTGGTGGCTTCACCAGGTTGACAGCTCATTTTCAGGTATGCCTATTGCTGTTCCTGGCATGCTCTCCATTGAACTAGAGCTGAACCAAGTTGATCCCCTGGCTTGATGGTTGAGTAGGAGATATACAGGGACATGAGGTTACGGACTGTGCTAGAGTGCAATTCTGTTGGTCTTGATGGCCCACAGTGCATCATGGATGCCCAATCTTGAGTAGCTCAATCTGTTCGAAGTCTGTTCCATTTAACACTTTGATAGTGCCACACAACATGATGGAGGTTATTTTCAATGTGCAGGTGGGACTTTGTCTCCACAAGGACTGTGCGGTGGTCACTCTTACTGATAGTGTCATGTACAGATGCATCTGTAGCTGGCATCTTGGTAAGGATGAGGTCAAGTATGTTTTTCCCTCTTGTCGGTTCCGTAACAACCTGCTTCAAATCCAGTCTAGCAGCTTTGTTCGTTAGGACCCAACCAGCTCAATCAGTAGCGCTCTTGGTGGTGGACATTGAAATTCCTCACCCAGAGTACATTTTGTGCCCTTGCCATCCTTAGTGCTCCCTCTAAGTGTTGTTCAACATGGTGGAGTACTGATTCATCACCAAGGGAGAACGGTACAGCAGGAGGTTTCCTTATCCATGTTTAACCATGTTTAACTTCATAAGGTCCAGAGAAGTCAATGTTGAGGACTCCCTGGGCAACTCCCTCTTGTATACTACTGTGCCTCCACTTCTGCTGGATCTGTCGTACTGGTGGGACAGGACATATCGAGGGATAGTGATGATGGTGTCTGGGACATTGTTTGTAAGGTATGATTTCATGAGTATGACTATGTCAGGCTGTTGTTTAAATAGTCTGTGAGACAGCTCTCCCAATTTTGGCACTAGCTCTTGGATGTTAGTCAAAAGGACTTTGCAGGGTCGACAGGGCTGCGTCTGCCATTGTCTTTTCTGGTGCCTATTTCAATGCCAGGTGATCCATCTGGTTTCATTTCTTTGAGACTTTGTAATGATTGTTACAAATGGCCATTTCAGAGTGCATTTGAGATTCAACCACACTTCTGTAGATCTGGAGCCACAAGTAGGCCAGATCGGGTGAGGATGGCAGATTTCCTTCCCTGAAAGACATCTGCTGTGGCAGGATTCAAAGCTGGGTCCCCACAACATAAGCTGAGTTTCTGGATTAATAGTCTAACGATAATACCACTTTACCATCACCTCCCCACATAATTTCCCAATGAGATGGACATCTTCTCAGTGCAACTTTACTCACAATCATTTCCCTTTGAAGAATAGTGGGGAAAGTTTCCTGTGCTGATTGTGAATGCATTGAACCACGTCAAGAACATTCCAGTGGCCAACTGGCTCTGGTGGGGACTGGAACCCAGATCCTGGCCCAGTGTAGGCACACTGTCAGTGTGCCACACAAACTCTAGAAAGTGGCTCAACTAACATGCCCATCACCACTTTCTCAAGGGCAATTAGGAAGGACAATGAATGCCAGGCTTGCTATATCTTGGGTGTGAATTTAATAAACATACAAGAATGTAAAGAATTTAATGTTTTCTATAATGGTGTCAAGCCTTCAGAAACTTCTTTAATAGGTATTGGTTTGTCTGTTATTTGACTTGATAAAGGTACAACTGGATGCATGGTATGTGCTGTAGTCAGTCGCAAAAGATTTGGAAAATTGTATAATGAATCCTGTATTTGCATTGGCAATATGGTGTGTAGCAAATACACAGAGCAAAATAAGCACGGGCAACATGTACAATCTTCAGTATCTTTGCTAAGTAATTTCTAGACTAGTAACTGAGATTTGAGGAATGAGATACAGCCGATAGTGAGAAGATCAGCAGAAATTGTCACAAAAAATGTTATTTTTCACAATTATCAAGGAAATGATATAGCTAATCCAGACCCTGTTATTATTTCCAAATTCTGCACAAGGTCAAAATTCACTTTGACTTGGTAAGGAGGGGTGAATTAACATCCCTATTTTTAACAACTCACTCATGTATTCCCAAATCTGGTGACATTATGTTTTTTTAAACTGGATAATCTGCAGGCAACTTTCATCCAAATGTGTGAAACTTCCAGAAAGGTGTAAATCAAAAAAAAAGGACGCAATAGTTTCTTCATGCCTAACTGTGTTTTGGGGCCTTTTGATAAAATGTTAAATTAGCTCAGGCTATCCATGTTTATCTCATCGGTTTCATGAGCTTGGCTCAACCTTATCACATGACCACTGTAGCCATTTTAATCCATTGAGATCGCGGGTATTAAAATCAGATGATGGAAGTTGAAAATTGATCGTCCTTATTATACCATCATCATGACACTGTGTTTGATTTTCTAATGGCTTCAGGTACCCTGCTAGACCGAGTATCAATTTGCAATACCTCACTTCACCCCAAGCATCTTCTGATGCACCATGGAGATGTATGTTATCTTTTGATAATTCGTGAGATCTTAAGTTCATGAATGCTTATGGTTATAATATTGTCGTGATTAGAGACATGGCTGCATAGTCACCAAGGAGGAACTGAACATCTAGGGGGATTTATTATTTAGGAAAGGCTAGAAGGGCTATTTAAGTTTGGACAGACTAAATGAAGAGAGGATGTTTTCCCTGATTTGAGAATCTAGAACCAGGATGCATAGTCTAAGCATTAGGGGTAGACCATTTGGTAGTAAGATAAAGAAAAAATTCTTCAGTCACAGTTAACCTCTGGAATTCTTGACCATAGAGGAAGGTGGAAGCCAAGTCACTGAACCTATTCATGAAAGAGATAGATAATCTTTTAGATTTTAAAGGGAACAAGGAATATTGAAAGAAAACAGGATATGGTTTTGAGATAGAGGATCAACCATGGCCAAATTAATTGGCAGAACAGGCTTGAAGGGCTGAATGGCCTCTTTCTGCTCCTAGATTCTATGTTCCTTTGTCTGCAATGTGTTAAATCATCTCCTTAGATCTGATTAGGGACAAACCCTCCTAAAGTTTCCTCTCCAAACAGCTATAGCTTCCATGTCACCTCCTATATCCTGTGAGGCTTGACATAAATTTAGTATGAGTGCACAATGGCAGAGGAATATGGTTGCCATCATAAAATGTCATGCTGCTCCGCATAAACAATATCAGCTTCTCAGAAGACAGCACAACCCCATCTTCACCCCCACTCTCATGTTAATCCCAGCAATGATTTGGAGACTGTGGCACTAACTCAAATTTTAGCTTCACCTTCATTGGGTTTTGATATCAGCTGTTTTGCTACACATTATTCCCTTCAAGCACTAAAACCATCTTTGGTTTTATTTTCATAGTCAGAGCCTATAGTTCAAGCTTGAACACTATTAAGAACCCTTGGTGAATGATGGTGGAGGAAAAGAAGAGCAATTGGAGCAGAGGGATTGGGGATGGGGTGTCACCATTGCAGCCTTGGAGCTCATGACTCCAAACTTTCAGCTTATGATCCCACTTCAGGTCCTGACCCCCACTTTAGGAAGTCCTGTCTTTGTCAGTAAAGATTCCTATCCAATAAACAATGGAGCTAAAACAGGAACAAAAACAAAGTTGCTGGGAAAACCCAGCAGGTCTGGCAGCATCTGTGAAAAACAGAGTTAACATTTCAAGTCCGGGGACCCTTCCTCAGAACAGAGGAAGGATCACCGGACTCGAAACGTTAACTCTGTTTTTCCCTTCACAGATGCTGCCAGACCTGCTGAGTTTTTTCAGCAACTTTGTTTTTGTTCCTGATTTACAGCGTCCGCAGTTCTTTCATTTTTAAACAATTGGAGCTGTCCATCAAAATGCTCGCTTAGTAAGCAGCCCAATATGAAAATTAATCATGCAGCAGAAATCCTTTTGTATATGAACAGGCATTTTGAAATACATGGTACTGCTTTTCAAAAGTCTTACTCTGAGGTCACCTGCTGGTACAACTGGATAAGTCATTCCCAGAATGAAAGCTAGCTTGCTAGATCATAAATTTAATTGCTTTTAGTTAGTTAAAATGGCAATTAGTTGCAGAGGCATTATTCACACATGGCTGCAGATGTTCCTCAACACCATAACATAAGTGAACTACCTCCAAAAATAATGCAAATGGCATAGATAGGGCAGCACAGTGGCTTAGTGGTTAGCACTGCTGCCTCACAGCACCAGGGACCCGGACTTGATTCCACCCTTGGGTGGCTATCTATGTGGAGTTTGCACATTCTCCCTGTGTCTGCGTGAGTTTCCTCTGGGTGCTCCTGTTTCCTGTCACAGTCCAAAAGATGTGCAGGTTAGGTAGATTGGCCATGCTAAATTGCCTGTAGTGTCTAGGGATGTGTAGGTTAGGTGGATTAGCCATGTGAAATGCAGGGTTACAGGCTTGGGTCTATGTAGGATGCTCTTTGGAAGTTAATGTGGACTTGGTGGGCTGAATGGCCTGCTTTCACACTGTGGGGATTCTCTGCAGATGACAGGAAAGAAAGATCTTAACACAAGGTTTCTACCTGTATCCCAATACTAACTGTAACAGGGATGCAAATCCAGAAGAATTTTACGGTTATCTCAACTCTTTAAACTTCTACTTAAGCGACTCCTTCTCGTTACTTTATCATGGGCTGCAGAGGCTATTTTATTATTCCTTTCTGAGATTACTGGCATGAATCTTTCACATTTCTGAGGGCCTGCATTTCTCAGTTCTAATGCCTTGAACATTTCTATACAAACTCTCCTAGATCAGAAGTTTCACAAACTGGAAACTACTTTTGCTGAGATAACAAGATGTAGAGCTGGATGAATACAGCAGGCCAAGCAGCATCAGAGGAGCAGGAAGGCTGACGTTTTGGGCCTAGACCCTTCTTCAGAAATGGGTTTCCATTTTCCATTTCTGAAGAAGGGTCTAGGCCCAAAACATCAGCCTTCCTGCTCCTCTGATGCTGCTTGGCCTGCTGTGTTCATCCAGCTCTACACCTTGTTATCTCAGATTCTCCAGTATCTGCAGTTCCTACTATCTCTGAAACTACTTTTGCTAAGATGATTGTTTCCCTGAACTGAACTAGGCTCTTACTTCTTCTGAATTGAATGTAAAAGTTTTCATTGTTCTGCTCTGAAGTCAAAACAAGACTAATTGGATTTCACTGCACCTGTTATAAACTCACTAGGTTAGACATCTTATCCATTAATACTTCTGGGGTTTTCCCAGGCACCTGACTGCAGTTAAATGCATTTTGTTTTTAGCAATTATGCATTTGGGTCACAGTTCTAGAATTACTTTCTGACCTTTTAAGAACCATTCACAGAACTGAACAAAATTCCTCTCCATTTTAAAACCCAACCTCCAAATATGATAGTTGTACATATTATACATTGTTTGTCACAATCCCTGGCTGTCCCAATGAGTTCACACATTTTTTTTATTCACAATCATGCCGTTTCACAATCCCAAAGGGTGAGTTAAATCCTATAAAGGATGCCTTACCTTTACCATCAGTGTCTTGGGACCAGGTGTAAAGGATATCTTACATCTCCAAAAGCAGAGGAATTTAAACATTCATCCATCCCTCACCTCTCACACCCCCCACATCACCATGCCATACCCATGCAACCTAATGCTATCTACCTGCTCCTACGCCCTTAATGTCCTTCCGTCTATCCATCAATTCCCATGGCCTTTTAAGATTCCTATATCGACCTATGCTCACCTACCTATCTCCCATAGCCTCTTGGTCTACCTTACGTCCAAATCATTCCCATGGCATTTTACACCCCTTAGCCAACTCATACCACTATTCACTACCTCTGCCTCATTCCTACCTATGTCAAATCATCTAGTTACCAAGATCCTGTATCTGTTCAGTAACCCAAGCACCAAGGGAGGCAATACACCATCCAGCTAGTACAGTTATAGCTGCAGAAACATCTATCTGTTCTCTTTATGATAGGATCCCCTGTCACTATTGCTCCGGCTCCCCTTTATCACCTCCCCCTGTGCAGCTAAGCCTGTCCTGGTGCCACAGATTTGACTCCCATTTCATACCCCTAAGAAACCATCTCCCCCAGCAAAATCCAAAGCCGGATGTCTGTTTAGATAGACAGATGGTCCTGGGGAATTTTTGAATTACTTTATTGGCACTTTTACTATGTCTGATGGTCATGTATTCCCTTCAGGCTTGGGCACTGAGCACCTTGTTACACATGCTATCCACAAAGATGTCAACCTTGTGGATACTCCACAGTGACTCTAGTTGCTGCTCTAGATTCGAAGTACAAATATCCAGTAACTGCAGCTGGATACACTTTCAGCACACATGGTCACCCTGGACACTGGAAATATCCCTGAATTCCCAAATCGTACAGGAGGAGCATTCCATTGGGTCAAGCTGTCTTGCCATGAATTATCTTAAAATTACACCCTCTCCATTTACATCCTTTAACAAAAATTAAATGTATACAAGGGACTTTACCTTACCCCTTGTCATAGGGTCTTCACCTCATCCATTCCTCTAACTGAGGCTGACTTCCTTTGACAGGATTTTTGCACCTCGCTTGGTCCTCTCCTGAACCCGGAGACTGACCGAGCCAGACGCACATCCACCAATCATAAACTTGGCACAGTCAGGTAGGAGAGACCACATCCAGAGTGAGACACAGCCCGAGTGAGTATACAGTTCGGCAAATTGGGAGATAATGTGGGAAAAGAACTGGTAAATCTTTCTTCTCTTTCTTTAGTTTAAAAGTTTAAAATACAGTAACAAAAATAGAGATTGCAAGAATAGCTCAGCAGGTCTGGCAGCATCCGTGGAGAGAAATCAGGTCCAGTAACTGGAAACGTTAACTCTGATTTCTCTCCACGGATGCTGCCAGACTTGCTGAGCATTTGCAGCAGTCTCCAGTTTTGTTTCCGTTTCACAGAACATGCAGTTCTTTCGGTTTTTAAAGTTCAGTAGTCCAGTGAAAAGGTTAATAGGGGAGCTGACTTAGCTGCCTGTAGGACAGTTATCTGTCAATCACCTGACACCTAAATAGGGCCTTGTGAAGTTTAACTAGGGTGAGTCATTCCAGCTAAACGCAGCTCAGCACTATTTAAGAGGGGGTCTGTTAAAAATGCACAATCAGTAAGCTTTGCACAGTTAGGAATGAGAGATCATATCCAGAGGAAGATACAGCTGGAGTGACTGTATAATTTGGAGGCACTGTGGGGAGTTGGTGCAGAGGGGAAATGGTGCTTTCTACTTGGTTTTTTTTTGGTTCATTGTAGGTCAGGTATTTTAAACATTGATGCCCAAGATCAGGGGCCCAGCATTAAAGAATAACGTCACAGGTAAACTGTAAGTTTGTTGATCTATATTAACTAATATTTATTAAATGTTACTTTCAGATTGAAGGTAAAAAGAGGAAATGCTTACAAAATAAAAGACCAGTATGAAATACTTAAAACTCAAATTAAGTACAATTATCAAAACTAGAGATGGTGGGTCAAGTAATGTGTTGTGACTGCATAATGGGGGAGCTGGTGGACTCCAGTGAGGTTCATAGTGACTACATCTGTGGCAAGTGATGGTTGCTTGAGGAACTCTGGCTCAGAGTTGATGAGCTACAGTCTGAACTTCAAACACTACTACTCATCAGGGATGGGGAGTGTTACCTGGACACTGTTTCAGGAGCTAGTCACACTCTTAGATTTAACTACCTCCAATTTAGTCAGTGGTCAGGGACAAGAGGGTGTGACTATGATTGAGGCAGGTGGAGTGATCCAGGAGGTAGTACTGCTTCATCCCTGTGTGGATGAGTGCGGGGGCTGTAGGAAGGATAAGTGAACTGATCGTAATGCCATGATACAAGGAGCCATTTAAGAGAGGGGAGAAAATGAGAAATGTAGTTGTAATCAGGAATTGTTATAGTCAGGGGAACAGCCACCATTCTTTGCGGCCAGGATTGAGAGTCCCAAGGGCTATGTTGCCTGCCTGGTGCCTGGGCCCACGATATCCCATCCGGGCTGCAGAAGAACTCTGAGTAGGAGGGAAAGGTCCAGTTGTTGTGATCCCTGTAGGTACCAGTCATTGTAGGTGGAAAGAGGTTCTGCTGAAGGAATATGAGCAGCTAGGGGCTAAATTAGAAAGCAGAAGCAAAAATGGTAGATTACTATCTGAGCCACCAGCAAATGGTACAGGGTCAACAAGATTAAAGATGTAAACACTTGGCTCAAAGATTGAATTCATGGGACATTGGCACCAGTACTAGGAAAGGAGGGAGCTGCTTTGATGGGAAGGGCTCCACCTAAATCATGCTAGGACCAGAGTTCTGGCAAATGATGTAACAATGTAAATAAGGGTGGGGTGAACAGCTTGGTTTCTTGGAAAATTATGGAGAAAGTTAAAGATGGGCAGGGCTCAGCAGAGGTAATTAGTTTCCAGAACAAGTAATAGGACAGCGAGTATGGGAAAAGGTCAGGAACCTAACTTCAGAGACAGCAGATAAAGGGACAACTGAGGTGGGGAGCAGGCAATGCAGGACTGAGGGTCTTGGACTTAAAATGCATGCAGTATATGAAACAAGGTAAATGAGCCTGTAGTGCAGATTGGAATTGGCAGGTATGATGATGTGGGCATCACAGATGTGGCTGCAAAGGGACCAGAGCTAGGAAATGAATATCCAAGGATACACGTCCTATCAAAAGGAGGGGCAGAGGAGGTAGGGTTGATGAAATTAAACCAACAACAAGAAGTTATACAGAGTTGGAAAGTGTTGAATCTGTGTGGGTAGAGTTGCGGAACCGCAAAGGGAAAGAGCTCCCAATGGGAGTTGGGTACAGGCCTCCTAGCAGTATGCTGGATGTGGCAAAGAAAATAAGTTAGGAGACAGAAAAGGCACTAGTAAAATAATCGTGGAGGACTTGGATATGCGGATGGACTGGGAAAATCGGGTTGGTAGCAGATCTCAAGAAAAGGAATTTGTGGAATGTCTGGGTTTATTATTTGGAGCAGCTTGTTGTAGAGCCCACTTGGGAGCAGGCAGATCTGGATTTGGTGATAACTCAGAGCAGGCTTGATAAAGGAGCTGAAGGTGAAGGAATCCCAAGGGGCCAGTGACCATAATGTGATAGAATTCACCCTACGGTTTGAGAGGGAGAAGGTGGAATTCAATTTAACAGTAATACAATTGAGTAAAGGTAACTACAAAGACATGAGAGAAGAGCTGGTCAGAGTTGACTGGAAGGGCACCCTAGCAGGGAAGATGATGGAGCAGCAATGGAAGTAGTTTCTGGGGATAATTCAAGAGGTACTGCAGAAAATCTTCCCAAAGAAGAGGAAATGTACTAAGAGAGGACAAGGCAACCATGGCTGGCGGAAGTCAGGGATGCTTAAAAGCAAAAGAAAGCATACAATGTGGTGAAGACTAGTGGGAAGCCTCTTAAAAGCCAGAACAGGATAACTTAAAAAGCAATAAGGGGCAGAAGATGAAATAGGAGAGTAATCTAGGTAGCAATATAAAATAAGATTGCAAGATTTTTTCACTTGACCATTCCTAACAGGTAGGAGAGTGGCAAGACACTGCATGGCTGGAAAATGAACTGAGAGAAATAGCAATGGGGATCAAAGAAATGGTGTAGGAACTGAAGAGATTTTTCATCAGTCTTCGTGGTGGAAGACACTGGCAGTATACCAGGACTTTGAGAGTGTCGGGGCAGAGGGGAATGTAATCTCCATCACTAAGGAGAAGGTGCTGGGAAAACTGAAGGTGGATAAATCGCCTGGAGTAGATGAACTATGCCCCAAAGTTCTGAAGGAGATAATGAGAAGATTGTAGAGGCATTGGTGGTGATCTGTCAGGATGTTGCCAGAAGACTGGAGAATAGCTAACATCACACTCCTGTTTAAGAAGGGCAGGAGGCAGAAGAGAAGAAACTATACAGGCTGACCATGGTTTTTAGTAAGATTTGGAGTCTGTTATTAAAGATACGATTGTGGAGCACTTGGAAATGCATGGTAAAATAGAACTGAGTCAACATGGCTTGGTCAAGGAGCAGTCATACTTGACAAATCTATTAGAATTTTTTTTTTTAGGTAACAACAGGTTAGACAAAGGAGTTACTGGACCCAATGGATTTAGATTTTCCAGAAAGTGTTTGACAATGTGCTGCATGAGAGGCTGCTAAATAAAATAAGAGCTCCTGATGTTATTGGCAAGATATTAGCATGGATATAGGATTGGCTGACTGGCAGAAGAGAGGGTAACTATAAAAGAGGCTTTTTCAGGAGGGAGCTGGTGATCGGTGGAGTACCACAAGGTTTCGTGGTGGGACCACAACTATTCTTATTTTAGAGTAATGATCTGGACAAAGGAGCTGACGGCGTTGTTGCTAAGGTCGCAGATGACAGATTGTTGGAGGGATGAGTGGCATTGAAATTGGTGAGACTGTAGAAGAACTTGGACAGACTGGCGAGTGGGCAAGGAACTGGCAGGTGGAGGACAATGTGGGATAGTGTTAGGTTATGTACTTTGAGGGGGGAATAATAGAGGTGTTGACTATTCTCTAAAAGAAGAAAGGATTTGGAAATCTGAAGCACGAAGGGACCTGGAAGTCCTAGTTCAGGATTTTCTGAAGGTTATTGTGCAGATTCATTTGGCAGTTAAGTAGGCAAATGCAATGTTAACATTTATTTTAAGAGGGCTAGAATGGAAGAACAGAGATGTACTACAGAATCTGCATAAGGCTCTAGTCAGACTGCATTTGGAATATTGAGCAATTTTGGGCTCTCTATCCAAGGAAGGAAGTATTGGCGTTGGATAGGGTCCACAGGTGGTTTACAAGAATGATCCTAGGGATGAGGTCCTCATCATAGGGAGCAATTGAAGACTCAGTCTGCACTTCATAGAGTTTTGAAGGATGAAGGGAGGATCTGATTGAAACATACAAAATACTAAGAGGACTGGGTAGAGTGGAAATGGAGAACTTTTTTCCCCCACTAGTGAGAGATATCAGGACCCTAGGGCACAGCCACAGTGAAGGGATGGCAATTTAGAACCGAGATGAGGAGGAGCCTCTAGACAGATGATGGTGAACCTGTGGAACTTATTGCTGCAGAGGGCTGTGGAGGCCAAGTCACTGAGTGTATTTAAGACACGTAGGTGAGGGAATCAAGGGTTATGGGGAGAAGGCAGGAAAATGTGGTTGAGAAACCTTAAGCATGATCAAATGGCAGAGCAGAATTAATAGGCCAAATGGCCTAACTCTGCTCCTAAACTTATAGCCTTATGATCCTCGCATTCTACTTCCCAAAACCCTATGCATTAAGCACCCTGGGAGAGGAGGAAAACCTAGGCTGAGAAGCTCCTCCACTTCTACCATACTTGTAGATTCCACGAAGACCGATAGAGTATGCATCAGCAGAGGTGAATGCAAGGTCAGTGCTAATTAAATCCAACTTGGCTTGAGCCTGATCCTGCCCATTTTCCCCAGTGGTTAAGACTTGGGGCATTGTCTCTTCCTCCCTCTCTAGGCCTGCTTCTTAATGGAAATAGCAGAGGTTTTGTTATTTATCTGTTACTTGGCACTTTGTATTCATTACTCACTTATTCAATTATCAATTTATTGTTTTGTCAGCTGCTTTTTTGAAATTTATTTACTATTTTGCCAAACCTTATCTTTTGAAATTTGTACTCCAAGTTCAAGGCAAAATTGATGTGTCCTCCCTCGTGTGAAAATTGGACAACCCTGTTCCAAGCCAGTGCACATGGTAACCCCCGACATGTCATCCTACACGTTGAGCTTCTGCTGACTTCATGTCAAGGAGAAATGGCTGTCAAAGTGCAACCTTAAATGTGGTGTCAATGGAAAAAGGTTTTAACCATGTTTGCAGAGCTCATTGAATTGCATGGCTCCGAGTTTTAAGGAAATGGTCATTTGAGCCGTAAAATCTCTAATTTGTCACCAAGATTCTCAGCTGAATTATTCTGAAGAAATAAATGTTGTTTTGAGTAATTGGACAATGACAACATAGGGCCCTGTGGAATATATGGATATTAAATCAATTTATTCACATACAGAAACAATTCAATGAATTTAATTTACATAATTATTTATAATTCAGTTTTCTGGCTGTATCTGATACACGTGAGATCTAGTCTATTTATGAGCTTGAAGCTTACCACAGCAGGACGTATGCTTTCCAATTCCTTACATCTAGAAGTCCAGTCCTTAGAAGTGAGGTATCCTAAGGAGATTGAAAATTGGTTTCTCTGAAATCTTCTGCTTTTCAGCTAATTTGTGTGGTCACTGTACCTGCAGGTGGTAAGGATTGCTAAGTCATTAATACAAAGGAAAGCTGACACCATGATACCTTTATGGATTCTGTGGTTTACAGAATAAGAAACTTTTTTTACGCTACTGTTTGTGTTGCATAAAGTTTTGCAAAAGTTGCATCTTGTTGAAGAAAGTGCAACTGAGTTATTAACAGCCTACTAACATTGTACTTACTGTTACAGCGGCCTCGAGACAATTTTTATATTAGTAGAATATTTTCAGACACTTATGTTGATATTTCATATTTTGTATGTATGATATTTCAGCTTCTACTTTTGTGTGTCCCATACTTTCAATTCACGCTGTCAAAAGACTCATTAGCTTTTTCTCCCTGGCTTCGTCTGCAGGGTTACTCCAATGTGATATCTTGCTTACGCTACTTGATAACATCACTGTTGCTGGAGACCTGGAGATCCCTTTGCCTTGCCAAAAGATTAGAAATGATATCTGGAAAGCAGATAGTCAGGCCACTGGGATAATTTAATCTTTGTGGACAGCTTTCTTTGCGGATAGCAGCGAACACCATTGTCTTACAATGGAGAAATTTAGGCCTTTGACATTCACTTAAATTTATGGAAACAGGTAGACTGTGTGATTAAAAAGAAAGATAATTTTAGCTGACAAGAGAAATTCACTTTAAAATTAGCTTGCAGTCTCTTTGGGATAATTCTAAGAGATGAAGTTTCTCTGTACAATTTGCAGGAATGCAAATTTAACACATTTGACTCAATGTTTTCTCCTCTTCAAGATCTTTCTCCAACTAAATTAACCTGATATAATGTGGAGATTAATACGTCCTTAGATATTTTTTAATGGTTGTAAAAAATAATTTGGATGAAGGAAAATCGTATGAACATACTTGCGAACGAGCAGCAGAATTAGACCACTTGGCACCTCATGTCTGCTCCACAAATCAAAAATAACATGGCTAACATGATGATTCCATATTTGTTTACCCAAATAACCTTTCGCTTGCCTATCAGGAATCCATTTACCTCTGCCTTAAAAATATTCAAGGATTCTGCTTTTCACTGCCTTTGGAAGAAGATTTCCAAAGACCTGCGACCTTCTGAGAAAACATTTCTCCTAACTCTGCCTTAAATGGGCCACCCCTTATTTGTCAACATTGGTTATTAGTTCTTTTCTCTTATTCCCCGCCACAGGACACAACATCTTTTCCACCCTGTCAAGCCCCTTTAGATCTTGTTTCAATCAGGTCAGCTTGTACTCATCTAAACTCTAATGGATACAACTTGAGACTGTGTAACCATTTTGCCATAAGATGAGACTCCTTTTCCAGGTTTTAGTATTCCAGTCCAGTAAACCTACTCTGAACTGTTTCCACCACATTTGCCTTACTTAAATAAAGAGATCAAGACTATACACAGCACACCGGGTCTGGCCTCACCAATGTCTTCTATAACTGAAGCATACCTCTAAATTTGCATTTAATTCCCATTCTAATAAACAGCAATATTCTATTGACTCTCCCAATTATTTGCTGTACTGAACTAATAACTTTTTGCAATTCATGCCCTAGAACACTCGGATCCCTCTGCACCTCCGATGTGTAATCTTTCACAATTTAGATAAAACTTATTTTTATTCTTGTCCAAATTCAAACTTTCTCAATTACACTGTTTTTGTTTTGCCTGATATCTGCCCATTCTCCCAACCAATCGATTATCCCTTTGTAACCTCCTCATACATTACTTTCCTATCTTTTGTGTCAACAGCACTGATCCCTGTGGTGCATAAATCATTACATATTTCTAACAGAGCCAGGAAATGATTCATTGATCTCTCTGTCTGCATTTCCTGCTGATTACCTGGTCTTTTTATGCATACTATCCTGGAGGAAATAAGCATCCCAACTATTATTCCAGGGTTTAAGATATAATCACTATTAAACTTTGTTTAACTTCCTTAATACTTTTAATGCATTTATTAGCAAGAGATTCTAGAGATAAGAATTTCAGGGTTGACTTTTATTTCTATGCCAATTTGATATTGTACAGATATTGGTGCAGCCTCTTCTGGAGTACTGTGTGCAGTTCAGGTCACCTAATTATAAGAAGGATGTTGAGGGTTCGGGATGTTTGGGATAGAGGGTTTAAGATATAAAAATCGACTGGGACTTTTTTCATTGGGCTGTAGGAGGTTGAGGGGTGACCTAATCGAGGTTTATAAAGTCATGAGGGACATAGGTAAGGTGAGTTTCAAGGGCCTTTTTCTGAAGGTGGGGGAATTCAAAGCCAAGGGTTCATATATTTAAGGTGAGAGGAATGAACTGACAGAAGGTGAGGGATACAAGTACAGTTTTATTGTTTAAGAGACATTTGGGTAAGTTCATGAATAGGAAAGGTTTGGATGGATATGGGCCAAGCGCAGGCAGGTGAGACTAGTTTTAGTGTGGGAATGTGGTGGTTGTTGACTGGTTGGACCGAAGGGTCTGTTTCCAAGCTGTGTGACTCTACGAAATCCTGCTAGCATTTTTTTTTGGTGTGGCTCATATGCTTCACATGTTATAAGCTAGCTGAAAGATCTTTGCTAAGACTGCATTCCGTCAACTAAGAACCAAGATTAAACTACAAATCAAGCCACTTAATGAAAATATAAGACAACACTGTAAGTGGAATTCATTGTGCTCTACTGTCATCACAAACTGGCACTTAAAGTATAAATTAACATTTGGAAAACTGCTTCCAAAACTTTCATATAATAACTAGGCACTTCAATGTTTTGCCTGTATTTCCTTTCTGTGGGTGGAATTTTCCTGGGCAATAACAAGACACAGTTTGGAAAATATGGTGAGATCAGAAGAGAGATTCTTGAGGTCGAGTAAATACAGTCCAACTTTCCATTTGTGATTTCAACAGCAAGATGAGAATCACCAGGGAGCAGCAAGAGGATTATTGGCATGCAGTAACTTTTCACTATTGCTGTATCTCTCTTCATGTATAGCCAGGTTGCTACTTTCCCAATCAGTGGAGACACAAGGAGGTGCCAGTTCCTGCTGTGGAAGCCACAGCAGTTACCTGATGGTGACAACCCACTGGCACCTTGCTTGGCATTCATCTTGGGTCACAATTCTCACAACTCATCATGCTTCATGGACAGCAACCACCTGCACCCTCTGTCTCTGGAGGTTGACCTCAGAAAAGCACGAACCTCACCACATCATGGCACATCCTGGACCAACCTATACAGTTTGGCACATCAATTCTGCACTTTGAAACTATCTTACAATGCAATGCTCTTACTAGGCTGGCTTGTGCTGAAGGACAGGCATCATCTCATGCATTGGAACAGGGTGCATCTAGGTTTCTTCACTTCCTTTCTTAGTGATCACTATCTGTGCTTTCTTAGATAGTCACAGCACCTCTGTCTTGCCTTTGCCTTTTAGCACAGACAAAAAGCCAGGCAGATTGTGATATTTACCAGCAATGAACAGTCAAGATGGTGGACATGCTGATATAGCACTTTTGCTCTGTCATTGTCACTGTGCATGCAGCTGCTGCATCCACAAATAATGCACTGCATGTGCTACAACCAGATGGCCAAGTCTAAAAGTCTAAGCTGATGAGTGTTTAATCCTGTTAAGGGACACTACATGGTCTGTCAGGAGGCTGTGGTCATTCTCAATAAGGAAAGGTGTTAAGTTGTCCTGAGTGAGTAGGACGTGCAGAGGGCAGACGGGTCAGCCATTTGAGGAGACTGGCTCTCACTTAACCTTTGTGGGAAGATGCTACATGCAATATTGAGAGAAGTGGACCTTGAGATGAGGTGGGTGCAATGACAGGGTTAGAATCAGTGTGAGGCAGCAGAGAGAAGAAGGAGGCACGTGTTGTTGTGATGCACAGAAGATCATTGACCTTTTTTACAGGATTATTGTGCATTCCTCCAGCCCACAGACACTGTACTGATCCAGGTGGCTACTTCAGACCAGGCTGGTAGCACCTGAAATGGTATGCAGCTGGGGGTTAAATATGACTCCTGCAACATGAACACTTCTGCTGCTGCCTTCAGTTGTTGCTCAGTGCAGGAGTGGCACTGTGGAGATGGGGTGCATACCTTAATAAGGTGAGCATAATAAAGTTGCATGAGGAAACTCATTTGGGTTCATAGAACAAACCTTCTGTGAAACTCCCTGAAAATGACACTGCCAAACTTTGGCAAAATTCACCCTATGAATAATTGCATAGATTACATCAATGATACTTCCAAACATTCTTGACTGTAAGCACTTTGGGGCATCTTAAGGTTGTGAAAACAAACACAAATATTTCTTGCTTTAAAAGTAATATAGATGGTAGATCAGCTTGTATAACACAGACCAGGATTGTCATAGTTTCCACATTCTGACTGGCAGGACGTGCTGTGGGAACCACATGTACCATACAGTAAGCTGCTTATCGTGATCAGGGTTAATTGTCCAACTTTAGCTCTTATTTTTTTAAACTCATTGTATTTCTGATGTAGTGAAGTAAGATTTTACTTCTGAACACAATCTGTTCATGGAAACTGTAGTCAATCTGCTTACGTGGGAAAACAGTGTTAGAAAAAGTGTGAACTGCAACCATTGACAGGAACTTGATTTAATACTGCATCTAAAGATTGACAATGCAACACTCTCTTTCAGGTGTGTGCTGGAGCAGCAGCCTAGATCTGAGCTTAAGTCTCTAATAGAATTTAAGCCCCAAGTTTTCTGACTGAGATAGAAAAGAAAGATTTTTTTTGGCATCTTTTGCAGCTGCTGTCTGTCTTGTAATTTATAGCCAGTGAACATTTTTGAAGTGTAGTCACTCTAGTCAACATAGAAAAATGAGGGGAGATTTGTATGACATAACACCTTTCACATCCTCAAAAACCAGTTGGTTTCAAAAGTAATTATGGTCACATTTTCAGTCAAACATAACTACATATATTTTTAAATTCAATAGACATGGCTAATTTGTGACAGTGTTGTACATCTACCAGCAGGGTAGCGTATGACCTATTTGTATTGACAATGACACCAGGTAGCAAAGATTTTAATGGAATGGATGAACTCGAGGTCTAGGACAGCAGAAACATACATTACCTTGTGGTGATCCTGTTCTTGATCTGTATCAGTATAATGCACTGATTAGGTCAATTTGCAGTTTTTCTTGTCTGATTTTATAGAAAAGGTATTAGATCCTTGGAAAATATGCAACTCAGTTCCACAATGATGATATTGGGATTGTATTGATGCAGGTATGAGGGTTAACTTTTTTCAAAAAAAAACTTCTTTGGAATGCATGAAAAAGGTTCCATTTAAAAAAATAGTTTGAGTTTGCAAGAGGATTTAGAGTGGGGGGAAAATATTCTGGTCAGTGAACTGAGAAAATGATATTGTAAATTTAGACTTAGAGGGAGGAAAGAAGGGGGAGTTTAAAAGGACTTTGTTCAATCAAAAAGTTGTTAGAATAAGCATTACCATTGGCAAATACTAAATCCGAATCCAATATGACTATCAAGAGTGAATTAGATGCAAGTTTACGAGCAAAATTATTACAGGAAATGGGACAGAAGTAGATAGCTTTGATGTAGAATAGCGATGGTGCTGGCACAGTCACAATTGACCATCTGCTGTGCTGAAATTTCCATGATTTCAATTCTCCCATTATAGAATGCGGCTATATTCTGTGTGTATAATACTATTGTCTCTAAAACCTGCCTGGGAGATTATTCCGAATGCTTTTCACTCTGAATAAAAGTGTTTTTTCCTGATGTTTATAAATTTTATTTTTTTTCACTTTTTTCTTTAATGCACTTCAGTCATACCTTTTTTCTCTTATTTTGCAACCATTTTCTTAGTTTACCTTATTTATCTAGCCTACTACTAAGTATTTTATAGAAGTTATTGAGAACCCCTAATTGACTACCTACATGGGAAAACTTGAACTTCCTCCCCATCTTTTCTTTATGGTTCATCCCTTAGCAACAATATGTTTGGTCTTTTGTGCAACTTTTTAATGAAGGTATAGATTTTTGGTTGTAGTAACTTACACAACAGAACATTAGTTTATTTTAAACTCCGAATGAAATCTATATAGAAAAGACCTTGTGTTAAGGAATTTACTCTATTCCTCTGAAGCCTTATCCACTACCTGTGCTAGTCTTTAGATGGTTTAATTCAACTGTCATTTTGTATGTTCATTGAGTAGAAAAGCAATGTTGTTTTACTGTATCTTATCTTCATTGCTGTACAATTCAGGGTCTGCAAATTGATTAAGCTTACTTTGTTTTTCTTTTCCCGATTTATAACAATAGAGACCAAGTGGGATCTCATGCAATGCCTCCCTCCGTTTCCTGTTTTCATTACACTTCCGAGTTGCCTGCATTTTACCCATTTCTTATTCATTCTCTTGATTAACCAGAGATTCTTCATGTGGAGACCTATTAAAGCTCCTTGATCATGCAAATAAAAGCACTCATGTGTAGGATCTGGTTTTAACTTTTTTTTTGCAAGTGGATGGGGTTTTGAATGAGTTAAAATTAAAACCCCAGTATATAATTTGGAAAGTCCACCAAACGTCAAGCTTGGGACATTCTTCAGCTATATATTGTCCTTCAATATTTATTCTCCAGATACTCCCTTGAATGGATTTCATGGCTGAATTTCTTATTATTCTTACAGTAATGGGTGGTATGTCTTATTTGTCGCTTTTTTCATACATATTTCTAAATTCTTCAACACTAATTGGTTTTTTTTGATAAAACCTAGTCTTCCTCTAATATGCCTATCACCTTTAACATGACCTGAGGTAAGAACCCTTAACTTGTGAAATATTGCTACCAACTTAATGTAATCTGCTCTAGGATATTGGATACATGATAGAATTTGAGAGCAAGTGAGTGTTATCACTTTGAACACTTCCAGAAAGTATTCATTTGTACTCTCTGCTTCAAAACATTATCTTGGTGACTCATTTCACAACTCCATTACCCTGTCAGTGGAATCATTCTGCCTGATTTTCTTTTAGTCTGAATTCTTAAATTTTAACTTTTATCTTCTGCCAGTTGAACTTTTCACTGTAGGAAACTGATTTAAATTTCAAGATTAATCCCTGCCAATTCCTGGAACAGGAAACTGGGTGCATGTAGAAGTCATTTTGCCCACATCATTTTAATATTCTTGGTTGGTTTTTGCTTTTTGTTTTGGGAAACAAGACATGTGCACGAGTGCAGACTTGATACAAATACACAACAATGGATCTCTGCCAACCATCTCCTTCCGTTCAACCACCTATTGATGTATAGGTGTAACACTGATGAAAATTGCCCAGAATATTTTTGTTAGCGTAATCTATTTTCAGAGGAGTGTTTTTAAAAAAGAAAAAAATCCCAAGAAGAACACAGTCGCTTAATTTCCATCTTAAATTGGAGGCCCCTTATTTTTAAACCATGTTTCCTAGTTCTAGTTTCCCTCAAGTGGAAACATCCTTTCAGCACTACCCTGTCAAGTCCCTTCAGAATCTTGTTTCAATAAGATCACTTCTCATTCCTAACTCTAATTGGTAGTACAGACCCAGGCTTTCTAACCTTTCCTCAAAGAGAACTCCTCAATCTCTGGTTGCATTTAAGTGACTCTTCTCTGAACTATTTCTAACACATTTCCGATCTATAGACAGGGCATTAATGTACAAAGCACTCCTCATGCGGTTTCAACATTATGCTGCACAATTGTAGCAATACATCCTACTTTTATATTCCATTCCCACACAACAAATTACAATATTTCAATTCCCTAATTAATCACTTGGTGTGCTTGCAATCTAATATTTTGTGCCTTCCGCACCAGTGCACCAAGATTCCTCTGCACCTCAGTTCTGCAATCTCTCTTTCAAAAAGAACATACTGCTTTTCACTTCTTCCTGCTAAAGTAGACAATTTCCTATTTACTTACTGTCCTTTTTATTTGCCCGCTCACTTAACCTATCTATATCCCTTCGTAGACTCCTTTTTGTCCACCTCATAGCTTTCTTTCCTACTTATCTTTGTCAGCAGCAAATCTAGCTACAATATATTAGGTCACTTTATTCTAATCCAGTAAAGTAAATAGTTGACGTCTCAGTACTCAACCCTATTGCTCTCAACACATTACATGTTGCCAATCAGAAACTGACGCATTTATGCTGTCTCTGTTTCCTGTTGTGCTAACCAATCCTCTAACTGTGACCTTGAGCACTTATTTTGCACAGCCTTTTAAGTACAGCAGATTCACAGATCCCTTTTTAATCCTAATTGCTTGTTAATTCTTCAAAAGAGTCTAATAAATTAGGAAAACATGACTTTTCTTTCACAGGACCATGTTGACTCTGCCTGAATGCACTGATATTTTCTAAGTGCTTTGCTGTAACTACTTCATTATAGATGCTCACATTTCCCCTATGTATTTATCAAACTAGCCAATAATGTCCTGCTTTCTGTCTCTATACTTTCTTGATCACAGAATTCACACTTGCTACTCTCCAATTTGGGACATTTCCAGATTCTTGGAACATTAATACAGTGCATCTATTCTCTTAGCAGCCATCTATTTTAAGATCCCAGTGTGAAGTCTAGGAGGGCGTTTGAACTTGTCAGCTTCTGGTTATAATGTCCTTGATAATAAATTTATTTACAGAATGCAGCATTACATAGGTTGCTTCCTAACTATCAATGCCAATGCTCCAAAAATCTCTGTTTACAAGTGCTCTAATACTTAATTAAAATTAACCTGTCCCCACGTATCATTAAAATATAATTAACAATACTAATAACAGTATTGAAATATATAAATCTTTGAGCTCTTAGATTTTGAGGCGTGCTTTATTTTCTTTGGGCACTTTTATTTTCACTAAAGTAAATGGCAGCTCAATTGTTTAATACAAATTGCCCAAACTCTTCCTATAAGGTACTGGAGAATATGATCAGAGACAAAGCAATTCAGCATGCCCATGGGTGAGATGCTTGACTTTATTCAGTCAGGATACATTCTGCAGATCTTCTCTTTTTCAACCTTCAGGGTGAAAATGACCACATTAATCATCAGGGGCTTGTTTGTTGGATACACTGGTGATTTTTAAGGCTGATATGCACCGGCGTATTGTTTTTTTTTTTGCTGTCAGCGGAATAGGATATGGCAGAATTGCTGGCTTGGTATTTCCTCTGTTTGCATTTTCCCACTGCTTTTCGGATATACTGGCTTTTGAAGGAAGCCACGGTCCTCACTTGGCATGACCAATGAAACAGGAATCTTGGGCGAGCTTCCCCCAGGATAGTACAACAACATTTTCCCAACCTGGCAAGTTATGTCTTCAGCTGAACTTATTGTTAGGTTAAGATAGCAACCAATAGATAATTCAGAGCAATAAAGGAACTTAGTCAGCATTACCATTTATAGACTGCGTACTGTAATGAAATGGTCTTCTCCTTAGGAATTTTCAGTCCAGCATGGGGTAGAACATAGTTGCAGGTACATTACAGAAGAAGCAACATAGCTAAGTTGACTGATATCAGCACACAGAATTCCTAAATTAGGAATTCTAATGCATCTGTTTATGGATTCCAAAGGAATTAAGTATGAAACTACATTTTAATATTTGTGAACATTTATTAAAGAATCCATTCTAAATAACATTATAGTAAAAAGTATCATGTCATAGAATACATGATCAATTAAAGTTCTATAATAATTCTGCATTAAATTTAAACAATTTTTTAATTGGCTGAAAGAAAAATGGATTTTGAAACAAATGTTAAGGAGGTTATCCTCAGTATAATTCCTTAATAGGATGAGGTACCTTTTTGTTTTGACATTCCTTTAAAGATAAAGAAATCTTTTTTGTAGATGTCAATGCTGAAATAACTTGAGGCCAATATCCCATCACTAAGTCACCTTTTATTTACACAGTGGCATTTAAGACCGTAAGACCATAAAACATAGGAGTGGAAGTAAGGCCATTTGGCCCATCGAGTCCACTCCGCCATTTAATCATGGCTGATGGGCATTTCAACTCCACTTACCCGCACTCTCCCCGTAGCCCTTGATTCCTTGCGAGATCAAGAATTTATCAATCTCTGCCTTGAAGACATTCAACGTCCCGGCCTCCACTGCGCTCCGTGGCAATGAATTCCACAGGCCCACCACCCTCTGGCTGAAGAAATGTCTCCTCATTTCCGTTCTAAATTGACCCCCTCTAATTCTAAGGCTTTGCCCACGGGTCCTAGTGTCCCCACCAAACGGAAACAACTTCCCAGCGTCCACACTTTCTAAGCCATGCATTATCTTGTAAGTTTCTATTAGATCTCCCCTCAACCTTCTGAACTCTAATGAATACAATCCCAGGATCCTCAGCCGTTCATCGTATGTTAGGCCTACCGTTCCAGGGATCATCCGTGTGAATCTCCGCTGGACACGCTCCAGTGTCAGTATGTCCTTCCCGAGGTGTGGGGCCCAAAATAGGACACAGTGTTCTAAATGGGGCCTAACTAGAGCTTTACAAAGGCTCAGAAGCACATCGCTGCTTTTATATTCCAACCCTCTTGAGATAAAAATTTACTTGACCCTGATCCGGCTCCTTCAGAACCAGCTCTGAGTGAACAGGATGACTGACAGTCTTGTTCTTAAATGTCCTGATTGGACCAGATTAACAGCCCTAATCAGGGAACTCCTTCTAGGAGGTCCGCCTGGCTGACCTTGTTATAATCACTACAAATGCCATGCAGCCAAAACTTGGTTGCTGTAGTCTGCTTCCATTGACCCATGGAGCTTAGGTTTTAAATACATTTCATAGCACTGTCTGTGGGCCTAAAAATAATCTGCTATTGTTAGCATGTTCTTAAAGCAGAAATCTTGATGATCATAATCCTCTTTCAAACATCTAATTTACAAACAACATATTATGTACAAAGCCACTTCACCTCCCTAAATGTCTGCAATGTATAGCAAGATCTTGCTGCTAACAACAATTCAAATTCTCATTTCTTAGTTTGCTATAATTTGCACACCTTTTTAATCAAATTTTTTGATTTTCTGCCCCCTTGATCCAACAGCATTCTTGGGTACAAATGAGTGAAGTATATTTAAATGTTGGAATCGGAATGATCTTGTGTGGTCAATGCTGTAATTGCACAATTGTTTATTGTCTTAAATCTGTGCATTTATGAATATTTTACAGGCCCTGTGAAATTCTGTCTGTCGAACCAAAAATGCCCAAAAGCTTAGTGAGCAGTTGTCAAACCGTAAATTGTTCAGGTGTTAAGTCCCAGTAACTGTTGTTGAAAATACAAATATTTGAAATGCTGACTGATGAGGATATGCTGGTGTGTGAACAGCAACATTTTCAAAGTGGTTACATTATTATGTGGCAACATGTGTGTATGAAGTCCTCTCTGTTCTCCATCTGCAGCTGATGGTAACATTGCAAAATGAGATGCTCTCCAGAGATACATATCCTAGTGCTCTTTCTTTCAGTATTTACTTCCAAGCAAGAAACAAAACAATTAAGTCACATCATTGTTTGTGCAAAATTTGTAGTCAAATCTTTGAAAAATTATGCCGTCACTTGGCGTCAGATTGGATGGAGTCATGCACGATGGTGGAAGGTCATTAATTACTTTCAGTACCTTGTACAATCAATCCAGGGTTCCATAGTCAATATGAAAGGTTTCAAACTGTACCATTGTTTGGAATTTGTCTGGACCTGAAACCTTGTTGGTGCAGTGGGGAATCTATGGGACCAAGCTTCAGTTTGTGGCATTGATGTTCAGTGGAACTGGCTTGATTTAAAAGGTAGAGCTAGAAGGCAAATGTTTGCTAAGTTTATTGTAAATAAGAGGTTTTGTACTGAGAATCATTCAGGAATCATGAAAATAAACCCATTTAAGATATAAATTTCCATCTATTGGTAGATGACACGAAATCAAAATCTTTTTCTGCCCAAGATATGATAGCTGCAAGTGTGGTACTTTAGCGTCTTAAACAGTATATTGCTTGTATATCATAGTTGTACATTAATTCCACAAATTAAAATGCCATATGTTTCAAGAAATCTCAGAATAGAGGACGAAAGCAGTTTTAGATGTATTGCATGCACTTGTAGTATTTTCGGTACAATTTGCAAGCAAAAAGTTTATTATGGCGACTAATCCCATGGTTATTGGCTGATCATGTGCATACAAGCCTAAACAGAATAGTTTGGCATCAGGTGCAAGCAGTTTCAAAATAAGAGCAAAATCCCATGGGATTAAATGGTTTCTGACTACTAACCTGAGTAAGTGGATGAATACCTCCAAACAGGTGTATTGTTCAATGAAAGGTTGGACAGCCTAGGCAATTATCCTCTGCAGTTTAGAGTGGTAGTTGACTTTATTGCAATGTATTTGGTGCAAATGTTGCCATCACATGGTACCAGTGATGCCGATAGTGTCGTACAACAGTGTGCCATATGTACACCCCCTTGACTGAGGACTGCTGAGTAGCATAGCCATCAACCTGGTTACATTCCAAGGCCAACTGGCATCACATTCCATAGCAAGGCATGTATGCTGGTCACCACTGGGTGAATGTGTGCTAGCACAGCAAGCAAACACCCCAGGTAGACAGTCCTTGCCATGGCCTGGATGCTTGCCCCTGTACCCGATACAGCTGTGCGCTGCTTGTTGCCAGTGCACCCTGTTAAATAAACCTGTGCGTCAAGGGAGTGCTGCCAGTGTTGCACGCTGGAGACGAGGATCTGCTGTATGTTGGAAAGCAATGTCTTTGGAGGAACAGTACGTGCAAATCGTACCTGGTGCTGCTGTCCTAACCTGGTCAAGGTGGAGGTCATTCAGAGGGAGCAGTGATCTGAATCTACCAGGTACCCACTGTTTTCCTCGTCAGGTTTTCCCAGTGGTGAGTTTGAGATCAGAAATGACGTTTTATTTGAGGCAAATTGGGGCCTTTTGCTAAAAGCTCACATCTTGATTGCTGCCAATTGTCAACTTCTCACTACCTGGCAACAATCTTAGCACACAACTAAGTGTGCACATCTGGGCACTAGCCAGCTCTTTACTGACAGAAGCTGTTCTACTCTCAGGTCTGGTGGCTGCGGCATTGTCTGAGAGTATACATGTTTGCTGGACCAACTGTGATTGGAGGTTTTTCCTCAGGTTGACTGACCAATGATGACGATGATGGGATCACTGTCACTGTAGCCTGCTGGATAGGGTGGTGAAGCAGGGCATTTGTTTTTCTTTGGGCATTCCTTGCGGAATTAAGGGAAATGATCCTCTACTGAACAAAAGGAACAATGTCATGGTGACATTTGATCACATGGAACTGGAGCTTGAGTCTGCAGGGTTCCAGTAGATGTCCTCTCTCTATGCTTTGTAAATACCTTTTTATTTAAATAAAGTTTGTTAGTACTTACTCATTTACAGGTAGACCTCTTGTTCCTGCATTCACCGTGTCAGGGGGCAGGGTGGTCATGGAAATGCTTGCTCTGTTACTTTTGACCAACAAGTTCCACTTCTGCTTCATTCTAGTGAAAACAGCTCCATGGCCTCTGTTGTTGGTGTACAGATTCACAGTTACTACATCCAGAATATCCAGACCTCTGCTACATTTCACACCCATTGCCACATCAATTGTGATTGATCACTGTATCCATGGCCACAGATAGGGTTTGTTATTTCCCAAATATACATCATAGTCCTGCCAAACATACCTTGTAACTTTCAACACATCCTCCGGTGGCAGTGTAAGGTCTATACAGGTTTTAAATACCAATGGTTTGACTTGGAGTCTTTCCTACAGCTTTCTCAGATTGCTTGTATGTTCCTGAAGTACTTGAGGTCCTTAATGCCCTTTTACACAGTGTGCATGTCTTGGCGGATAAGATGAGTCCGAGAATGGAATTTGGCATTGACATCAAGACAGTGTTGCAAATTGACTGATTTGTCTCCTATGAAAGCTATGAGTACTGGTTAACTTTTGAAGCAATATGGCATCCAGCCGGTTTCTGATCAGATGTTTACAAATGTATCTCAGACTCCACATTGCACCATGAGGGTGCTGCAGGTAGTTAAGCAAAACCGGGCACTACACAGGCCAATTCGTTACGTTTGATCTCACGTGATTGAGTTTCAGTTCTTCAGATTTCATGAATTTGCATTATGGAAAACTGCAAAAAGACATCTGGGAGTAGATGCCAATTTGATTGTCCAGCATTAAACATGACCAGAAATATTGCAGAGTAACTAAGTTTCAAATGTTTTTTCTTAAATGCAGAAATCTGGGTAGAATGAAAGAGTTTTACAGCTTTAGGAGCAAAAGGACAGTACAATAGTAAGACAAAAGAAATGATCCAATGCTGGGAACAGGACATTGCTGCTCATTGACTGACACTGAGTATAACAGTGTACTTGGCACTCTCATGAATTGGAGTTTATAATTAGGCACTTGGGATTTCTCTTTGCTTCCCTTTTTATGGAGTTGTGCTGTCTTGTGATTATAGCGGAGTCTAAGGTTAAACTAAGAATTATTAAATGAGGATGCACTCAGTTTGCAGAGTTGCATTTTCAGCAGTTCTGACTCTGCACTTCCATCGTTCACTGTGGAAATGACTTGAAGTACTTTTCAAATGTTTCCTCGGCTCTTTTTTAAAGATATCATGGAGTACTTGCAGGCTTGTTGTGGATGTTTTTCTTTTGGCTGCTGGTGCAATTGCTCGCGGTTTCGAGCTTTCCTATACCTGCTTGAAATTCAAATCCCTAAGTAAATATCCAACCTGTGCTGAATTAATTAAGGTCAAAAGTCAACGATACCTGGTTACAGTCAAGTTTATATGAAATCACACAAGCTTTTGGAGTGCCGCCTTTGTCAGGTGACTTCACTTGACGAAGGGGCAGTGTTTCGAAAGCTTGTGGATTCAAATAAACCTGTTGGATCAGAACGTGGTGTTGTGTGACATCTGACTTTGTCTACCCCATCCAATACTAGCACCTCCACATCATGAATTAATTGATCATTTATTCAAAATTGTGGTGAAACAAGTTGCTTCCAGACACGTAATTGATGGGCCTTCCTTACTGTGACTGTGACAATGCAGAGGCTGAGCACAGTTATTATAAGAAGGAATAGGAAGTGGGGTTTTGGAAGGGCTTTCCTGCGAGATGGTCTTTAGAGACCATTTACCTTATTGCGAACATCTGTATGGACAAATGCTCATCATGTCACTTCACAAATGGGATTGTGACTGAAACCTGCCAATTACTGCAACCAAAACTACAAAGTGTGTCAAGGACAGAATTGCCTGTTGTAACTGAGGTGAATCCCTTACTTTTTACTGCACTTCCGCACTTCTTCTTACATCCACAATGTACATCACCATTTGAAGTGCCAGTTGCCTTTCAGGAGCAATTGGCCAGTCGTCTTAAATGGGGAGTTGGAACTACCGATGAGATCACTATGGCTGAGGCAGCAATGACGAAGAGCTGAGTTATAACAGCCGTGCTTTTACATCAACAGTCACCATCACCCAAAGGCCCTGACACCACCCCCACACCTCGCCCCCATCACCTTCCACTCCCAATACCCCTAACTCTTTTATAGGTCTTGTACTGACCCCAATCCTTTTCACTAAGGGATCACAACAATTTTCAAGCATCAAAATGATGTCAGTGTTGGGAGGGGGTGGGGATAATTGGGAAGCACTGGGGGTCAGGGCATTGAAAATAGGAGTAGGGATATCATGTTTTGGCTGTACAAGACACTGGTTAAGCCACTTATAGGATACTGTGTACAATTCTGGTCTCCCTGCTGTAGGAAAGATGTCATTAAATTTGAAAGGGTTCAGAAAAGATTTACAAGGATGTTACCAGGGTTGGAGGGTTTGAGCTATAGGGAGAGGCTGAGTAGGCTGGGGCTTTTTCTGGGGGGTGTGGAGTCTTGTTATGCAGCAGTAGTGTCTCTACCTCTGAACCTGACCTGGGTTCAACTCCTATCTGCTTCAGAGGTGTGTAATGACATGGCATCTCTGAACAGGCTGATTTTAAAAATATGTAACTTTTTTTTTGGAAGTTGATCATTTTTTTCCCCTGGTTTCTTATTTTGTGTGCATGTTCATTGCAGTATTTTTCACAACAATATGTTGAGCCAGGGTTGTTGATGAACGTTTGGGTTGTGGCTGGTCATTATAAAATGTATCTCATATGCTTATGATTCAAGGCCAGTTGAGGCACTTAGAAGTGAAACATGGTACATGGAGACAAGTTGAATCTTCCTGCAAATTCTGCAATATTCAAGTTGTAATACTTCATAAAGCCTATTATGAATAAGTCATATTTTTGAGAAACAAAGTTAAAAGTTTGGTTAGGTTGGCTCTGATCATGAGGTGAATTTGCCAATAGCCGTGAGGACCAAGCTGGCGATTGCAACAGGGTAAAGTCAGGCATGGCCATGTAACAAGTGGCTGGGGTGAACAGAGATATAATAATGTAGCCTGTCTGTAGTGGTTGAGTGGCAGAAGACAGCACATTTGGAATAGAAGAAGATTGAGCTTTGCACAGCCTAGCCTGCCTTCCTGCTGAAACGTGTGCTCACTTGGAGTTCCAAACTGAATAGGCTTTTCACAGGTTCCTCTCTGTTTAATTCTAACTAGGCAGTCCCAACTTATCAACCACTTAGCAAGATTTTCTTCTCCACTTTCTTGTTAACTGCTTGATGGCCTATTGACAATGCAAGCCGTGCACAAAAAAAAACACCAATAACAGATGTACATTTGTTTATGATTTAGAGCAGGATTTCTCACTAGTTTGTGTGCAATTGCAGAGAAACATCTAACCTTGTAACATATCTGTGCATTTAAGAAGTTGCCAGGTTTTCATTCCTGTGCAATTGTGATGAATATTTAAACTAATGGAAGATTGCACTGGTGCTTATTAAATATCTCCTTTTGGTCTTTTTCAATGTAAAACTGCTCGTGCTCTATCTCCTGGTTATCAGCACCAGAATGAAATGTGTTAGCTAAGCTGCAGCTCTCTGCCTTTGAACTCTCTACTTTCGCTGGTTCAGGATTTCCCACTGCACTAAATTGGCTTACATCTAAAAGATTCTGAAGTTATTTTCCTTGCCTCCCCTCTGCAATTTTCTTTTACTCTTCTGTCCTTTTTCAGCATCTTGGCTGCTTGATGCTTTTTATAACTGCTTAACATATTCACAAAGATCACTTTGAGGTCCTCTCGAATTTAACATCACTTTTCACAAGTAAAACCTCACTTGTTCAGATGCTTCTGAAACACCATCCTGATTGTTTATCAATTGTGTATTTTTAGTTAGTCAAATTTTGGATTTTCCAGCAAGCCTGAGTGGGCGGACCAGGGTTAGTGCGTTTTATAATGGTGTCATCGTGTCTCTGATAGCAAGTCAGTTAACTGAATTCCAAAAATATGTTTTAGTTAAAAGTTTTGCTTATTTTTAAGGGAAATATTAGTGGAAATCAATCCTAATAGTTAGGGATAATTTCCTAAAATCAAGACATATATTTCACTAATTATCATAATGCAAGTACAGTTTTTATTTGGCTCATTCGTTAGAGTAGAAGGTAGTTTCATTGCGATATTAGAATCGAAGCCTGTTCTACATCTCATAAATTTATATCCACGGCAGGAAGTGGTGGGGAGAGGAGAAGCACGTGCTGATTTGGCTAGGTTCAAGAAATGTACAAAAACTGAGATTGTGGTGTGAATAAAAACTGGAAAGGAGTAAAATGGATGTGAGAGTGAATCACAATGAAGTTAAAACCCAAGTGGATAATTATCATTTGCAACACGAACAAATTTGCTTGTCACTGCTTGGAAAATTAACAGGACAAGGGGGCACAAAATCCAGCTCATGCCCAGTGCATGTCATGTGTTCTCATACTCGTAAAATAGTGGATTTAAAGAGGATTTCAATACCAACAACTATCTCAGAATTAAGATGAATAGAATTTGATCTGCTCCTATGTAGTAGAGAGATGGGAGGGTGTAGGGGAGGTTGGAATTGACTGGGGAATCTGCCAAGGCCAGGGATGTAGAGGAAGCCTTGAACATAATGGTAGCACATTATTAGAATGTTGCAATAATTCAGCCTCATGGTAGTTGACCAAATGAATAATTTGGGCAGTAGATGGTAGAAATTGCTAGTGGAAAGCAGTTGGTGTTTGAATTCTGGGTGGGGCCCTTGTTACCGAAAGGGGAGATCCAATTAGCAATTGGAAGATTTAGGATGTGTTTGGGAGTGCTGATGCAGGTCAGAAGTCTGGGAGAAGTAACGTAATTGAGAGAAATTGGAATCATGTCCAGAAGAAATTGAAAGATTTTAAGAGATTGAGTGAGTGGGTGAGGAACTCCTGCTCCTTATTTCATAAGGAGTGCTTCAATAAAACTCTCTAACTTGGGAAGATGACAGCTCTGAATCTCACAGTTGTCAGAATCCCACTAGTCAGGTTTCCTCACACGCTATTACATTTTCTTCAAGTAGTGGATGACGTCCTCCATGGCTGAGACTGCTGTATGTTGACGAGGACTTTGTTGGCCTTCCACAGAACCTTATCTAGGGCATAACATCTACATGTTAAAAGGACAAGATAAGTGCCTGATGTTTTAAAACCTCTCCCAGTGCCTGGTCGGGGTGAGTTTGGGGTCTTGGGATGGTCTGATATGCATCTGTGTAGAGACGGGGTGCCTTTTAAAATTGAGTGTACGGAACCCTAGAACAGAAACAGACCACTTGCCCCAAATGGTTTGGGCTCTCGAGCATCCACATAACGCTAATAACCTTTTTTTTTGCACTTCCATGTATACCTTTATTCCCTTTTCCCACGTGGTCATATCAAACCTTCAGTTAACTGCTTTGAATAAATCTGCTTCAATCACTCCCTTTTGGCAGCTGCTGTTTATGTAAAGAAATTCCCTGTAAATCTGTTTTTGTAACTAACAGACAATCTCCTATTTATACTGCCTTGTCTCAGACTCAGCCACAGTTCCTTTATGTCTGCCTTATCAGACCCTTCATACCTTTTAAAAGCAGCTGCTAAATCATCTTAGTTTTCTCAATTCTGGCCAAAAATACTGTGGCCTACTCAATTCTTTTCCTGCGTAGTCACATATTTTCTCAAAGCTGTTAACATTATTGCATTTTCTTCTGTGCTTCAATATCCTTTCTGTAGTTTGAACTGTTTGCAATACAACAAAAGTGTGGTCTAACCATGACTCTGGATTAAACATTACTTGCTGCGTTTTTGATTCTAGTGCTCTAGAAACTCAATCCCAGGATCTTATTCCTACTCACTTGTGGCTCTTTAACCTTTATATTGCTACCTTTTAGTGATTTCAGTAACTGGATTCCCAAGATTAGGTCGGAGATGCCACACACTGTACAGTTCTACTGAGCCCAAGCAGTACAGAAACAAACATTAAGACGTAATGTAATAATGAATCCAACTAGTTGCAATTTAATTGGCTGTAATGATGAGACACATTACAAAAAGATCATGGAGAATCATATCGAATGATTGTTTCCCACACAGTATAGGCTTTTCATCCATGAAGGAGGTATTCAGAAGCTCACAAGGAAAATCCTGTCCTATGAATCTGTTGGTCTATATCAAACATATTGACATCACATCCAAACCAAATTTAACACAGCCATTTAAGATGATGTTAAGGCAGCTGTTCTAAAGCTTGATTGAAGAAGTTGGTTGTATAAAAGAAGAAAATGTGGTAGAGGAGTCGAGGGGGTTTGGGGAGGGAATTCAAGCTAGCTTGGCAGCAGATGGAAGAACGGCAAGAGTCAAAATGCAGAGAGTATAGGATTGGAGGACCACACGTATATCTTGGGACTAGAGGACATTAGAGAGTTAAGGAGAGCAATGTGAAGATTTGAAAACAAAGATGGAAGTTTTAAAATCAATGTGTGCTAGACCAGGGACCAATGTATGTCAAACAGTTCAGTGTACTGGATTAACTTGATTTGCTATAAAAAGCAAAACTACTGACATAAGGACAAAATGTTGCGGAAGCTGGGATTCTGAAACCAACAGAGAATGCTGGAGAGACTCGGTAGGTTTAGCAGCGTCTGTGGAGAGAGAAACAGAGTTACCATTTCAAGTATGAGGAAATCATACCAGACTCAATGTTAATTCTCCACAACAGTCCATATTGGCTAACATGTAATACTGCCTGTGACTGATATGCATAGGCACGAAGAATTAGATAATCAATGATTAACAAATCCAGCATTATACAATCCAAATGTGTAATTACCATATTTTAATAGATGGCAAAATCATCAATTATTCATCTGCTTATCCTTCACTAATTAACACAATCTTCTTTGCTTGACTCTCAATTACCCCTTAACCTTACAAAATAAACCCTAACCTTTGTAAAGTCCGCTGGTAAATTTCCCTGATTAGTTGTTGTGCATTGCATAACAAACATTATTTTTACCATTAACTAGGATTCTTGTTTGGCTGAAGATGTCACTCCTGATCTTAGTCTGTGCTCTGTAAGAGGACTTTGGTTATGAAAGTGTATGCTCCAAAGTACATTAAGGTACATTTAATCAAGCCTATAGCAAATGTTTGTAATATTAGATATACTTGGGGTGGAACTTCCTTGATCTGATTTGAACTGATATTATACAGGCTCCTATGCTGATCTTCCCGATGGTGAGCTATGCCAGGATTTTCTGAGACTCTCATTAACATCAAACACAATGTAAAAACCAGCATAAAACAAGTATAAATCAAACTATCACTGGAACTGTGCGGCAAACCATATACATTGCACAGTTTTACAACTGAACTCCCCAAAGGATGGGTAAAATTATAGCAAATGTGGAGAAAATTAGGTTTCATGCAACAGCAACCCTTGAAGCTCACTTATGTCCTCACGTACATGCTGCTTTATTTGGCTTGTGATCCACTGCTGTTTATTCCCCCGCTTCTCAATCTTCCACAAATTTTGTAGAAAATTAAATGAAACATCAATTGCATTGTGTGAGCATGAGCTATTCTGTTCTGTTGGAAACTGACAAAGCTTTCATGTCAGCAGTGACTTTTCATTCATTTTGAATGAAGGAATATTTGTCTAAGACTGACAGTTTATATTGTGGAAAAGAAGAGTGAAAATAATTTTAACGCTGGATCTGCAAATCCAAATAAACCAAAACATTTATAAACTAAAGTGAGCATAAAAAAATCATTCAGCCATGACACAGAAACATGAAAATCTTTTTCAAATAATTTTGTTTGTTTAGATGAAGCGTTGTATAATGGCAGTCAAGTCTGCTGAAATTTTATTCAGATAATTAATTTGCAAACACCAAAATAAAGAATTAATGCTTGGTTTTCAAAAAAACCGTAAATTTCTTTAAGGCAAAAACACTCAACTTGGATAACATTATTAATGTGCCTAACAAGGGTTATCAAAGATAATATTGGATTTTTTTTTAAAAAAGGAGGCTTTTGAAGTTGTCAAGACAAGCAATAAGCCTGAGATGTAGGAGAATTTTCAAAATCAGCAAAAGAAATTGATAAAGAATTAATATTATCTAGCATGAAACTAAAAATAGATTGTAAAAGCTCTGTGTAAAGGAAAATATTAGCAAACACAAATGTGCATCCATTACAGGCAGCAACGTGATAATTTACCTTGGGAAGTAAAGAAATGTCAGAAGTTAAATAAATGTACTATACCTGACTTCATGTAGGAAGATAGAAAAAGTGTCTCTGAAATAGTTGATATCCAAAGGTTTCATGAGAATGAAGAACTGAAAGAAATTAATATTTGCAAAAAAAAAGTAATGCTAATGAAAATACAGGGACTGAAAGTTGAAAATCCATAGGACATGAAGATCTTCATCCTGGTGTATTGAAAGAGATGGCTGTAGTGATACTGGATCAATTAGGGATTATCTTTTAAAATGATTAATTCTGCAGTGGTGCCTGCAGATCAGAACATTACAAATTTAACCGTACTGTTTAGGAAACAAGGGAGAATGAAAATGGGGAACTACAGACCTGATAAACTGATGTCAGGAGTAGGGAAAACACTGCAATTTATTATAAAGGATGTGATTACTGAATATTTAGAAAATGTCAATTTGAGCAGACTCAATGTGGAATAATGAATGAAAAATTATGTTTGACTACATGTTGGAAATTAGAGTGCTGTTTAAAACTGTGTTCTCTTAAATTTAGCAGTTGCCGTACTACCCTATAATAAATGCAGTATTTTTGAAAATAAGTTTTTTTATCTTTCTTAGGAAGAATGCATACTAACTTTCAAATGGAATTGGGCAAGGGGGTTAATGTTCATCCTGGCATCATGAGCAGCTGGCCATGTTCATTAACCAAGATGGTTTGGACAGGTTATTGATACAAAATAAATTATTTTGGCAACTGGTAAAGTCTAACGGGGGAGGTGGGGGGCCGGTAGATGGGGAGAGGAAAAGAAAACAAGAAGTTCCGGGGAACAAGCCAGCACCTTCTCGGAGAGAAGACCAAGAAGTCCTTCACATCAACCTGGGGAAAGAGCACAGACTGTAACTACCAAAGACTACTTCCAAGTAATCCGCCATTTCAAAACCACTATCCCTGCTCCGTCTTTCTATAGAACTGCTTCAGGATCCGTGAAGCATCCTCATCTGTTCATTGTATACTTCATCTAATTAACTTTTATCATTTCTAAACTGCTGTTTCTTATCAAACTCAACAAACTGTCAGAAAATTATTACAAATTGTCATCTGCCTATATTGGGTAACTGAGACCACGAACTCCCCAAAATCAATACAAACCTATTAGAGTTTTATAAAGATGTCACTAGCTGAATAGATAAGGAGGACAAGTGATTTTACTTTTGGATTTTCAGAAGACTTTATATAAAAAGTTACATACAAGAGATTAGTAAACAACATTAAAGTGCATAGGATTGGGAGTAACATATTAACATGGATTGAGGATTGGTCAACAGGCAGGAAATATCAGGTACGAATAAATGGGTTATTTGCAGTTTTTCAGCCTGTGACTGCAAGAATCAGCTGCTCGCAATCTATATTAATGCAGCTTGCAAAACCCTGTGAAATTGTGCAATTAAGGGAAGAGCTAATTAGAGACAAGATTGTATAAGGAATAATGCATCCAAAAGTGAAAGCACATCTAATTAAAGAAGGCAAACTTACACCCTGGAGAGCAGTTGACCTGTGCAGTTGTGTTGTGGTTGTGAATCAACAGAGAGAATGGATAGTGGCCACTAATTAGCCACTAAAGGGCCTCAATTGGTTGTGGAGCAGAGAGTCTGACCATGGGCCTTCCTACCCCGGACTTAATTCTGTTTGGGAAACCAGTGGGGTTGGTATAAATAAACAATGTTTCAACATGTTGAAAATAAAGGGTGCAACTATTTGGAGATCGCTGCCTGCTTTATGCATCAGGAAAAGTTCAAGATCACATGTACAAGATGATCTTCTGAATTTGTACCAATGGAAGTTGGCATTCAATGTCGATAAAATGATATGTTGTGTGCCACCAAACAGGATCTACCAACAGATAGCTTTAACTTTTGTAATATCAAATTCTCCAATGGATAACTTATCAACCATACCTGTGAGAGCATATTTAAAACAATCTTCAATAAGGTTTTCACAACCAGTGGGTAATAATTGAAGCAAACAGGAATTTTGGATTTCTGACGAGGAATCTTTGGGATTGCGATAAAAATCTCAGCTATCACTTTATCAAACATTTGTTTGTCCAGCCTTAGAATATGCAATTTGTGTGTAATATCCTTACGGTGAGAGAAATAAGTAAGACTGAAGTAATTCAAAGACATGCTATATGACTACATTTATCAGTATACAATATACACCAATGTCATACCCCTGATCAAAAAATTGGAATGGGAATCATTACAGTAAAGAAGGGAGGGAAATAAAATGATCACTTCTATAAAATGGAAGAGGGAGCTAACATAATCTCATACTTTGTACCCTCTGGCAATAACAAACCACAAGGTAGTCATCCATAAAAACTACAATCACCATTTCTTTCCAAGACTGTGTATCAACAATCTTCCCAAGGACATTGCCACATGGACAGTGATTATTTCCTTCAGCAGCTTGTTCCAATCACTTGAAATCTTCAAGACTCATCATTAAATTATTTCCATTTAAAAGCTTCCATTATGAGGAATACAATCTCAGCAGGTCATCCCTAGCGTATCTTGTGCTACCATATAAATGTTAGCAAAGCAGAACATAGAACACAGAACATTACAGCGCAGTACAGGCCCTTTGGCCCTCGATGTTGTGCTGACCTGTGAAACCAATCTGAAGCCCATCTAACCTACGCTATTCCATTATCATCCATATGTTTATCCAACGACAACTTAAATGCCCTTAAAGTTGGCGAGTCTACAACTGCTGCAGGCAAGGCATTCCATGCCCTTACTACTCTCTGAGTAAAGAATCTACCTCTGACATCTGTCCTATATCTATCACACCTCAATTTAAAGCTATGCCCCCTCGTGCTAGCCGTCACCATCCAAGGAAAAAGACCTTCTCTCCATACCAGGCAACATCCTGGTAAACCTCCTCTGCACCCTTTCCAATGCTTCCACATCCTTCCTATAATGCGGCGACCAGAACTGTATGCAATACTCCAAGTGCGGCCGCACCAGAGTTTTGTACAGCTGCAACAGGTAAACTTTAACAGAATACAGGCATTAATGTGTGATGCTAACACAAGTAATGCAGAAGAAGCCAACTTAATTTAAAGAAAATTAAGTCCTGCACTTAATTTGATTATTTTCCCCAACAACGTTGTGGCTTTGCTGTCTGTATATTGTTCTCTTCAGCAGGGAGGTACCCATTGCCAGTTTTACTGACAAGGATCAGGGTCGTGTAATCATTGGAAGTAGGTCAGCCAGGTGGACCTCATAGAATGAGTTCCCCATTGAGGCTGTTAATTTGGTCCAAGCAGGGAACCCTGGCTGGCAGGTAAGAACAGGAATGTTGGAAAGTGATGGCCTAGTGGCCTTGCTGCATTGTTAATCCAGAGACCCAGATAATGTTCTGGGGACTGGGTTCAAATCCTGCAACAGCAGATGGTTGAATTTAAATTCAATAAAAAAATTTGGACTTAAGAATCTAATGACGACCATGAATCCATTGCTGACTGTTGGGGAAAATGTCGTCTGGTTCACTAGCCCCCGATAAGGAAGGAAACTGCCATCCTTACCTGGTCTGGCCTACATGTGACTCCAGGCCCATAGCAATGTAGTTCACTCTTCAATGCCCTCTCGGCAATAAATTCGGCCCAGCCAGTGACACCAACATCCCCTTAATAAATAAACGAAAGAACAGGAGTGTCAGACATCCTGTTCATTCTGGGAGCTGGATCAGTGTCAAGGACTCTCCACGTGTAAATAAAGTGTGACTTAGTGATGGGATACTGGCCTCTGTAGAGTTATTTCAGAGCCATGTGTAAATATGTCCATTTCTGAATTAGATTGTTTAATGATCACCTGAAAAAAAGATATATCAATGGTGGGTGAAACAGAACGGGAGGATCTTCAGAATGCATTTTATAAAACAAAAACAGAAGTTGCTGGAATAGCTCAGCAGGTCTGGCAGTATCTGTGAAGAAAAAAATCAGATTTAACGTTTCGGATCAAGTGACCCTTCCTCAGAACAGTGTTCTTTCTTCACAGATGTTTCCAGCAACTTCTGTTTTTGTTCCTAATTTACAGCATTCACAGTTCTTTCAGTTTGTGTATTTCTCAAACAATTTTTATAAAATGCAATGTTTAATATTTAAGAGATTACGTTGGCCTGGATATTATCACCTCAGAATTTGTCTTCTGTCTGATTATGTATCTCAAGATTATTTTATCATTGATATACATTGCATCGTTGTTTTTAGGCATCTAATTATCAATAATCCTAGAGCCTAGTCACATTATCTCGTGATCACATTTATGAAAACAAAGGCTGAAAGTTCGAATAAGGAATTTGCTCTATGACTCTATGAATAAAATTTAAGTAATGAGTTTTGAAGGGCAAGAATTACATTAACAGATTCAAGATGTCTTGCTAAGTGGCACCCTAATATGCGTTTGGTCTACTGAATTTAGAGAGCCAAATGCAACAGAGTAAATGTGAAAATATTTCACACTGGAATATCCACGTCCCTGGGGAAGAATCATCAAATGCCGATAGAAAGTGAGGACAAGGCAACTTTATTGTGATAGGAATAAAGGAAAATGAGAAAAATAAAACTCGATAGTTGCAGCAGAGACATATTTCCGTAGATGTCAGAAAGCCTCAACTGAGCACAAATATAATTTTCAGAAGAGCTGGAGCAGGATGTGACCTCAGCAGGAGGGGTAGAAACAGGATGGAGAAATGTAAAAGATTAAATGGAGCCTTCCAAGGGCCTGAATCTGATTCATGGGAGTCAGTTTTATGTTCATTAGTGTCTATGAAAAGCCCATTACCAGAAGTGGAGAAAGAGTCCAGGAACTGAAGAGAAGGACAGGGCTATGGTTGGGAGGAAACCTAGGTCCAGATAGCCAGAGACTGACTATACTCTGAAAGATGCTCACTGGGATCTCTCAGGAGACCCAAAGCATTGCCTACATGATAATTGCCTGTAAAGTTCAAACTTCTAATGGGCTATTACCTGGTGTCTGGAACTTGTTGTATCAGGTAATCATGCTGAAAGGGTTAACATGGAAACTGCATTAAGCTCCTCCCAATCTGATAATGTCATACAGACTAGGGTAGGGTTAAGGTAAACCATAGAGAGTGTGGACCGAAAGCTACAGGTTTCCTCACTGCCTTCATGACAATGTCTAATTGTCTAGTTATCATCTTGATCAGCCGAAAGCCATTTGTTAAGATTCATGAGTGGTTGATCTTGTACCACTGTAAATCAATTAGAAGTTTAGAACTAGTCAAAGGAAAGAGGATTGGTGGCAGATACCTTCTTTTCACAAAAGCATAGACCCCAATAACTAACACTGATGGTTCCTGACTTACCTAGTCAACCAGGAAATGTTAGCAGATTTAAAATCTACCCTAATTCAAGGCTTACTGTGAAATTGACATTCTATTTGCATAAATTGATCCTCTAATTGCTTACATAGACCCCGCCATCCTGACCCCAGTCATGTAACCTGACATCAACACCCTCCTCTGACACTCAACAGCCCATCCCTACACTTGTGCTCCTCAACCCTGCTGACCAGTCTTGTACCCTACTGCACACCCACCTTCCTGTTGCCTACTCCCACCAACCACCTTCCCTGTCAGAGTGATTTTGGCACCTGTAAATTGTGATTTCTTATTGGATCACAGCAATTAATGGAGTAAAAAGAGGACATGGTTTCTGTGTCAACCTACTTTGATTTTGCCTGAATGATTTGCAATGCTGAGTCTGTTAGGCTGAATCCTGTATCCAAGATTTGATGAGACTAATCCAGGGAAAGTAAGAAGGAAACTTTATGTTTGATCAGAGTCAGGAATAGGGGTTCCAATCCAGATCAAAAGATTCAGGCCATGGTCATCATGGAATTAGAGGAAATGGATAGAAAAGAGAATCAGATAGAATTATGGGAAACATTCTACATATTCTCCTAAAAAAGACCCTAACCACACGCTGACCATCTAACCCATGCAGGTTATTGTACCGGCAACTTTTACCTGAGGAAAATGAAAAGAGTTAAGAGTAGCTTTCAGGGTTGTGGGCAGCGCAGTGGCTCAGTGGTTAGCATTGCTGCCTCACAGTGCCAGTAGCCTGGGTTTGATTCCATCCATGGGTGTGGAGTTTGCATATTCTTCCCGTGCCTGCATGGGTTTCCTCTGGGTGCTTTGGTTTCCTCCCATAGTCCGAAGATGTGCTGACTAGGTAGGTTGGCCATGCTGAAGTGTGCATCGTGTCCAGGGATGTGCAAGCTAGGTGGGTTAGCCATGGAGAGGGTAAGAGTTCGGGTCTGGGTGGTCTGTCTCTTTGGACCATTGGTGTGGACTCGATGGGCCAAAATGCTTCTACGCTGTAGGGACTGTATGATCCTAGGATAAGGAAAAACTCAGTTAAAAACTTACTAGGATGGCACTGGAAGGAGATGTGTGATTTCGGTGCTCAAAGTGTAGGCTAAGAGTCTGAATGTGACTCTGTTTGGGACTGGAGGTGTAGATAGGATTCTACACACATGGTTGACAGCAGATAAAGCGAGTTGGAAAGCCTGAAACTCTGAAAATAGCAGATAGCGTTGACTGAGGGAGATGGAGAATGGACAAAAAGGAAAAGGATAAAGTAATTGGAACAGCAGCAAATTGAAAGAACGGCCTGGTAAGAATAGACCTGTTTGTGAATATGAAGGAGATGGCTGAGCTTCACACAAATTTTCCATGTTGTTTTTAAGAGAATGAAGGTTTACAGACAAATTCACTTCTCATTTGAGTTGTTATGCAAACCTTTCCAGAATCTTGAAAAGAACTGGAGCACAAACAAATTCCAATCCTTGTTTGAAATCTCGGTAATGAGTAAGCACAGAATATGCCAGGAGATGACTCAATGATACTGGAGACAGTGCAGAACTGACTGCTCTTGTATCTCCTCCCAATCAGTAACACAAGTCACTTTCATCCAATCAGTACGGCTTGCTGCCAGGGAAACCAGCTGGATCTTTTCGAGTTTAAGAGCAAAGCAGTTTTGGAGCATCTTGATGTGTGATAAATCTTAAAATCAGTTTTATTGATGTTTCCCATGTGTACTGTACAGTCAGATCCTGGGAACACCTTAAACTGTCAATCAAGAGAGATTCAAAGCATTCAAGATATATCTGTGAACATCAAGGGAAAACTTTCGATTTAAACATGAAATTACTATGTATAATATTATTGCAGGAATACTTAATGCATTTCTATTAAATTTCTTTCTTCACTATTTTGAGAGAGGTACAGATGATTTCTTCTGAGTGTTTTTAACGTCTCTGTTAAAATAGTGGGCAAGGGACTTTGAAACAGAGCCATTTCAGCACGATATAATAATATTGCACAATATAATTTGTAGGCTTAGGTCCTGAAACTTCTGGTCTGTTTGCTCAGAGATATTTTGGGCTCCATTCTGACCTCTGTCTCTCAGCATTGAAAAGATGATCAAGTAAAGTTTCTCTACCAGGCACACAGGCATTCTGCTCTTTGTGTCACAGGAATAGAAGAGACCTCCTGGGTCTTTAACACAGACTGACAAGGAAAGCTAAAAATAAGAAGAAAGACATGAGGCAGTCAGGCAATTAGAGTGACAGGATGGAAAGGTAAGTTAGCTATGCTTCATGTTAAGACCAAGAGACAATGACACACAAAGATGCTATCAAAATGAGACAATGGAAGAGCAACAAAGTTGGACACAGAAAAAAAAAGCAGAATGACACAAAGTGCCAGGAAATCTGATAGACAAGGAACAAGAAAGAGAGTGAGACAAAGGGAAAGATTGGGACAAAGGGTAAGTTTCTCATACCAATATCTAAGAGGTGGAATCTTGGAGTGACAAGCACGTTATCTTCTAAAGCTGCACTGGCCCACATTTGAGATTTCCAAAGACCTCCACTGCATATTCAAAGTGAATTCCTGACCCATGTGGACCTGACGTTGACAGCTTTCTGGTGATGAAGTGGAAAATAGTGTCCAGTTTTAAATCTTAAAATGCTTCCAAAACCTAATCCTAACCCCATCTCTGTGAAATGTTCAGGGTGCTTGGCTGCAAATAGATGTTGGATTGAATACAGTCTGTCTCCAGGGTGCAAAGAAAGTGGTGGCGGATAATAAAACATGTTATATAGGAAATTAGGAAAGAAAATACAGTTGGGATATGATGCGTAATACCCAATAAGGACACCTGAACAAGCTGAGGGGTAACTTGAAAGAGTTCTCTAAAATGATGTTTGGATGGAGTAGACATGAAAGGCTGGATTGTATATTCCCATGGGCTATTTGACACCCTTAAATGGCCAAGTAAGCTTTCCCTTGTGGCAGAGGCTGTACTAAGTATGAAGCTGTTTGGGCTGGTGACAGACAAATTGAAGGTTTTGGAGAATTATCCTTCAAAGGCTCCTTGTACCCATTAGAGGCCTCACTCACGAGGTCTTCAGTCCTCCAACATCACCCCTACGTCCCCACACTCCCACTTCCCAATCTGATGTCCTTGGCTCCCCCAGCCACGCCCACTGGGTCATACCAGCCTGACCCAAGCAGTAATAGTCCCTATTATCTTAGCGTATAGGTCTTAAGGTGACCTTTGTTGGGGACTGGCTGTAGTACTAGCGGTGGCCATGACTCCTAGTGACAGTGCTGGGATCAGAGGGCTGCCAATTATTTGATCTTATGATAACTCTCAGAGGTAGGCCTTACTCCCTACATGGAGGCAGAGGCCCTCCTCAAATCAGAAAATGGTACAGGGGCCACTAATTTGCTGCAGAGCAAGTGGCTGGATTGATGAAAGGGTCTTTGACCCAATGTAAACTCTAGCTGAAAGAGTGTATTTACACTTCAGCTGAAAAGTAACGCTGGAGGCCAGTTACATGAGACAGTCACCAATAAATCCTATTGGGAATGTGGACTGAACATCTTTCCCCAGAGAGTGGCAAGAATGTGCAACTCACCATCACAAGGAGGGATTGAAGTGAACAGTTTAGATGCTCTCAAGAAAGATTAGATGGAGAAAGAAATTGAAATTCTTGCTGATAGATTTAGATGAGGAAGGATTTGAGGAGGCTGGAGTGGAAGGTTTGTGTTAGTATGGACTAACTGAGAGGACTTGTCTGCTTCTGTGCTGTTCTATTTATGTACTTCGATGTAGAAATCCACTAAAGAATTATTACTGTACTTTAGCCCTATTGCAATGGCATTTGCTGCACTGATGTCTTTCCTGTGCTGTGTGCGCTGTTAGCCTCTTCCCCTCAGTTAAAGACATATTAAAAAATTCAGCATCATGCATCTGATTACACCATCTTTAATCTTTTTTTGATAGAGATTTCGTTTCCCGGGATCCTTATAAACGAACAAACAGCATTAGAAAATATGCAATTCACATGTAAGATCTCAGCCTTCCTCAACTGCTTGTCTCAAATACTCATGTGACCTCCCCTATGTCCACTCCCAGCCCCATCTCATGTGTCGTTCCCAGAACAGCTTGCCATTCAGTAGATATCCACTGAAGGGCCAGCATACCTTGTGCTTACGCCAGCTTTGAAAGGCCACTGTGCACCTGGGCAAACATCAGCAATCCAGCATTGTCCTTCACTGGAGATGTCATGGTACAGCAGCCACCAAGCCACATTGCCCATGGAACATAGCTGGCATGACTGATGCTCCTTGGTACACATAACCCTATTTTCTCACCTTTGTTGCTGTTTAATCACCAAACCTCACAAGTTACCTGCCTCTGTGTACATACTGTTTAAAGAACCTCTCTAGGTCACCACTACCCTGTCCCTAGTGCTCATTGTGGGCCCGCATCTCGACATTGTCCAATCAGGGAACATCATGTACAGGCAAGCAATGAACAAGTCCAAATGTGAGCTTTTATTGACTGCCAGCAAAAAGGAACACCATCAAAAGCAAAAGAGGCTGTAGTTCATGCCCACAGTACAAACTAAATACTAGCATTATGACCAAGGACAATGTTACAGTCCAAGATCATCTGCTCCACTGAGCTCACATCTACTGGAATTGTGAATATAAATGAGCTCCTGTGTGGCGTGTAGTGTTTGATGCCACTGAGCTCTGTCAAGGACCAGGATAACATCCTCCTCCCCACTGTCCTCGTCCTCCTTGGAAGACATGGAAGGTGGTGTTCACTGCCACTAACCCTCCCTCCTGTAGCCTACCAAAGCTTTCTGTATACTGCCCACATCCTGCAGGTGATAGATTGACGTCTCAGTGTTTCATATATCAAGATGTTCCCCACATTTCTTAGACAGATCCTCACTAACAAACATGACAAACAGCCTGTCAACATATCTATGCAAAAGAGCAGCTCAATCTGGCAGTACTTAGAGCCTTTGTCTCTGATTGAAGTACCAACATACTTACTGGCATGGCACAGCATGGCAGGCAAGGAAAAGAAGATATGCTGCGAGCATGCAGGTGGGCACTAAGTGAGCAAGCACTAAGAGATCAAGCAGCGGCTCGAGATGAAACCTGGTCCAATCCTTGAGTTGCATCCATGATGATGCATCCAAAGTGTCCATGCTTGAGCCTTTCAATTCTAGCTGCCTTTGCAATGCAAGTCCAAGTGGCTCGCAAGTGATCTAGGGGTGCCATGATGGCAATGAGAGGTTAGTAAATGTTTGATGCCAATCTCTGCAGACAAGGGGTGTGTGCAGCTATTACTCATGATGGATCCTGCCCTGAAACGCTGTTGGATCCTGTATAACATGGAGGTCCTTTGGAGCAAATGGTGAACTGAATTCGACAGGTACCCACTCTGATGTAAACTGTGGGATTTATATATTTAATTTATAATGATATTTGGGATGAGTTTGGGTCTGGTCTTTGAGTTAGTAACTGTGTCCGAAGTTAATAGTTAACTTGTAAGTATTTTTGTAGCCATGGCGATTTCTTTTATAATTTTTGAAGCCTGACTGTTGAGTCTATAGTGGATTAATGGACTTATGTTTATTTTGAATTGTTTGTTTTGAATTGTTTGAGAATCAGCATGGTGGATGGTGGACCTCAAATGTTTGTCAGAAAATTCTGTAATCTGTTTGCTTTTAAGCTTAAGGGCAATGACCATAACTGGAAGACCTTTAGTTTCAATTTTAACTTGGAGTAGTGTGTTAGTCCTGGGAAGACCTTGGAACAGGATAGCTGTATACAACAGTGCTCCTGAGAAGGGAGTTATAGGTTTTAGTTAATCAAATTACTTTAGAGTGAAAAGTTAGTGTTAGTCACAGATGTGTAGTGTTGGGATAAAAACCCGGAAGCAGCTGATTTAGCTAAGAGCAGTGAAGCTCAAGCATATGATAGCTCCAGGAAGAAGCTATCACAGATCCAGTTAGCAATTGAAATGCCAAGTGACTTAAATGTAGAGAGTGGTGCGATACCGGCGCACTGGTGTGAGTATTATGTGAGTGATGTTTCAGTGAACTGTGCCAGGAGTGGTATTGTACATGTCATACAAAATTATTTGTCTCTTTCCAATTTATAAAGGAATGTTTTGGGTTTAATGGAATTGTACTTTTGCTGTGTGTTTGAAACCTTTGAATTTGTACTATAGGTAGATAATTTGCATTTTCTATTTTACCTTTGTTCCTTTTGTAATAAACTTCCATATTGTTGCCTGAGCAAAATCTGCAGTATTGCATCTTACATTTCAGTGAGAGACCATAATGTTAAAAACAAAACAAATAAAATTATGGTCTACTCAGCCAGAATCCGACTGGGTTTTGATGTGTCCAATGATAACATCAGCTGGAATCATACTACACATCCTCAAAATCTAGCTTGTTTGGCACATTTGGTAAGATAGGAAGCAGAATATTAATGAGGCGTGTTGGGTCATTAACAAGACATTTAACAAGCAATAATCCCTCTTAATTGGCAACTCACAGCTGCCTAGTGTGAAACTCATCACAATGCTTGTTAAAATCGTAAAAAATGGAATGAGATGCTCTCAACATCTAGATAGCCCTCACCAGCCATCATGGCTGATTCTGATACAAATTTCACCAAAGGCCTTTGGTCAGACCACCAGGAGGTTCAGAAATGTCTTCTGTGTTCTCGCCAGCTAAACTGCTCAAAGAACTCACAAAGCTCACCCCTATCAGTTCAGAACATAAAATGAAATTCCAGGTCCCAGTGGTCATTGATTGCATGTTAAAGGGAAGCAAAGCACCAGAAATAGGCAGGTCATTTGTCTATGACATTACCATAAAGGATCTTCCTTCTCAACCTCTCCCCTTGCCTGAGGCATGGCAACCCTTAGGTTAAGCCAGTATCTGTTGTCTCTCTTTTCTGAAGAAGGGTCCAGACCCGAAATGTCAGCTTTCCTGCTCCTCTGATGCTGCCTGGCCTGTTGTGTTCATCCAGCTCCACACTTTATTATCTTAGACTCCAGCATTGGCAGTTCCTACTATCTCCCAGCTGTCTCCCTTTCTCTCTCTCACGGGACAGTACCGCCTTTATCTTACCATAGCTACATTTCTGTTAAAGTGCAATGGGCAGAATGTGAACATTCCTGGGGTGTTAAGTCTACTAATGCCAAGTTGAGACCATTGTAGATCTTTTACCATCAATTTTAGCAAGATAGTTATCCCCTTGCTGTGTCATTCCTAAAGGTTCCCAGTCAATCTCTTATTAAACAATGAAAGCAAATTACTGCAGATGCTGGAGATCTGAAATAAAAACAGTAAGTGCTGGTGAACCTCAGCAGGTCTAGTAGCATCTCTGAGAGGAAGAGTTACTCTTCTCAGTCTGATATAAATCTCCTTCACTTCTGGAGAAGTGGCATACCAGATTTGAAGCATAAATTCTGTTTCTCTTTCCATAGATGCTACCAGACGTGCTGAATTACACCAGCACTTTCTCTTTTTATTTCTTTTCAATCAATGTTTGACAATGAATTGAATAAACACTGAAGACTGGAGGTTGGTTGTTAGTGGAAGCTGAACATCTGCTCGAGCTTACAATGTTTTTAAACCTTAATGTAGTTATTAGTTTTAATTCATTGTTGGATTATAGCATATCCTGTGGATTGTTCTGAATAAGAGACCTTCTAAAAATAGGACAGTTAATGCTATGATGGTTATTATTTATTTATATGTCTGTGAAGTTTGTTTTTAATGAATAATGATTTTACAGTACAACATATGTAGATCAACAAAGTGCCTACAGCTCACATAATTATCTGGGTTTTGAATGTTTGAACAGCATTTATTCTGACCTTAATTCCCGTGCAGAAGCTGAAGAACAGACTATCTCAGTTCATGCGTCAGCTCATGAGGAAATGGACCAACACAACAACAGATGGGTTGCAATATTTGACTTATACATCATAACTGATCTCGAGTGGTCTGTGGAGGAAGCAAATTTTCCACTGTTTCAAAAGCACACAAATCACTTTCCTTTTTGACCATTCTGTGTATTTTTCCCTTTTTAAATAAATCTTCCTATCATCCTCCATTTTCCTTTCTCAGTGTACAGGTTAAAGTAAAGTTTAAGTATTCGACCACACAGTTTTAATAAGGACAGGGGGTGGCATTTCCCACACTCCCCTCTGATGTGGCATGAGGAATGGTGAGCAAAGTGGGAAAATACAATGGAGAATGAAAATAATCAGATTCTTGACATTGGGAAAAAATTTCCCAAACTTCCCCTCAAGAATGAAATGGTGACTTCTTCAGAATCTCACTATTGAGTGGTGCCTACTTCCTTTCACAACTAACATTACATTAAATCCTAAACTTGCTTTATATCTGTGTCACTTCCAATTCTTCCCTCCTGCCCCGAGAAACTAGACAACTCCTGATGTGTAAGTCAGAGTGGGTACCTGATGGCTGCAGTGTGGGAGCCATTTACTGGGTTGCAGCATCAGAAGGGTCAGGCAGCTGAACAGTTCAACCTCTCTGGACACAAAATTCCTCAACAAAGGTGTCCAACATCCCAGTGGAAGAGCATAGGTTGCTCCGAGCCATGGATGATTGGACATCATGAAACTCATAACAAAAACACTTTAACTGCAATAGAACAAATTCCACCCAGAGGCTCCAAAATTTCCTTCTCCTTATTGATGTGAACCGAGTCCCCACAGAAATTGGGCTTTGGGCCTCATTACAATGGAATTGAAACTGAAGCCTTTTCCTACAGAACTCAGCAGTAATTGATATCATGAAATTGGGTCATAGTCTCAAATTACTTGCATATTTTAAAATAAGACTGGCTCTTTGTAAAAAAACAAAAGGCTGGGGATGTAAATTCTGAAAATATAATTCAGTAACTGTCTGGAGAAATCCTGTGGGAATTATATTCAGTCCTGAGAGAGATGATGGAATGTCACAACTGGAAGGTGCCAAATAACTTTAGATAAAGAAATTGTAATGCCCAAACTGAACTGTAATCTCCTGTGCTTCAGACATCGAGTCATTCCACATCAGCAGAAACCATCTCCTGTGAGTTATACCCCAGACTGTGAACATGATGTGTGGTAAAAGGAATCAGTTCTGGATGAAAAGCATGTTTGATTGTTACTCTCTCCCAAGAGTATACAACAAAAAGTAAAATAAATTGCAAAATAGAAACTAAAAGATCTGTGGATGCTGTAAATCAGGAACAAAAACAGAAGTTGCTGGAAAAGCTCAGCAGATCTGTCAGCATCTGTGAAAAGAAATCAGAGTTAATGTTTTGGGTCTGGTGACCCTTCCTCAGAACTGATGGTAGGTAGGAAAATGTTGGTTCAAAAGCAGAAGATAGAGTGAGGGCAGGGGGTAAGGAGTAAACGATAGATGGGGATTGAGCCCAAAAAGAGAGAATAGAAGTTGGACAGACAAAGGAGTTAATAACAATCTGGCTAGGAGGGTGAATAGCTTTTAAAGGAGTCTGTTAATGGCTAACAATAGACAGAGTGTCATGGCAAGCTATGTGATAACAAGGCCTAGTGTGTGGTGTAGGGGGCTAGGACACGGGAGAGTTCAGTCCCTAAACTTGTTGAACTCAATATTGAGTCCAGAGGGCTGCAGGGTCCCCATGCGGAAAATGAGGTGTTGTTCTTTCAGCTTGTGCTGATCTTTGCTGGAACACTGCAGCAAGCTGGACACAGATGTTGGCCAGGGAACAGGGTGGTGTGTTAAAATGGCAGGCAACTGGAAGCTCAGGGTCTTTTTTGCGAGCAGAACGTGGATGTCCTATGAAGTGGTTGCCCAGTCTATGCTTTGTTTCCCCAGTGTAGAGGAGACCACATTACGAGTAGTGATTAGTAGACTAGATTGTGGGAAGTGTAGGTGAAGAGCTGCTTCACCTGGAAAGTATGTTTGGACCCTTGGATACTGGGGAGAGATGAAGTAAATGGGCAGGTGTTACACCTACAGTGGTTGCATGGAAAGATGCCCTGGGGCTGTGGGGGTTGTTGGTGGTGAAGGAAGAGTTGACCAGCGTGTCCCAGAGGGTACAGTCCCTGCGGTAATTGGACAAGGGAGGAGAGGACAATGTGTCCGGTGGTAGCTTCTTGCTGGAGGTGGCAGAAATGGTGGCTGATGATCTTCTGGGTGTGGATGCTGGTGGGATGGTCGGTAAGGACAAGGAGAACCCAATTGCTGTTGTGGGAAGGAAGAGAGAGGGGGGTGAGGGCAGAATTGCGGGAGATGGGTTGGATCTGGTTGAGGGCTCTGTCAACGATGGTGCTGGGGAATCCTCGGTTGAGGAAAAAGGTGGACATTTCGGAGGCTCCCTTGTTGAAGTTTGCCTCATTGGAACATTTGTGATGGAGACGGAGGAACTGGGTGAATGAAATGGTGTCTTTACAGGAAGCAGAGTGTGAGGATATATAGTCCAGGTAGGTGTGGGAGTTGGTGGGTTTATAGTGGATATTAGTGGCCAGTCTATCCCCAGAAATGGAAACAGAGATGCCAAGGGAGGGAAAGAAGGAGTCAGAGATAGACCAGATGAAAGTGAGGGCAGGGTAGAAATTGGAAGCAAAATCAATGAACTTTTCCAATTCCGGCCGAGAGAGGGAACCATGCTCACATGTATTGGAGAAAGAGTAGTGAGAGGTGTCTGGATAGGACTAGAACAAGGAACGTTCCACACAACCCACAAAGAGACAGGCATAACTGGGGCCCATGTGGGTACTCATGGCTACTCTGCTGACCTGGTGAGGACGAGCTTAGCCAAGTGCAGGGTGGTGTTGGTGGGTAGGGATTGTTCAGTCCTTTGCTCCTGGCAAAAAAAACTGCAACTCAGGTTTCATTGTCCTTGTCTAGTATTTTCATTCTATTGGCTGATGTGTACTGTGAAGATCCCAGCTGAAGAGTATCCACCAGGCACCCCCATGTTTGTAGATGGAAGAAGCCTCTTTTTCTTGATGATTGCTGGAGGCAAATCTAAATCAGCAAAGGAAATGGAAATGGTACAACTCCCTTTGGCTAACTTTTGGAAACAGATTCTCCAGACCGAATGCTCAACTGGAACCACCCAACTTAATGACTACTATAGGTCTCCATTTACTCCTCACGAATAAGACTTTGAAGAGGTTTCTAGTTTGTTTAAAAACCTGAATGGCATTTAACGAATTGTGATTATATTTAAAATGGTGTGGTCATTTTCCCAGTATCAATGATTTGAATTCAAGGTTTTATTAGATTAGAGGTTTAAGTGAATAATGAATAAGAAGTGAGGGTTGGCACATTCTGGAATGAACAATCAGCAAGGGCATGGAAGCCTGGGGTGGAGATGATGGATGACAATCTGAAATAGTAATGGGTGGCATGGGAGATCTGTCAGAACTTGCACTGGCATGGGTGGGGGTGGGGGTTGCAGGGTGGGCCAGTAAGGACTAACATCTAAGGAATATTCAAACACTAGGAAGTAGGGCTGCTGTGTTAGGGAATGGAGGCAAGCTTTAAAACTGACATGCCTCTGCATGCACAATCCTCATGCATGGTATTGTGTCTCACAAGATATACCATGAACCCAAGCAATCGAAGAAACAAAAATTCCAGGAAAGTCACGTGGGCCTGATGTGCATTTCTAAAAGTGCAAAAACGCAGTAATCGGTTTTTGCTGAGCTTATAGGAAAATCCAGCTCAACACATTAACTTTTAATGTCGTCAGAAAGGTCTTAAGCAGAGTGACATCAAGTGGCATCATCCATTTTATGGAACTGTGCATGTTCACTTATGAGTTAAAACTGACTATGGCTCATCAGTTGTCCCTTTCCTATAATACATGGGAACAACGATATCTAATTTCAAGTGAAATTGATGTTTTGTGTCAAATTCTGTTTGTGAAATATCATAACATTTAAGGATATAGGACAAGTGTAGGAAATCGGGATTAGTGCGTCTTTAGTGGTCGTTATTGTCGGTGCCTTCTGTGCTGTGTGACTCTATGACTCAATGACTGGTCCACGTATTCAGTCCAAAAAACATAAGCTTGAATCTCTCAGATGCTGTGTCTTAAAATTTCAGCAAACAGAAAGCATTTACTGCACGGGTGGTTGGCTGTTTATAGTAGTCAATGTAGAGTTGAAATAATCCATTGATGGAAAGGGGAGATTTCAGAAAGTGACACACAATACTCATGCAATGACTTTTAAGGTTTAAACAGCTCAGCATGTAACTCTTTGTCTTGCACCACGAAGGTAACCAATACCTTTTTCTGTTTTGTGCTTTTCTGGCTTTCCACACCTTAGTTTTCTGAAGGAGAATGCGAACAAGTTTGGGAAGCTGCCCATATTTTCTTGTGAGTTACCAAGTGGAAGGCTCCAATAGCAATATGCCTTATGCATTGTAAAGACCTAACATTAAACTTTGATTCAATTTACCAACATGCTTTAATTGTTTTAGAACATTGTTTTGTAACATTAGATCAAGTATGCAGTCTCTGGGTATCAGAGAATGGACGGATGACCCAAGATAAATATGAAGACCCAAAAGGCGTCCCTATATTGGAACTGCCCTGGAAGTTTCAACTTCTGAAGAGAAATTCCTCTGCTTACAGGGGCGCTGTGCAGAAGTCTCCAAACCCTGAGCGAGATTCAGACATTTTGGACAACTCCAATACACTTAATTGACTAGTTACCCAGAAGACATTAGACAGAAAAAAAACTCGTAACTCCTAACCAACTCCCAATCTGATGACGACTTCCATTCCCTGAAGATCCGGTTGTTAATCATTCAGGGGCTGAGTCTTATTTCTCTCCCAGGTCTGTTTCGAAGTTTATCTTCATTGAGTCAATTCTATTCATTGAGTGTTAGATACTAAACAATAACAACTCAATTAAATCATAAGCTAGTAATGACTAGTGTAACAGTAATGGCCTCTGAGTAATAAAGAGGAGAAGGTGGGAAAGCAGAGTAGCGCCCAATCTTCATTTACAGTGCTGTGAGGGACTGGTTCTACTGTTCATTGATCAGAGGATCCCCAAAGAAATCTTTCCTTATAATGAAAGCTGTTGGTGACAAACTACAAAGATTCTCCCCATGAGAATATGCTTCAAGTTGGATAACCTTAGGCAGACTTGTACTTTCCAATCAAAGTTTCCTTCAAACCTGTTATTGAAAGTAGAAAGGCTCAGAGAATTTTGGATCAATACACAGAATATTAAAAGATATTGCTTTGCCTGTGGGACAATCAATAATCCACAGTAGCCTAGTGATAAATATTCTGTTTATTGACTAATCCAGACAAGGGAAAGATAAGAAAATTACTTCAATTTCTCCTCCACCTTATTTAGTTGAGAGTTTAAATGAATAGATTGCAAAGTAGGCCCGACTGTAAAAGCACAGACAGTACTCTGAGTGTGTCATAGGATCTTAAATAACAAATGTGTCATAGGGAAAGTAATGCTGCACTGCAGAAAGCTGAGTGACTTGTATCAGGCATTTGAAATTTATTTCTCTGAATGTTACCATTGTTCTTCCCTGAATGTGCATATAATTGGGGTCAGGCAGTTTTATCATGGCATCTCTCAATGTTCAAACCACATCATGTTGTCCATCATATTACATCAACTGGTTGTTAATAACCTCCACAAGGTTGATTTTGTTGGGCGACAAATTGAATTTTACACTTTCATGGGTTTAGTGACTTCAGTTAAGTATACACATGTTGTAAGGTAACCAGGAATAATTCCCCTGCTCTTCTTTGAAATAGTGTCATGGGATCTATTGTCTTCACTCAAGAAAGTCAGCTGAGCTTTGGAATAAGTGTCTCATCAAAAGTTGTCACCTCCTACATTGTATCCATCTCTCAGCACTGCATGAAAGCATTAGCCTGGATTTTGTGTTCAAGTCTGATATCATGTTGAGACATAGCTGAAACTCATGGATGATGTATTCATTTTTACAGGAGATCCTGGGTTACGAATGAGTTCCATTCCTGAATATGTACATGAGTCTATTTGTATGTAAGTGGAAACACAAATGTCTGTCTGTAATTATGAGCAAACCTTCACATATTGGATCCTTAAAATTAATCACAATTTGGGATCTTGTACATGCATATGAGCATTTGCAAGTCGTACATTCATAAATTGGGAAGCCCTTGGAATTGGAACCCAGAGAGTCTATCATTCAATAACCCAGAGATTTAATTAACTTGGAGGAATGCAGGAGACTATTTTAGGACTAAACCAAATAGATGAAGAGAGAAAGACTGAATGTTGTCTCTTAAGGATGCAGAAGCATGGGAATTAATACTACTATGCAGCTAAAGGGGGAATCCCTGAGGAGTTTGTGTTTGGAGATGGGTTAAATTAAGTTGTTAGTGAGCTTGTTGTACCCAGGAGTGTAAAATTTGACCCTTGATCTGAATGTATTTCTGTACATTTAGTAAGAAAATTGAGTAATTCTTTAGAATTTGTTTAGCCATGATATTGTGTAATGGAATGGCCTCTTAGAAATCTAGTAGACACATCTGTTATACTGTTTCTTACTTTTTGTTTTGGGTAAGGGTCCTTCACGATCAATTCAGACTCTTGTAAAACGTTCCTCAAATGCAGGGAAGGATATTTATCATTGCCTGAGGTTTTCTCATTGCCTGATACGTGTGACACATCTGGCAAAAGTCAAATCTTGTCCTTATGCAGTCCAGGCCAATAAAAATGTTTTTTTTTATTTTGGCTTGAGTTTCCTAAATGATCTCTTTCTGGTAATTCATGTTCTCCCCATAACACCCCTTTCCTATAAACCACCGGTAATGCAACTTGATGAACTTCTGCCCAGTTCTCGTCTGCCTGTATATGTGATGGTCTCCAATTCCTCATCAATACTTCACTTTTAAGATAGTAACATTCTAGGGTACGCTCAGGTTCTTCTCCTGTGTATGCATTTTGATACAACTGCTTTAGTTTTTTCATCTTTCCATTGTAATTCAGTTAATTTCTCTGAACTAAAAATATCCACTTTGTCCTACACCTGTTCTTGCTTTTTTCTCAAACATTTGATCAAACTTAGTTTCTGATTATTGAACTTCAACTTCCTTATCCTTACTCCTTGATTTCTCCTCTTGTTTTAACCTGTGGTTTTGTGACCTTGTTACCATGCAGTCAGGAAATAAAATCCCAGGATATACTTCTCATAATACCTCAGTTGCCTGATTTTCCACTGGCTTTTATCCATAGTAGGCACCACTCCCACCTGTGATTCAGCTATATCATTACCAAGGACGGATTGTATTCCTGGAACTGAGAATTTTTCTATTAGTCGTACCACCAATTCACCACTTTTCACCGGATTCTCCAATCTCAGTTTATACAATGGAACATTCATCTTCTCACCACAAATTCCACATATTACCACATTTTCTGGCAACATTCCTTCTGACTTAACAAGGTGTGGAGCTGGATGAACACAGCAGGCCAAGCAGCATCATAGGAGCAGGAAAGCTTGACGTTTTGGGCCTAGACCCTTCATCAGAAATGGGGGAGGGGAAGAGGGTTCTGAAATAAATAGGGAGAGAAGGGGAGGCAGATAGAAGATGGATAGAGGAGAGGATAGGTGGAGAGGAGGCAGACAAGTCGAAGAGGCGGGGATGGAGCCAGTTAAGGTGATTGTAGGTGGGGAGGTATGGAGGAGGTAGGTCAGTCCAGGGAGGACGAACAGGTCAAGGGGGCAGGATGAGGTTAGTAGGTAGGAGATGGGGGTGCAGCTTGAGGTGGGAGGAGGGGATAGGTGAGAGGAAGAACAGGTTAGGGAGGCGGGGACGAGCTGGGTTGGTTTTGGGATGCGGTTGGGGGAGGGGAGATTTTGAAGCTTGTGAAATCCACATTGATACCATTGGGCTGCAGGGTTCCCAGGCTGAATATGAGTTGCTGTTCCTGAAACCTTCGGGTGGCATCATTGTGGCACTGCAGGAGGCCCAGGATGGACATGTCGTCTGAGGAATGGGAGGGGGAGTTGAAATGGTTCGCGACTGGGAGGTGCAATTGTTTATTGCGAACCGAGCGCAGGTGTCCTGCAAAGCGGTCCTCAAGCCTCCGCTTGGTTTCCCCGATGTAGAGGAGGCCACAACGGGTACAGTGAATGCAGTATACCGCATTGGCAGATGTGCAGGTGAACATCTGCTTGATGTGGAAAGTCTTCTTGGGGCCTGGGATTGGGGTGAGGGAGGAGGTGTGGGGGCAGGTGTAGCACTTCCTGCGGTTACAAGGAAAAGTGCCGGGTGTGGTGGGGCTGGAGGGGAGTGTGGAGCGGACAAGGGAGTCACGGAGAGAGTGGTCCCTCCGGAAAGCAGACAAGGGTGGGGAGGGAAAAATGTCTTTGGTGGTGGGGTCGGATTGCAGATGGCGGAAGTGTCGGAGGATGATGCGTTGGATTGGAGGTTGGTGAGGTGGTGCGTGAGGACGGGGGGGATTCTTTTTTGGTTGTTATTGCAGGGACGGGGTGTGAGGGATGAGTTGCGGGAAATGCGGGAGACACGGTCGAGGGTGTTCTCGACCACTGCAGGGGGGAATGTTGCGGTCCTTGAAGAATGAGGACATCTGAGATGTCTGGGAGTGGAATGCCTCATCCTGGGAGCAGATGTGGCAGAGGCGAAGGAATTGGGAATAGGGGATGGCATTTTTGCAGGAAGGTGGGTGGGAGGAGGTGTATTCTAGGTAGCTGTGGGAGTCAGTGGGCTTGAAATGGACATCAGTTTCTAGGTGGTTACCCGAGATGGAGACAGAGAGGTCCAGGAAGGTGAGAGAGGTGTTATTCCCTCTTCCCCTATTCCCAATTCCTTCGCCTCTGCCGCATCTGCTCTCAGAATGAGGCATTCCACTCCCAGACATCTCAGATGTCCTCGTTCCTCCTGTATCCATCTTCTATCTGCCTCCCCTTCTCTCGCTATTTATTTCAGAACTGTCTTCCCCTCCCCCATTTCTGATGAAGGGTCTAGGCCTGAAACGTTAAGCTTTCCTGCTCCTATGATGCTGCTTGGCCTGCTGTGTTCATCCAGCTCCACACCTTGTTATCTCGGATTCTCCAGCATCTGCAGTTCCTATTATCTCTTCCTTCTGAATTACATATTTCCTCATCTCTCACCATTAAAAGTTTACTTATCTCTTCAAATATTAATTTCTTCACCTACTTCTCCTGGCATTCATGAGTGAACCTTACTCACACAAGTAAATTCTTTAAAGAGATCTAGCCTTTTTTTCTCAACCATCTCCTGATTGGCTTGTACATTCTTTTGCAGCTTTTTAGCTTCCACTGTGCTTTCCTTTACTATTTCAATAAAACTCACATGTTTATTCCATTTTCCCACATCTTTCTTCCTAAACCACCAACACTGCAACTTCATATGGCTTACTTTATTACAGTAAAAACACCTAACCATTTTTTAACTTTTCTTTTCCCCTCATGGATTTCCTTTTTACTTGGAATTGCATGGTAAAATAAGGCTGAGTAAGCACAGCATCATCAACACGCGTTCACATCTGTCAAATCTATTAAAATTCTTTGAGGAGGTAATGAGTAAATTAGACAAAGGAGAGCCAGTGGACGCGATCTATTTGGATTTCCAGAGGACCTTTGACAAAGTGTTGTACAGAAGGCTGCTAAGAACATAAGAACATAAGAACTCGGAGCAGGAGTAGGCCATCTGGCCCCTCGAGCCTGCCCTGCCATTTAATAAGATCATGGCTGATCTTTGATACTCAGCTCCGCTTACCCACCCACTCACCATAACCCTTAATTCCTTTACTGTTCAAAAATTTATCTAGCCATGCCTCAAAGACATTCAGTGAGGTAGTTTCAGCCACTTCACTGGGCAGGGAATTCCACAGATTCACAACCCTTTGGGTGAAAAAGTTCCTCCTGACCTCAGTCCTACATCTGCTTCCCTTTATTTTGAGGTGATGCCCTCTAGTCCTAGTTTCACCTGCTAGCGGAAACAACCTCCTTGCCTCCACCTTATCTATTCCCTTCATAATCTTATATGTTTCTATAAGATCTCCCCTCATTCTTCTGAATTCCAATGAGTATAATCCCGGTGTACTCAGTCTCTCCTCATGATCCAACCCTCTCAACTCTGGAATCAACTGGGTGAATCTCCTCTGTACCCACTCCAGTGCTAGTATATCTCTTCTCAAGTGAGGAGACCAAAACAGCGCACAGTACTCCAGGTGTGGCCTCACCAGGACCCTATACTGCTGCAGCATAGCCTCCCTGTTTTTAAACTCCATCCCTTGAGCAATGGCAGACAAAATTCCATTTGCCTTTTTAATCACCTGATGTACCTGCAATCCCACCTTCAGCAATTCATGCACAAGGACACCCAAGTCCCTTTGCACAGCAGCGTGCTGCAATTTTTTTACCATTTAAAACATAGTCCATTTTGCTGTTATTCCTAACAAAATGGATGACCTCACACTTATCAACGTTGTACTCCATCTGCCAGACCTTTGCCCACTCACTTCGACTATCTATATCCCTCTGCAGACTTTCAGTGTCTTCTGCACACTTTGTTCTACCACTCACCTTAGTGTCATTTGCAAATTTTGACACACCACACTTAGTCCCCAACTCCAAATCATCTATGTAAATTGTAAACAATTGAGGTCCCAACACTGATCCTTGAGGCACACCACTAGCCACTGACCGTCAACCAGAAAAACACCCATTTACCCCTACTCTTTGCTTTCTGCTGGTCAACCAATCCTCGATCTGTGCCAATACATTACCTGTAATACCGTGCAACTTTATCTTATGTAGCAGCTTTTGGTGTGGCACCTTGTCAAATGCCTTCTGGAAATCCAGATACACCACATCCACAGGTTCCCCATTGTCCACCATGCAAGTTATGTCCTCAAAGAATTCCACCAAATTAGTTAAACATGACCTACCCTTCATGAACCCATGCTGGGTGTTCCCAATGGGACAATTTACATCCAGATGTCTTGCTATTTCTTCCTTAATGATAGATTCAAGCATTTTCCCCACTACCGAAGTTAAGCTAACTGGCCTATAGTTACCTGCTTTTTGCCTACTTCCTTTTTTAAACAGTGGCGTCACATTGGCTGTTTTCCAATCTTCAGGAACCACCCCAGAGTCCAGTGAATTTTGGTAAATAATTACTAGTGCATTTGCTATTTCCCCCATCACCTATTTTAGTACCCTGGGATGCATTTCATCAGGGCCAGGAGACTTGTCTACCTTTAGCCCCATTAGCTTGCCTAGCACTGCCTCCTTAGTGATAATGATAGTTTCTAGGTCGTCACCTGCTATAACCTTCTTGCTATTAGTTTTCGGCATGTTATTTGTGTCTTCCATTGTGAAGACCGACACGAAATAACTGTTTAATGTCTCGGCTATTTCCTCATTCCCAGTTATTAAATTGGCCTTCTCATTCTCTAAAGGACCAATGTTTACCTTCGCCGCTTTTTTACGATTTACATATTTATAGAAACTTTTGCTGCCTGTTTTTATATTCGGAGCTAGTTTACTCTCATAATCGATCTTACTTTTCTTTATAACTTTTTTGTGGCTTTCTGTTGGCTTTTAAAGATTTCCCAGTCTGCTAGTTTCCCACTGGTCTTTGCTTTTTTGTATGTGTTTTTTTTTCAATCTGATACTTTCCTTTATTTCCTTAGACATCCATGGCTGGCTCTCTCTTTTCCTACAGTTCTTCCTTATCACTGGAATATATTTTTGCTGAGCCCTGTGAAAAATTGTTTTGAAAGTCCTCCACTGTTCCTCAATTGACCCACCATAAAGTTTTTGCTCCCATTCTACCTTAGCTAACTCCTCCCTCATTCCTTCATAGTCTCCTTTGTTTAAGCACAGGATACAGGTACTGGATTTAACCTTCTCATGCTCCATCTGTATTTTAAATTCAACCATACTGAGATCGCTCCTTCCGAGAGGATCCCTAACTGTGAGATCATTAATTATTCCTGTCTCATTACACAGGACTAGATCTAGGATAGCTTGTTCCCTCGTACGTTCCATTACATATTGTTCAAGGAAGTTATCGCGGATGCATTCTATGAACCCGTCCTCAAGGCTGCCATGACTGACCTGGTTTGACCAATCGATGTGTAGATTAAAATCCCCCATGATAATTGCTGTACCATTTTTACATGCATTAGCTATTTCTACATTTATTGCCTGCCCCACCACAATGTCGTTATTTGGTGGCCTATAGACCACACCTATCAGTGACTTCTTCTCCCTGCTATTCCTAATTTCCACCCAAATGGATTCAACGTTTTGTTCAGTAGAACCTATATCATCTCTCACTACAGCCCTGATATCATCCTTAAAAATCAGGGCAACACCACCTCCCTTACCTTCCTGTCTGTCCTTCCGAACTGTTTGATACCCCTGCATATTTAACTCCCAGTCATGACCATCCTGTAACCAGGTCTCTGTAATGGCCACTAAATCATACCCATTTGCCATGATTTGCGCCGTCAACTCATCCACCTTGTTTCGAATGCTCCGAGCATTCAGATAAAGTGCCCTTATGCCAGTTTTTGCACCTTCTTTTTGGGTCCTATTACCTCCATTACTAACAGTTCTTGAGTTCTCCTTCCCTTTAACTTTTAAATAAGATAAGAGCCCCTGGTATGAGGGGCAAGATACTGGTATGGGTAGAGGATTTGCTGACTGGCAGAATGCAGACAGTAGGCATAAATGGGTCTTTTTCAGGATGGTAGCTGGTGACTAATGAAGTTCTGCAGTAGGTCCAGACTGGGACCATAACTATTCACTTTTGGTTTTAACAATCTGAATGAAGGAACTAAGGGCTTTGTTGTTAAGTTTTCAGTTGACACAAAGATATGTCGAGGGACTGGTAGTGTTGAGGAAGCCGGGAAACTGCAGAAGGAATTGGACAGGCCAGGAGAATGGGTAAAGAAATGGCAGATTGAGTACAATGTAGGAAAGTGTAAGGTTATGTACTCGGTTACGAAGAATATAGGGATAAACTTCAGAAATTTGAAACGCAAAGGGACTTGGGACTCCTTGTTCAGGATTCCCTTAAAGTTAACATGCAGTTGCAGTTGGATATTAGGAAAGTAAATGCAATCTTAGCATTCATTTAAAGGGGGCTAGAATAGTAGAGCAGAAATGAACTGCTGAGGCCGTATAAGGCTCTGGTCAGACCGCATTTGGAATATTGTGAGCAGTTTTGAGTCCTTTATCTAAGGAAGGATGTGCTGGCATTGGAGGAGTCTAGAGGAGATTTATAAGAATAACCTTGGGGATGGAGGGCTTGTCATATGAGATGCAGTTGAGGATTACAAGTCTGTACTCAATGGAATTTAGAGGGATGAAGGGTGATCTGATTTAGACTTACAGAATGTTGGATAGAGTTCATATGGAGAAGATGTTTTCACTAGTAGGAGTGACTAGGACCAAAGGGCATAACCTCAGAGTGAAGGGATGACCCTTTAGAACTGAGATAAAGAGGGATTTGTTCATCCAGAGGCTGGTGAATCTGTGGAACTCATTGCCACAGAAGGCTGTGGAGGTCAAGGCGTTGAGTGCATTTAAGACAGAGATAGATAGGTTCTTGATTGATAAGGTGATCAAGAGTTACGGAGAGAAGGTAGGAGAATGGGGTTGAGAAACATATTACCATGATCAAATAATGGGGCAGACTCAATGGGCTGAATGGCTTAATACTGCTCCTAATCTCTTTAGAGTCTTGTGGTCCTCTTCCATTGATGAAACCAAATTCTGAGCTGTATTAGAAGTCTAGAAGAGCTATTTCAAAGAGGCAAACTTTACAGTCTGATGCTGTGTATATTGAATGAAATAATAAATGGGAACAGCTGGTTTCTTACAAAGCACCATGTGAGTAGACTAATTTTGTATTTGCCACTGTACCTCCCCCGTCTTCAAAAACCACCACGCTGTATTATTCATCTGAGAGGCAAGTCAATACTAAAACTTAAATAATTTTTCATTCATTAATCTGAGTAGATTCTATTTGAGGTTGTGTCCCTTTTCCTTGACACAAAAGAATATTTTAGAGTCATCGAGTCATACCGTCATACAACATGGAAACCGACCCTTCGGTCCAACTCGGTCCAACTCATCCACACCGACCAGAGATCCCAATCTGACCTAGTCCTACTTGCCAGCTTTTGGCCCATATCCCTCTAACTCTTCTTATTCATATAACCATCGAGAAGCCTTTCAAAAATTGTAATTTATTTAGAGTTTTGAACATTTTATTTTGTTACAGTGTTTTTTGTTTTACTTCAACTGGGATGTTGGAGAAAGATGTTGATGCGTGCAGTGTCTCATTAAGCTTAAACAATGGTGGTGTAATAGGGAACGGGAGGATTCTGTATTCTATCCCTAATCATCTTTTTATTCACATGTGGGATATGGACATTACTGGCTGGCCAGCATTTATTGCCTGTCCCTAGTTGCCCTTGGGAAGGTGGTGGTGAGCTGCCTTCTTGAACTGCTGCAGTCCATATGCTGTAGGTTGACCCAAAATGCCCTTAAAGAGGGAATTCCAGGATTTTGATCCAGCAACAGTGAAGGGACAGTAATGTACTTCCAAGTTAGGATGGTGATTGGCTTCAAGGGGAACTCGCAGGTGGCGGTCTTCCATGGTGACAGTCCGTAATCACTATCTAGTGATCTGTGCAAGCATTTGAAAAACACACAAGGACAAGGTTGAGTTCATTTGTGATCTAATAGTTTGCTGATCTTCAATGTCAAAGCTCACTCCTGAATGATGGCCACTTTGGATCATTTTCCAATGAGCTTGAACACTCGAGAAGAATAAAAGAATGGGCAAACACAAGGCATTTGGGTTTTCCTATCAGGATATCATTAGTTGTAGATTAATAACTAGGGAATGGCAGCTAGTTGATTGTTAAGGAAAGGATGTGTGTAGTTAAACTGAAGGCAGGACATGTCTTGTTAACCATGTCTTGCTGTAATATGGATCGGAAAGCAAGCTGATATAATGTAATGCTATTTAAATTCTCCTATAATGAATCAATGCAGGTTTTCAGGAAGTATGAAACAGAGAGAGAGAGAGAGAGAGAGAGAAAGAAAGTGCATCATCCAGATCCTTGAATCCATTTCCTTTTCACCAGTTGTTATTATATAACAAAGCTTGAAAATTGTGATTTAAACTCATCTTAACAGCGCAGAAAGCTTCTGTTGTAGCTCCCACTGTGCAGACTTAGAAGGGTGTCTTGTCTTGGGAGGGATGGGAAGTAAAGGACAAGGCTGAGAGCATGACAAATGTTCTCTCTGCGGAGATGTTGGTTTTGTGGTAATGTCACTGATTTAGCCATCCAGAACCCAGGCCAATGTCCTGGGGTGTAGGTTCAAAGCCCCCAAAGCAAATGGTGAAATTTGATTTAAATAAAACTTCTGGAATAAATAGCTGACATAATGGTAACCATTTTCGATGAACCTAAAAACCCATCTAGTTCACTCATGTTCCTGAGAGAACATAATGTGCTGTTACTATCTGGTCTGGCCTACGTGTGACTCTGGGTCCACCGCAATATGGTTGACTCTTAACTGCCCTATGGGAAATTAGAGATGGCATTGAATGCTAGCCCAGTCAGTGATGCCACATCCTCTGAATAAATAACATATAGTAACCAGGGACTTACAACGCAGCCTTAAACTAACCAGTCTCTGTGAATTGAAGAGTGCAATAAAGACTAAGAAGATGAAAGTGTTGAGTAAGGGACGCAAAATCGACCTCAAAACAAGCAGTGTACATGGAAACAAATTTAATTGGCTGCCATAGCCTTAAGTTGCACAATCTACATTCTGTCTTCTACTTTTGGAGGTATGGCACTGTTCAACGAAACACTGAATTCTGAGAGTGTTGATGGAATAGGGCTTCTCTCTGGAGACTTGTGTATCCATAATATGAAAATACTGGAGTCAGCAGCACCTCTGTTTATCCATCTCTGCTAGAAAACTGCTCATTACTGGAACAATATGAGAAAGTGAATTTGCCAGCACAATATTTCCAATTGCTGTTTTAAGGGGTTGCCGCTCTTCATCCATAAAGGAAGGAAAGAAGTGAAAACTTTCACTTCTCTCAAATCTCTCTTAAATATTTCAAGGACTCAAAATTTTCTGGACCTATAAAGATTGGTTTGGGGGTGAGTTAGTGGGGTTGAGGAATGGAGGATGTAGTATAAGGCATTGAGTCTGATTGTGTTTTATGCATTGTCACATGATCTTACACTTTGCAGCCTCATGGCAAGATGAAGTCATCGTAAGATGTTTCTTGAATAAAGTTTACATTTTTTTTATCTGAACAGACTCTTAGCAATACAACAAGGCCAAGTATATTACAAAGAACTGGGAAGTGAATGGGAAGCCACATTGAAATGGTTCCCCAATCATTTTTGCTCTTAGGGAGCTTTCCCAGTGGTAGGCCTGGAAACAGATTGGCTGCTCCTCCTATAAATAGAGGTGAACAGAGGATTACTATTAATGATGACCCCGTTAAGGACAATATTGCAGTGTTGGACCTCTTTCCCCCCAGCCTTCCTCTGCAGGCACTGCCAGGTCAAGATGAGCACTCACTGCAGCAGTGTTGAGGGTGTTAGAACTGAAGGCTTTAGCCCTGAAATAAGATGCTGTGGGCATGAGACCAGCCTTGTTGCCCCAATAATTAAACTACAGATGCAACCCATTAGGAGCAGGCTTCCAGGAATATTTCTGAGGGGTCTTAGTCCTGTCAAATGCATGTATGGTACACACAATTGGTCACAATCCTGAAGCTGGTTGGAAAATCCTGCCTCAAAAAGTCATTCTGAATTATTTTATTTCTCTCAAACTTCAGTTGTAATCTGAAACTTGATTCACATCTCTTGTTTTTTTTTTTCCTGTTTACATCTTTATTCACAAAAAAACTGCAATCAACTCCAACTCCCATCTGTCACCCCAACCTATATAAAAGAAACATCCTTCAAACTCAGAAATCTGAATTTTAGTATATATAATGAAAGTTCATTGCATCACCAACCATATCAAGCTCTCAATTGAGTTTTCCTGGAACTGCAGTTAATATAGATACATCGACTTATTTGGTATTCGTGTTGACAATGCACTAGACACAGGTGAACAGAATTTAGGAGATTTGCAGTTCCTGCTGATGCAGCTCTTATAGCACAGTGGTAGTATCTGTACCTCCAAGCCACGAGGCTCAGGGTTCAAGTCCTACCTGCTCTGGAGGTGGGTAGCATCATCTCTGAACAATTGATTAGAAAATTTAAAAAAAATTCCTGGTGATACAAAGGAAAGTTTGACAGGGTCCACTTTTGTAGGAAGAGGAAAAGGTTATTCACCCCTTCAGTAAATACCACCATTCAAGTAAGCCTGATCTGATCTGCAACTTTATCCTATTCTGTTTCGGTTCTGTAATCCACAGTCCCTGTGCCTAAGATTGTTCAGTCTCAATTTTGACACTTAGTCTTGGTTGAGACTCAACTGCTTCTTGTTGGAAACAGTTTGAGATTTCCATCATCTTTTGTGTTAAGAAGTCCTTCCTGATATTACCCCCTGCAAATCCTGGATCTAATTTTAAAGTAATATCCCATGACTTGGACTCACCTATCAGAGAAAATGGCATCTCTTTATTCTGGTTAAAAAAAAAGGCAACACTCACGTTAAGTGTTCCATACCTTCAGAATGCCCCGAGGTGTCATTTAGCCAAAGAAATACATTTGAAGTGCAATCATCGTTGTAATTGACATAACTTGCACATAGCAAACTTCCGCAAACAGCAATGTGTTAATAAGCCTGATATCGGGGTGGGCAAGTTGTTGGAGGGAATCCTGAGGGATAGGAATTACACGTATTTGGAAAAGCAAGGACCGATTAGGGATAGTCAACATGGTTTTGACTGTGGGAAGTCAAGTTTCATGAAATTGATTGAGTTTTTTTGAAGAAGTTACAAAGAGGATTGATGAGGGCAGAGCAGTGGTCGTGATCTATATGGACTTTGGTAAGGCCTTCAACACAGTTCCTCATGGTAGACTGGTTAGCAAGGTCAGATCACATGGATACAGGGAGAACTAGCCATTTGGATAAGGCACTGGATTGAAGGTAGAAGACAGAGGGTGGTGGTGGAGGGTTGCTTTACAGACTAGAGGCCTGTGACCAGTGGTGTACCACAAAGATCTGTGCTGAGTCCACTGTTTTTCATCATTTACATAAATAATTTGAATGTGAACATAGGAGGTATGGTTAGTAAGTTTGCAGATGACACTAAAATTGGAGGTGTAGTGGACAGTAAAGAAGGTTACCTCAGAGTACAACGGGATCGTGATCAGATGGGTCAATGGGCTGAGAAGTGTCTGATGGAGTTTAAATGTGACGTGCTGCATTTTGGAAAGGAAAATCAGGGCAGGACTTATACACTTAACGTTAAGGTCCTGGGAAGTGTTGCCGAACAAAGAGACCTTGGAGTGCAGGTTCGTAGTTTGTTGAAAGTAGACTCATAGGTAGATGGGATAGTGACGAAGACATTTGGTATGCTTGCCTGTATTGGTCATGGATTGAGCACAGGAGTTGGGAGGTCATGTTGCAGCCCCAGGACATTGGTTAGGCCACTATTGGCATACTGTGTGCAGTTCTTGTCTCTCTGCTATAGGAAGGATGTTGTGAAACTTGAACTGGTTCAGAAAATGTTTACAAGGATGTTGCCAGGGTTGGAGGATTTGAGCTATAGGAAGAGGCTGAATAGGCTGGGGCTATTTTCCCTGGAGCGTCGAAGACTGAGGGGTGACCTTATAGAGGTTTATAAACTCATGAGGGGCATGGATAGGGTAGATAGACAAGGTCTTTTCCCTGGGTTGGGGAAGTCAAGAACTAGAGGGCATAGGTTTAAGATGAGAGGGGAAGGATTTGAAAGGGACCTAAGGGGCAACTTTTTAACTCAGAGGGTGGTGCGTGTATGGAAATAGCTGCCAGAGGAAGTGGTGGAGGCTGATACGATTACAACATTTAAAAGGCATCTGGATGGGCATATGATTGAGAAGGGGTTAGAGGGATATGGGCCAAATGCTGACTAATGGGACTAGATTTGTCTATGACAACTGGTTGCATGGACGAATTGGACCGAAGGGTCTGTTTATGTGCTGTATATCTTTATGACCTATGACTCTATGACCAGGGAATCTGTTTTGATGATGTTGATTGGAGAATAAATATTAGTCAGGACTCTTGGGATAACTGGACTGCTTTTCTTTGAAGTGGTGTCATAGGATCCCTAATGTCCACCTGAGAGAGCAGACTGGGCCTCAGTTCAATATTGCCACTCAAATTCTTCTATTGAAATGTTTTAATTATCTTTCGATCATGCATCATTTAGCTCACCCTTGATATTTTTGCTTCCTGACCATCACATGATTCTTGTGGATGATATACTGATTGTTAGACAAGATGGGCCTATGCATGGTTGAAATACATCCGTCACTGCAGCTGCCTTGGTTGTTGTTGTGCTCATTTTGTCCATGGGAACAAGAGCAATGGTGTTTAATTTAGGTTTCTCCAGTTTGACTAATGACCTCCAAGCTGGTATGGAATTGTTGCCATTTTATTGTACATTCTGGGCTATAGTACAGAAAGACTAATTGTTGGTTGATATTCAGAACAGCTACAGAGCAGGGGAGAGGCTGTAAATGAATAAGGAAGCATAGGCTTTGTTGGCTGACAATCATTGATAGTGTGAGGCAAGGTGGTTGCATTTGTTCAGCTAGGTGAAGCCTGAGAGCCAGCAGTTTTACAGGTGGGAGATGTACTGTTTCAGCCTCTGAGGGGAACAACAGAGAAGTGTGAAGCACTGACAAATCTCAGGGCAATTTACCTTTGTGATCTCACTGTCTTGGCGAGATGGGGAAGTATCAGCCAGATGGGATCAAGGAGCCAGAAATAACTGTATCTGAGAGACTGGGGGAAACAGACACTGTACTCAGATCTTCACTGTCCAATTCTGAAATGAAGAATAAGTGAGATAGTGTTGTAACGTAGCCCCAGCATGATTCAGGAAAGGAAGAAGGTTCTGGAGAGAAAAATATGTGTAGAGCTAGGGAACAAAATGTGAGAAATCAGAGGACCACCTGGAAGGCCTATCTCACCAAAAACACTTAATATCAATAATCTCTGCCACTCCAAACGAAAATGCTGATGTGGTGAAAATGAACACCACTTTTGAATGACTGGCATTGATGCTTAAATAGCTTTTCTATCCTATAAATAACCACATGGCAACATTAATGCTCGTTCGACCTGAACAACCTTCCTTGCCTAATTGAATTGTTCATAGAGCAATAATTCATGGGAGTCTATGAAGAATCAACTTCTGATACTTTGTTAAGTTTTGGACTTCAGTTCTCTCTGTCATTGTGCTTATTACTTCAACTCCTTATTCCATGCTTCCTATCAGCAAATAAGTGTATGTGAATGCACCCGGTAGAAACCATCAATGTTATCCATCATCATTCTCTGTCTCGGTCTCTGCACAATGCTGCGGCATCTATCAATGATCACCTTCATCTTACTGTGATTCATCAGTCAGGTTTAATGCAGCAGTAAACATTCTTCACTTAGAAAATATTGAGTTATTGACTAAAACACCAGTGTTCGCCCTTGATTAAGACATAAAACGAATAACAGGAGTAAGGATGGCTGAATGCGAACATTCAAGATTACCAACTTCCCTCACCCACCCCCTGACATCCCACCACTAAGCCCATGTATTACCAAAAATAACACCTGTCTCTCCCTTCATCGTTTCTATAAAGCTGTTTCAGACATGGTACATCTGATCAACTGCAATAAATCCCACAAAAGAAATTTTGATGAAGGATTTCTGACCCAAACAGTCACTTTCCTTTTGTCTGATGATGCGAGTTTACAGAAATTTGTGCTTTGATCTCAGAATGAAAGATCCAGAGGGAAAACCATTTGATCACATTTAAGGTCATCCCCAGCATTTATTTGGAACTTTGAATGAACATTTTGAACGTGACTTTCAAGGCTAAGACTGACTGAGCAGTAAGCTGGTTTCATTGAGTATAACACAACATAGATTTCACTGTTTCTCCAACAATTCTATTGAGAGGTAAAGTTCAGATACCTCTTTATGTACAATTAAGATTAACCTTAATTACAATTACCTTACAATTAAGGATTGATCCTCAGTTTTCTAAATAATTGAAGCACTCAGATGGTCTACAGTGTACCTTCTATATTTCTAAGTCTTTGCTGGGCACTTAACCCTACCCAAATGTTGTGTGACTGCTGTGGTTCTCACTGACTGTGCATGCTTACGCCATATTTAGCAGTGTTTATTAGATTCTGAACCATTCATGAAATCCATATCATATCTTATACAGCTCCCAAAAGCAGACAACTCAGGAACGGTCCAGATGAATGAATTACACGGGCTTTATAATGTACATTGTCACTGTTCATTGTTTCCTCACTTGTACTTGAAAACCTGAAAGCATGAATATCAATTCCTTAAGTCTGATTGGCTGCATCCATAATGATCTACCTACTCTATTTGCCAGCATTGTCACATCAACCTGACAATTTTCTTTCTGCTCAGTGGACATGAAGATGTAAACATGTGTCATGATCTCTATTAATGACCCCAAACCATAACTTCATCATAATCCTTGAACCTACTTCCTGTTTCTCGCTGTTAATTCCTGAGTGACAGCTAAAATTTTAACTGACTCAAAATACAGAGCTAAGATCAGGCTTTGTTGATTTTGTCATGTCTGGGTGTTTGTGCCTTTTGCTTTCTCATTCCTTTCTTACAGTAGATTTTGCTATTGACCTCCAGGTTCATTCTTTTGAAGATTTAGTTTATTGTGTTTCTTGCAGGTAAAGTTTACATTTTCCTTTATGTTTTCATATTTCAATTCACTTTAATTTGAGACAGTTACCGCTATTATAACTCTTGACCGCCTAGCATGCATCTGCTGCCCCAGTTTCAGTATGATTTGATGTTTTGACATTGTCAAAAGTCACTGTGTTGCATTTCTTGCTCCACCATCATCTGCCTTCTTCATCTTGTCTGTTTTTGCTAAGCATCTGACTTTGCCCGTATTTCTGCTGGGTTGTTGCTGCCTCATCCCATTTTTACTTCCTATTGTTTCTACTGAACACTGATAAGTATCATATCAATAATATACTGGCAAGAACTCTCTGGTTTGGTGGCCATTGCAGTCCTGGACCATCTCTGGATTAAGAAGTGCTCAATTGTTAGAACCTTCTTTTACAGTTTTGAATTGCCTCTCATCTCTTCATTTCTTAATGATTATTTGTACAATTGTAAAGGTCACCTCAGCTAAAAAGATGAATTGTTTCTGAAAAGCCACAGTGCCACACATCTAGGCCCTGAATTCATTTTAGAACTGTCATCACTATTATTATTATTCTCCTATTCAATGCATATTCAAAACAGCAACTTGTATAAATTCCTCTCTTGCTCATTCTGTAATAATGTCATCACTTTCCTTTATGTTTACTAGGCTTGAACATTCAAACCGATCTCACAAGCCTATCTGAGCTGGAACCAATTCCTTTCACAGCTGTGATATTGTTGGGGTGTCCCAGCAGAAAGATCCTGTGAAATTCTGTGATCACAAACTACTTCCAGCAATGGGCAACCCATCCCACTCACCATCTGTGATTTACATTTGCAAATATCACACTGTATAGAACGCAGAAAAAAACACACTTCACTTACTGGCACAGAACTATCAGTTTTGTCTTCCGGTATCTCATTACTTATTTGCTGCACTACCCAAAAAACAATGACCATGTAAAGGGAAAGAATATCAATATTTATTCCCTTGTAAATACAATAGTAAAACTGTTTTAATCCCTGTGTCCATGCTGCTCTGGATAATTTTATTTCATGTGCTTGATCTTTCTTGATCTCTGGTCTTACTGGCTTAGTGCCTCATCTCTTCAAGTGCTGAACTTATTTCAAATCTATTTCTTTGTAAGCCAACTTTATTCACGTTTTTAAAGTACTATCACATACAACAGCTCTCAGGCACTTTTAATCTCTACCAACAAATGACATATCACTGCATCTAACTTCTCCTTTGCACAGGAAACTGAAAGATTTTTCTGCTAGCCAAAAGCATGAAGAGATGGCGATAGGGTGAGTAGACGGAATTAGGATACAGATTAGCCATAATTTCATTGAATGCAACAAGCTTGAAATGCTGAATGACCTACTCCTGTTCCGATGTACCATCGTTGATTGAAAAAATGATACTTAACCGTTTTTTAAATGGTACTGTCTCCTTTCTAGGATGATGCCTATAGCATTGGCTTCTGTCATCTTACAGGCCTGGAGCAAAACAGAATGCTGAAGCCCAGTGTTGTATGTTTGCTAGCTTGTTGTTCCATTTTATATATCTTACTTACCTCAGGGCAATTGAGAAGTGACACTAGTGCTAAATCTACAACAGGTTTATTTATAGCGCTTTAGTCTCAGTATTTCTATACACACGTTCTCAGCTCTAGATTCTCAGGTCTCTCTGGAAACTTTTATTTGCTTTAGCTCTCAGCGACCATATCCAGACAAACAAGCAAACAGTGAATATAGATCAATCAATGGACTATTACAATCAAGCACTGATCAATTAAAACATTGAACAGTAAATCCAGCTCACAGGTGGGTGCACTGGTAGTGTCCCTATCCCTGGCCAAGAGGCCTGGATTCCAGACCCACCTGCACCAGAAGTGAGTCATAACCCATCTCAACAGGTTGGTTCAAAAATATCTACACCCACCACATCGATGTCTCGACTGTGTATACCTTTGCTGATTAGAAAGGAAGGGTTCATCACCAAATTTGCTGTGTCAGAGTTTGTAGTCTGTCTTTCACAAACTGAAGGAGGCTGGGCTTCAGTTTGCAATTACACCTCCTGTCAATAATGTCACACAGAGCACGAGGCAAAAAAATTGGAGTATCTTCTGTTGGATCAGATCCTGTGGGTTTGACACAATCTGCAGTACAAAATGCCAGGATGCTTGACAACATTGGGGCAAGCATCTCCAACTGCTCTATCATATCTGCAACATATTTGCATGCTTTAATCACTATAGAAAAGACAATGCGGGACATAGTCATAGCGTCATATAGCACGGAAACAGACCCTTTGGTTTAACCAGTCCATGCCGAACATAATCCCAAACTAAACTAGTCCCAACTGCCTGCTCCTGGCTCATATCCCTCCAAACCTTTCCTGGTCATGTACTTATCCAAATCTTTTAAACGTTGTAATTGTACCCACATCTACCATTTCCTCAGGAAGTTCATTCCACACACGAGCGACACTCTGTGTCTAAAATTTGCCCTTCACGTCTTTTTTTAAATCTCTCTCCTTTCACCTTAAAAATGTGTCCCCTAGTCTTGAAACCTCCTTCCTAGGGATAGGGGGAAATTGATGATGTTGAGGTCAATAGCTGTTCTGAAGGTATCAATAATGAGGATATTTTCATTCTGAACCCTCCTTTTCTCTAATTGTAACCACATCCTTCTTACTTTCTCTTTTTTCCACATCAAAACCTCACCCTTGTCCACTTTTCTAATCAGATACCCAACACTGGAGCATTCCCAGTCAGTGAAGAAAGAGTAAATGTGAAGAAATATTCTAAGTCAATGTTGTGACATTGCCCTGAGCTGTTTTAGAGGCTGGGACAGTGAAGGGAACATGCGGTGAGAAAATAGTCACAGATTTGTAGAAGTTGGGGTGTTGGGAAAAAAATAACATAGATGCCAGCTAACTAGGGAGCAAGGTCAAACCATTAGATTTGCAATAAAGGATTCAGCTGAGGACCTCTATGATCCAGGCTACAATAGGTTGGTGAACATTTGCTAAGAAATACTTGCTGCCATTAAAAGGCTATCAGAAGCCTGGGTTCAATATCTAGGAATGAGGAGGTGTCTAGCACCAACCTTTCTGCAGATTCTGGGACCATCCTTTCAACCCTGAAGTAGATGGCTACCTCTAAGAGCAGCATACCTTTGAATCCATCTGATGGCTGGTGACCCAGCTTGCTGTGTAATGCGAATAGCTGCCGTTCAAAATGAGACTCCAATGTTAAAAGCCCAGATTCATTCCTTTATTACTCTGAATAGCACCATTCAACAGGGATTCCAGTGCAATACAACATTCTATCAATATGTTCTCTAGTGTATCAGGGGGACTTCTAAGAGATCTAACTTGGGAGTTTGCGATGGCATGAATCCACTGTTCCATCTCAAGAAGAAAGTATTCCTGCTGCTATTCCAGCCACTCCACATGTGTCCATGCTGTTGTCTGTCAGTCAAGATTGCTGTATCACAAATTGAGGTGATGTAGTCTGATGACGGGACTTTGAGTCCCAGAGTCCTCCAAGACCGCCTCCAATTTCCTCAGCTGAAGGTCACATTTCATGCAGCAGTCAGTCGGGAAGCACCTCCTGACAGCAGCACAGAAAGGTGTTTGGAAGCCAGGGAACATTAAGGGAATGATTAGTTTTGGTTTGCCAGCAATAATTACTGAGTGATTTAATAAGATTGGATCTGTAATTGCATTTCTGGTGATTTTTATTTTGTTGTCAGAAAGAGAACTGGTCAACGATAGAAGGAAGGTGATAAGTATGGTTCTGTCAGTAAATGGAGGAGGTGAGGCTGTGATCACTCATGATGCAGTTAAACATATAGAACCCCACTGAATGGGCACGATGAGGCTGGGGTACATCATCACTCCACAAAATAACATTTTAACTTAAATTTGTAAATTCCATTTGTGATTTGACTTCTGTTACCGTGGCTTTCAGTCTTTTATCTTTGTTTAATTTGCTTTGTTGGTTATTATTGTTAAATAGAAGAAACCGGGTTATAAAGGGCTGTCAGCATTGTAGTTTCTCTTCTTCTTCCTCCACTTCTTTTTGCACTTCCACCTCTACTTTCTCTTCCTTTGAGCAGCTTGTCCTGCTTTGGTCAAACCCTTATTGTTCTTCCAGCAAAGTTCAATTCCCAGATGGAGAACTACAGACCATGTCTGCAAGCAACCTTTTTCAACTCAGAAGCTTAGACAAGATAGAAGCATTGCATTATCAGTGAGCCCATTCCTGTTAAACTATTCAAACCTTAGCCTTGCATATGAAACCGACAAAAACATTGCATAATTGCACCAATAGCCAAAGCACACAGTATAGTATCTAATCTATGAACAGGATACTGAATGATCCTTTTAAATATCATTAACAGGGAATTCTTCATTCCAATATTCAGCATACTCCCCAATTGCATTATGTGTGCACATCTCGGACTTCAGTTTTTGAATATTGCACAGCTGTTTGACACCTGAAAAATTGGACACTGAAATCCTCAAATGAGCCCTGAGATATTTTGTATAAATCAATTATTACATTAGAATAAATAACACAATGTTTTGAGGCTGTAGGTTAATTTTTGTTTGTGATTTATTCCTTTTATTGGGTGCTTGTAGTTGGGGTGTACTTAAACCCATCAATTACTGATCTGTACAAAACAGAGTAGTTCTTGAAGTAAAAACAAAGTCCTCTATAATTGTTCATTGTCTATCTTTATAACCCCAAGCACTCCTCTTTCTTTTTCCACTTAGTTTTTCTCTTTCTCCTGGCTCCTCTTGTTTATTTACGATCCAATGGATCAGTTGCGTTCACTGCGCAGCTGCCAATATGTTTCTGTTCCCTCTCTCAGCCACTACACACATATTAGTTTCCCACATTCCTCATGCTTTTTGGCCTAGTGTTTGAGCAGCAGCATCTCTGTGCATCTGCACACTGACTTGTGATGGATTGCCGCCAGTGAAAGAGACATGAATAACCTCAGACTCTCGCCAGTAAACACCTTGTAGCTGTTTTATCATTTAGAACAAATCTCCAAAGATTTAGAAATTTTCTATGTTCTTTTGTTGCACAAGTGTTTGTAAAAGATGGGGATAAAGGGATACTTTGGAAAACTAGTTGATTTTTGGAGTCTGACACAGTTTTTCAGGGATACATTCTTGATGACGAATGCAACAGAATCAACGTTAAAAAAAGCATGTTTATTCAATCAAGCCAATTTAAACAAACCTATTTGCACAACTTAAAATTAGCTGGGACATATGGGAGAAGAATACAATAATTTGCTGAATGACAATACTCAATATTTAAAGATGCATGATGAAATATTTAATTTTACTGCACTGTTTGACTTCATTGGTATTATACTCATTGGCCTCGAGAGGTAAACACTCTTCAGCTGGTCAATGCTAATCATGTGCTGTAGCCATGCAGACCAAGAGACTTCTTTTAGGCTCCTGCTACTGTTCATTGGTTTTTGGGTGCTTGGAAGTGATGCCTAAGGAAACCTTGCTCTTTGCTCTCTGTTGTGTTGTGTCTCGTGGTCAGCATATTAATATTGTCTTTAAAAGGAAAAACTTCAAGGCATCATAGCATGTGACATGGGGGTATAAAGGTCTCACATTTCATCTTACTCTAGGATCACTTGAAGTACAACCTGCCACTAGAAGCATGCTGCTCTGTTGTAAACTATTAGCTTAATATTTGCTCAGACACTTAAATAGCTAAGAAATATAATGTTTGTTAATAATAGTTGATTGTAATAAATGTCTACTGGATTCTTCAACACCATGATATCCGTGTCCAGTGCCTTATGTTACAGGTGGTAATATAATCATTGCTTCATCGGGTAAAACATCCTGTTGGAGGCTCACATCACTCTCACTTCACTCTCTCTCTTAAATTTAATCCAGCGATATTTTTCCATTCAGACGCAATAAAATAAATTTATTAAAGCCCATCAACTTTCTGATATGTACTCATTGCATGTAAAGGCTAAAGGAGCGAGCAGCCTCATAAAACTTCCATTATGTCTTACTATGATTGCAAAGTTTGGAAAAAAAAAACACAATTTCGATGATGGCTTACTCAGTTAATTCATCCTCGGTTGCCATACAAGAAAATGATAATGTATCTACACAAACTGCATCTTCCATTCAGATGTCTAGGTGTAGTGAGATTTATTTGGGGTTAAACTGAGAATAGAGCTGTGGCAACTATTGTCAGCACCACTAAAATACTGCCTAGAAAATAAAAATGCAATGAAAAATTTTGAACAGTGGAACTTTTGGTCAGCAAATCTGGAAAGACTCCTGTGAAAGGTTTACAGGCTTTTTGCTAAGCTCACGGTGTTACGAAAATAAAAGTTTTTACTGATGATAATAGAAAATAATTCAATTACAGGAAGTCCCATGGGTTGCAAATTTGTTCTGCTCTGGAGTCTGTTTGCAAGTTGCTTTGAACGCAAGTCAGAAAAAAATGCAGGACGATGTAAAGCAGTGCTTGGAATCACATGAATTTTTGTATATCGGGCCTTTAAAATTACACCCCTGTATGAGATTGTGTTAGCAAGTACGAACGGTCATTACATTGGACATTCATAATTTGGGGACCCGTTGTCCACTAAGAAAACTGCAAAATATAAAATTTTGGCTTCATCACATAACAAAGATATGTCATGAGAGAACCTCACAATCTGAGATTATTAAAAACCTTGGAAATATCTTGTATTTGGACAGCATGGATACCAAGATAAGATCTCATTCCTTGGTACCACTGGTACAAAGAAGGCATCAATACCTCAACAGTTCTGATATACAGAGAGGGTCTTCCTTTGCAAAATCAACAATACCCAGAAGAAATGACATTTGGAGACCGCTGATAGCCAGGATTCCATGCGACAACAGCAAGAATTGATCATACTGTGTCATCCAACTTCTTGAACCACTTCTGTTCCTCTGTCTCCTAAATTCCAGCCAACTATGGCTGAACTGTTTCACTGAATTCAATTTCTATTGTGTCTAGCACAAAGTATTGCCTAGCTACTTCTGTTGCTCTTCTGTATTTGAAACCTGAATTGTAAATCAGAATTGTGTGCATTCATGTGTGAAGGGCGAGAATTAGTGTATTGTGCTAGTGGGATTTAACTATCAATTATGCTGGCATTAAGGTCATCAACACTAATGCACGGGAAGAACATTATAATGCTAAGCAGATCCTTCTCGATGAAAGCAATTTTGGAATATTTAGTGCCGCTGAGAGAAAGCAATACATCTATTCAGGAAGAAAATTGTCAAAACTCTATTCTCATCTCTCTCTACACATCAAGCTAGATTAAGGAAATAATTGTTGGATGGTGCCTCTTACTTACAGCCTTCAACTCGGGTCTGTCCACTACAATTGTTCTTGTTTCTTTCTTATTTATAAAGGTGTGATCAGTGTTTCTCAAAATGTTTTTGTTACACTGAGCTCTGGACACTCTATTCTATGCATTCTGTCTTCTCCCTAGGTCCTTGCTAGTTAATTAATTAATTTCGTAAATTATTTCATTAATTAATTAACAATAATTAATTTCTTCTGTAGCATTTTAAAATTGTGGAACAGCTTATAACCCTCAGTCTTACTTATCACTTCCTATTTACTGGCTTTTAAAGTCCAAATCTGAAGTCTTTGTTAATCCATTCATCCTAGGATCAGAGGCTATGCCAGCATTTATTGCCAATCCGAACTTGCCCTGGAGCTGATAATAGTGGCTCTTTTCTTGAACTGCTGCAGTCTTTGTGGTGTAATGACATCCACAGTGCTGTTAGGGAGGCAACATCAGGATTTTGGCCCTGTATCAGTAAAGGAACAATGATAAAGATCCAAGTCAAGATGGTGTGCGACTTGGAGGGGAACTTGCAAGAGGTGGTGTTCCCATGCAAATATTGCCCTTCTTCTAGATGGTCGAGATCAAAGGTTTGGAAGATGCTATTGAAGCAGGCTTGGTAGATTTCAACAGTGAAACTTATAGATGGTATACACTGTTGCCAATTTGTGGTGGTAAAGGAAGTGAATGTTGAAGATGGTGGATGGGGTGCTAAGCAAGTGGGTTGCTTTGTCCTGGTTGTTTTGAGCTTCTTAAGTTTTGTTGGAACTGCACCGATCCAGGCGAGTGGAAAATGTTTCATTGCACACCTGACTTTGCTTGGTTGACAGGTTACTCTCTGCAGAATCTCTAGCCTTTGATTTGCTCTATGAGCCATGGTATTTTTATGGCTGGTACAGTTCAGTTTCTGGCCAATGGTATTCCCCAGGTTGTTGATGGGAGTAACAGAATTGTACTGGTTATTTTTTGAGACTTATTCTAATCATGGTGATCACTTGCATTATTGGCCTTGAGACTTGTCTGAAGGTTTGCAACAATATGTACGAAACACGTGAATTCCAAGGCTAGCCCTTCAATCAACACATTAAAAAAAAATCAATATTTGTTGCATTTATTCACTCTTTTCTATTCAGAAATTGTATGAGGTCAGAATCTCTGAGCACCTCACAAGTCTAACCTTCAATTATAATATCGGAGAGACTGCATGGATTAACTCTATAACATAGCACAGGTTCAACAAGTCAATGTCAGTATTTGCACTCCACACGAACCCTTGTATCACCATAGTGCATCACAGCTTATCAACCCATCTTTCTATGTCCTTCTTTATATACTTATTAGTTTCACTTATCTTTGCAAATTTATAGCTCATTCACAGATCAAATAGAAAATCTTTTATTGTGTGATCTTCCTAATTTTGGGAAGTATCAAACTGACATTTCACTATATCAGAGATAAAAGGTACTGCAGATGCTGGAGAATCCGAGATAACAAGGTGTGGGGCTGGATGAACACAGCAGGCCAAGCAGCATCATA
>JAHRHZ010000098.1:23769384-23781746 GCA_024137785.1 Ginglymostoma cirratum
TATGATGCTGCTTGGCCTGCTGTGTTCATCCAGCCCCACACCTTGTTGTCTGACATTTTACTATACTGTGTGTTTGGCTTTAACTGCTAAACAATTGTAGCAAATGGCAAGAAAAAATGGCATATGGAGATTTTGCAATGGTTATTAAGTTTAAATAATTTCAAGGGCAATAAATGATGACCTAGCCAATGATACCTGCATGCCATGAATAAATATTCTTGCAGCGTAATTATTGAATTCTAAATGAGCAGGCAATCAAGAATCAAGCCTTCCAAGCAAAATATACATATATTAGCTACAACTGCCTCATCACTCAAATGAATAGATGAGCCACATACCATACCAGTCCATTACAAGTCATCATTGTTGGCAATCACTTGCCAATGAATATGATTGTCTGCCTTGGAAATTTTGTATCATTGGTTGTGGGTTTTTTTTTTCTTTATTCATTCTTGGGATGAGGGTGGTACTGCTAAGCAGCATTTATTGTCCATCCCTAAATACCCAGAGGGCAGTTAAGAGTCAATCATGTTGCTGTGGGTTTGGAGTCACATGTAGGCCAGACCAGGTAAGGATGGCAGATTTCCTTCCCTAAGGGGCATTAATGAACCAGACAGGTTTTTCCCTAAAATCAACAATGGATCATGGTCATCATTAGATTCTTAATTCCAGATATTTTATTGAATTCAAATTCCACCAACTGCCAAGATGGGATTTGAACCAGGGACCCCAGACCATTATCTAGGTCCCTGGATTAACAGTCCAGCGATAATACCACTAAGCCGTCACCTCCACTGCTGTGTGTCCTTGTGTGGCTGATGAGCCCAAACCTGGAGCCACATCTCTGCCCACATATTTGGCAGGTATTTGGTGGGAAGTGGTCCTTGACCTAGAAATAATTGGCATTCCTTTCTCTGGTTCCTATTCAATACTTCCTCACGCCGACAGGAATTATCTTCAAGTCAACAAAATATATTACCCGAATCAACAGGCCATAATCAACACATCATCCAGGTAGGAACTGACAGAAACTGGCAAATTCTATGTTCATTTTTATACATTTGAAAACAAAAGCAAGGATGTACAGATTCATTTAGATGATGGTAGAAATAAGAAAATATAATTATATTGATAAACTTGAGGTGAAGAAAGAAACTAATCCAAGTGTTAAAAGTTATTAAAAATATATTTAGGGTTAATAGAGAAAAATAATTATCATAGGTTCGTGAGCTACTTAAATGTATTATGCATTTATGATTGAGACCAGAGCAGAAAGGGGAAGATTAGAGATTTTGTTTGATATAGACAATAATTTGAACGTTAAGTGTATTACCATAATGGACTCTGAAGGTGAATTGACCATGACACTTAAGAGTAAATGAAATTAACACTGCAAGACAGGATACAATATTCACGTGTTGGGAAAGAACACAGAACTGGGACTTAAGAAGATGGCCCAATCTTTCTTTCAACTTTGCTGCCTGGAGTGAAACAAAGTGAAGCAGATAGTCCATTATTTGTAGAGCCCAGCTGAAGAGTCAGTTGTAGAACAGAGGTAGTGTTCCTACTTCTAGTCTAGGGGAACTAGGTTCAAAGATTCACCTGCTCCAGAGTTGTGTAATAACATCTCTGAACAGGTTAATTTAATAAAATTCTAGGGAACCTAGCCAAAGGAACTCTAATGGTGCTGTGGTTGTGTCCCTACCTGTGGGCCCAGGTTAATGTCTCATCTGCTCCAGAGGTGTGTGATAACGTCTTTGAACAGGTTGATTAGGAAACTATCTAACGTGGGTAAAGAACAACTGTTCCTATTGACTGGACCAGAAGACACCAATTTTAAGCTGATTGTTTGGGTTCCAGTTCTTTTGCCAATGCACCTGAATAAACAATGTTGAAAATGGCTCATCTTAACTTTGATATTGAGCCAAAGTCAACAGAGATACTGTGGGCTAAACTCATTCCATCTGTACTGCAATTTCTTTGATTTATTGGAGAGATTCAAAAAGTGGCGTTGCACTTTTTTGAAACCTGGAAATGGATAATCAGCAAAGGAATATCTGATTTTAGACATATATACGAACAAAGGAAATAGGAGAGAAGGAGACAATTAGGACCCTTGAGTCTACTCTGCTTTTCAGTAAGATCATGACTGATTTATCTGTATTTCAAATTCCCTGATGGCCTTTGATTTTCTTGCTAACAAAAATCTATCGATCTCTGTCTTAAAAACAATTATAATGATCTCATTTCTCCACCTTCATGAGGTTCAAAGTTGCACAAACTTCAGAAGAAAGGAGTTCTCCTCATCTCTGTCCTAAAAAAGCGACCTCTAATTTTAAAACAGTGGCCCATATTTTTGGACTCACCCACAAGAAACATTTTCAAAAGCATTCTGTGTACACCTCTTTCAGACTATTACTTCCAATCTCTTTTTTACCAGTTCATACATAAAAGATTAAAATCACCCATGATTATTGCCATTCCTTTATCACACTGACCTGCTATTTCTTTTTGTCCCGCATTCTGGTTATTATTGGGGGTGTTAGGGTGCAGTAGATTTCTCCCACTGATTAAATTCAGCTTTAATTCCATTTACAAATGTGTTGATGACACCACCATAGTAGGTCGGATCTTAAACAACGACGACTCAAAGTACAGGACAGAGATAGACGGCATAGTGGCATGGCGTAAAGACAACAATCTCTCTCTCAATGTCAGCGAAACAAAGGACTGGTGGTCAACTTCAGAAAGCAGGATGGAGGACACGCACCTGTCTGTATCAATGATGCTGAGATGGAAGTGCTTGAGAGCTTCAAGTTCCTGGGAATAAATATCAACCAACGATCTGCCCTGGCCCATCCACATTAATGCTACAGTTGAGAAAGCACACCAATGCCTCTGCTTCCTCGGAAAGCTAAGGAAATTCGACATGTCCAGAATAACTTTTACCAATTTTTATTGATGCTCCATAGAAAGCATCCTATCTGGATATTCACAGCTTGGAAGGTCAACAGCTCTGCCCAAGACCACACAAAATTGCAGAGAGTTGTGAACACAGCCCAGTCCATCTTGAAAACCAGCCCTCCTTCCATGACTCTGTCTATACTTCTCACTGCCTTGGGAAACTAGCCAACATAATCAAAGACCCCTCCAACCTCAGGTGTATTTTCTTCCACCTCCTCTGTTGGGTAGAAGGTGCAAAAATTTGAAAACACATACCAACAGATTTCAGAACAGTTTCTTCCTCGCTGTTATCAGACTTATGAACAGACCTCTCATACGTTAGCACATAGAACATAGAACAGTACAGCACAGTTCAGGATGTTGTGCCGAACTTTTACCCTAATCCTAAGGTCTATCTAACCTCCACCCCATCTTATACTATCATCCATATGCTGATCTAATAACCGCTTAAATGGCCCTAATGAGGCCGACTCCACTACCCTCTTCGGCAATGCATTCCACGCCCCTACCACTCTGAGTAAAGAGCCTACCTCTGATGTCTCCCCGTATCTACCTCCACTCACTTTAAAACTATGGCTCCTTGTAATAGCTACCTCCACCCTAGGAAAAAGTCTCTGGCTGTCCACTCTATCTATACCTCTGTTAGAGTTGATTTTTCCCTGCATCTTCTCTGTAGCTGTATAGCTACATTCTGCATTCTGTTCTATTATCCTGATGTATTTATGTAAAGTATGATTTGTCTGGTTAGCATACAAAACAATACTTTTCACTGTATCTTGGCACATGTGGCAATCATAGAATCCTTACAGTGTGGAAACAGGCCCTTCGGCCAAGCAAGTCCACACTGATCCTTGGAGCATCCCACCCAGACCCACCTCACATAACCCACCCCTGACCACTACAGACAATTTAGCACGGCCAATCCACCCAACCTGCACAGCTTTGGACTGTGGGAGGAAACCGGAGCACCCAGAGGAAACCCACGCAGACACAGGGAGAACGTGCAAACTCCACACAGACAGTCACCCGAGGGTGGAATTGAACCCAGGTCCCTGGTGGTGTGAGGCAGCAGTGCTAACTACTGAGCCACCATGCCACCCACTTTAATAAATCAAATAATAGATTAAATAACATACGAAGTTCTGAGGAAGGGTCACCGGACCCGAAACGTTAACTCTGCTTTTTCCTTCTCAGATGCTGCCAGACCTGCTGAGCTTCTCCAGCAACTTTGTTTTTGCTCCTGATTTACATCATCCGCAGTTCTTTTGGTTCTTGTTTCCATAGTTTTGTTTAAAAAGCCCTCTCTACTTCCCTTCTTGTTTAGTTGTCAAGAACACTTGTCTCAGCTCAGTTCAGGTCCCAAAGGTGCAGCTCCCACTTTCTGCAGTACTGATGTCAATACCCCCCAAAGCAGAAATCACTTCTCCCTACACCAGTCTTTGAGCCACGCATTCATCTCTCTAATTATGTGTACTCTATGTTAATTTGCACTGGTAATAATCCTGAGGTTATAACCTTTAAAAAGCTGTGTTTTTTAATTGAGTGCCTATATCCTCATATTCTCTGTGTAGAACCTGTTTCCTCATCCTACCAATATTATTGGTACCTGTATGGATCACAACAACTGGATCCTCTCCCCTCCTACTTCATGTTGCTTGCTAACTCTGAGCACATGTCTCAAACTCTGGCACAAGGAAAGCAACACGACAGACTAGACTCTCACTCTTTGTTGTTGGGGAAGGATGGCAATCCCCTTCACTCTACTGCCACATGCTACCACTACATTCCTCATTACACTCTCCACTTGAGTGGCTTCCTGTACCATGATCCATGGTCAGTTTGCTCATCCATCCTGCAGCCAACACTCCCACCCAAACCCCAAGCCCATTGGACAATCACAGAGACTGACACTCTGCACTCCTGCCCACGGCGTCCCCTTACCTGGCTCTCTCGCAGTCACATCCTTCTGTCCTTGACCGTTGATCAAATTAGAATCCCTATCTTAAGTGGCATGACTGCCTTCCAAAACAATAAAATCCAGCTATCCTCCTTCTGCTCTCATTCATTGCAATTGCTCTAATTCAGCTCCCAGCTCATAAACTGCCCAAATGTCCAGCACTTGTTGCAGACGTGTTGTGCCCTGAGTCACATTGGTATCCAGAAGCTTCCACATGCCTCAGCCTTGAAGCACCTCACTTCCCACATGCCTCACCTGTCCTGCCATCCTTAATGAGTTTAAACTAGATTACTTAATATCTTCCACAAGATGACGGCGGAGTAGCAGCACTGCATTCAAGCTCCTGAGCTCATTCGCTTCTGATTGCTTTTTTCTCTTCTTTCTTTTTGTTTGTGCCTTTTCTTTAAACGTTTTTGCTTCGGCAAGGCATTAAGTGACAGACAAAGTTTTGGGACCTGGTGATTGGAGATTGTGAGCGGGCCCTACCTAAGCACGAGCCAGGATCCAATGAGGGATCCGGTGATCGAAGACTGTGATCAGGCCCTGCCTGAACGTGTTTTGAGATCCGGTGAGAGAGCCGGAGGTCAGAGGCTGTGAGTGGACTCTGCGTGAGCAAGTTCCAGGGTCGTGTGATCGGAGGTCGTGAGCAGGCCCTGCCCGAGCATGTTCTGAGACCCAACTAGGGATCCGGTGATCGGAGGCTGTGAACGAGCCCTGCCTGAGCATATTCTGGGATGCGGTGATTGGAGGCCATGAGCAGGCCCTTCCAATGCATGTGCAGGAATCTGATTGCTGCACCGTTAGTTATGGAATCGGAGCCAGTGGCAGCAACAGGAGGAAATCAGAGGCAGTAGTATCAACAGCAGGCACTCAGCTCCTCCCAAGACTCCAGGCTGTGGCTCGGCCTGGGTACCTAAATGGCACTTGTTTTAGATACCCTTTTGCGAGCCTTATTCCAAAGCAGGTGAGAGGCCATTTAAATACGCAATTCATGTTGCAGTGTGGCTTTTGAGTTCCAATTGGAATTTTCAAAGAGAAGTAGGTGGAGCATGCAAAGTCCAGCTTTTCTCAATGCTTTCTTCATGTCAAGGGGACAATGCTGTTTCTTAAAGGCATTTTCAGAGACTGTGTAGCAAACACAAGCTTTTTAAAAGTATTTTTCCAAATATATTCATTTGAGTCCCACAAAAGTCTGCTGATCTGCAACTAGCACATCCCTGATCCATCCTGGGTTTCACTCCTCTTCACACTCCAAAATATAACCCCACGAGATAAGCCTCTGTGCAGTACCCATTTAGCACTATAACTTGCCATGAAAATATTGCGAAGGCCTATATCTGAAAGCCTTATGGCTGTGGCCTTAGGGGGTACTGGGCATTTCACCAATATGCTCCAATGTTGGATGTTGACTTGAAAATCTCTCCTAATGACTCAAACTAACTCAACACCAACAGTCAAAGCAACACCTATACTCACCACAAAGACCTGTATAAGGAGAAATATATCACTGGCACAATCCACGCCATATGCACCTCACTGCCTTTGGCAGTGCAGTAAGCAGACGCAAGCACAATTAATAGAACATAAGATGGAGCAGCTCTCAGGCATACAACACCAATTTGATTCATGTTTGTAAAAAGTGACAAGCTCTGGGAATTATGTTCAAAGTTGTATTAATTATGATGCATATTGAATGTTTGTGCTAAATGGGTAAATTAAGTTGATTGAAAATTGTAGTTTTTCTTTGGGAACAATTCCCATCATTGAAGATTGGTGTGCTGTGATGTTTGTCAGTTTATTTACTTCAGATTTTAGGCAGAATGCCCCTTGATTACATATTCCCGGAGCATCACCTGCATGAACAAGCTGCTATGTTTCCTGCATTGCCAGGCCGTTCAAACACTCAGTAACATCAAGACTGATGCCAGCTGGTTTGCTGAATTATGCAAAAGATGGCAAATGATGAATAGTCTCTGCAATTTAGATGGGTACTTTAGGGCATCATCCGATCTGTCCAGGCAACAAAATTAAAAAGTGAGTGTACACTTGCTCTCAATTCTTTGTTTGTTTCTTAATTGCATCAATACCCTGCCTGAGCTTGGAACATTAAGATTTTCCATTCAGGTTCAGGACATGCTTTCGTAATTGATTGGTCCATCTGAAACTAGATGCAAAATTTGGCATCTGAAATAGCATGAGCAGTGTGGATCGGCTCAAATTGCAGAGTTACAAATTACCCTGGGTAACTGGTGCAACAATTTAAGGATATTGTGTATGCTCGTAAGCAACTTATTAATGTTACTGAGCTCTTTCCCGAGCTGTATAAGGGTTCCTGAGGCAACATTAATCCACTTGCCCTTGACACCTAAGACAGCAAAAGTGCCTTCTTAAGTGGGAGCTGTTCCAAAACAATCAACATGAACCTCATGCTTTACTTCAAAACAAGCAGTAGGCCTCAGGCACCAAGCCAGCATCTCCCAAATAGCATGGGCAACTATTATCTGTTCACTCTGATATCCTTCAGGCAGAGCTGTATTTATGGCCTGGTCAACCCCATGCCACTGACTGAATGGTTTAAGTACTGTTTGAAATGTTGAGAATGACTCAGTGCAGGTACAGGCTGAGTGGCCAATTTGGGTGAATGAAATGGCCAAATTCATAACATCATGTATGAGTTTACTGGCCACTATGATCAGCAGCTTATATACAGAACAGAAAGAGGTGGATCCTCATGATAATGTTGTAAGAAGGAAACTGTAGAGCCTGAGCACTAATCTGTTGTGATATATTGTACTTCAATACAGAAATGTATTTGCTAAGAGAGCGTGAGTGCACAAGGACAAGATCTATCCCCAAGTTTAAGAAGAAGTAACCATTGAACTGAAATAGTTACATAGTTGGAAAAAAGGTTTGGATGGTGGGGTGGGTGGGTGCATGCCTGGAAGATGTAATGGGGAGGGGGGTGATGGATCGGGGGGTGGTGGTGGTGTGACTAGGAATATTCCTCTTGGTTAATTTTAATTTGTATTTATTTTGCTCCTTCAAAAACACTAGGATAAATGTTTAGAAATTTGATTGGAGTCATATGGCTATAAAATATAGGAGCAGAAGAAGGCTATTTCATTCATTGGGTCTGCCCCACAATTCAATAAGATCATGGCTGAACTTATAATTCTCAAATCTACTTTCCTGACTTTTCCCAATAATCCTTGGTTCCCTCATTAAAAATCTATTTCAGCCTTGAACAAAATCAATAACCCAGCTTCAATATCCCTTTGTGGTCAAGAATTCCATAGATTCAGAACCCTCTGAGAGAAGAAATTACTCCTCATTTCTGTTTTAAATGTGTGACATCTTATTCATAGAATCTTTACCATGTGGAATCAGGCCATTCAGCTCATTGGGCCCACACCAATCCTCCAAAGAGCATCCCACCCAGAACCACCTCCTACCCTAACCCTTCGTTTCCCACCCTTGACACTATGGGCAATTTAGTATGCCAATCCACCTAACCTGCTCACCTTTGGACTGTGGGAGGAAACTCAAGCACCCAGAGGAAACCCATGCAGACAGGGAGGAGATTGTGCAAATTTGACATGGATAGTTGCCTGAGGCTGGAAACAAACCTGGGTCCCTGGAGCTGTGAGACAGCAGTGCTAACCACTGAGCCACCATGCCACCCCAAATTAATAACTAATGCGCTGCTAGGCGCAGGTGGGGATTGAGCCCACGATCTTTGGTTTAAGAGACCAATGCTTTCCCACTTGGCCACTAAGTACACTGAGATTATGTTATCAACTCTCCCATGGGGAAAAACAACCTTTCTGCATCCACCCTACAAGTCTCCGTAGAATCTTATATGGTTCAATAATGTTGCCTCTCATTCTTCAATGTTCCAATGAGTACAGGCCCAATCCACTTTAATTTGTCCTCATAAGACAGCCACTGATGTCAACCTAGTGAACCTTCTTTGGACAGCCTTCTTGAGAGTGAACCCATGGAAAGTGACTGGCCCAGATGGAGGCCCCAGCTATGCGCTCAGATCCTGTGCAAACTAGCTGGCGGGAGTATTCACTGACATCGTTAACCTCGCCTTACTTTGATCTGAGGTGTCCACTTGCTTAAAGAAGACCACTACTATCCCGGTGCCAAAGAAAACTCATGCTGCATGCCTCAATGACTGCTGCCTGGTGACTCTGACATCCATCATTATGAAGTGTTACAAGAGTTTAGTCATGGCTCACAGCAAGTCGAACCTACGAGATTGCCTTGATCCTTTCAAACGTGCCTACTAGAGCCACAGGTCCACAGCAGACACCAACTCTCTGGCCCTACACTCATCCCTGGAATATCTGGATAACAAGGACACCTACATCGGGCTCCTACTTATTGACTACAGCTCTGCTATCAACACCATAATTCTAAACAAACTCATCTCCAAACTCTGATACCTAGGTCTCAGCTCTGCCCTCTGTAATTGAATCCTCAACTCCCTAACCCATAAAGCACATTCAGTAAGAATAGGCAACAACACCTCCTCCACAATAATCCTCAACACCAGTGACCCGCAAGACAGTGTACTCTGCCCCCTACTATTATCCTTATACATTCATGACTGTGTGGCCAAACTCTGCCCCAATTCCATTTACAAGTTTGCTGACAACACCACCATTGTAGTTTGAAACTCAAACAAAGAAGAGATAGAATAGGAAAGAGATTGAGTGCTTAGCAGCATGTAAAGACGACAAACTCTCCATCAACACCAGCAAAATGAAGGAGCTGGTCATTGACTTCTGGAAATGGAGTGGAGGGCACACCCCTGTCTGTATCGATGGTGCTGAGGTGGAGGTGGCCATGAGCATCAAGTTCCTGGGAGCGATGATCACCAACAATCTGTCCTTGTCCATCCATGTCGACACAACATCTCTACTTCCTCAGGAGGTTAAGGACTACAGCAACTGACATCCAATTTTTATAGATACACCATAGAAAGCATTTTATCTGGATGCATCACAGTGTGATATGATGAGTGCTCTTTCCAAGACTGCAAAAAATTACAGTCATGAACACAGCCCAGTCCATAAGGAGGTTAAGGAAATTCAGCATGTCCACAAGGACTCTTACCAATTTTTATAGATACACCATAGAAAGCATCTTATCTGGATGCATCACAGTGTGATATGATGAGTGCTCTTTCCAAGACTGCAAAAAATTACAGTCATGAACACAGCCCAGTCCATCAGACAAACCAGCCTTCCATCTATACTTCCTGCTGCCTCAGGAAAGCAACTAACATAATCAAAGACTCCTTCCACCCCAGTTATACACTCTTCCACCTTCTTCTATCAGGTAGAAGATATAAAAGTTTGAATACACGTACAAACTGATTCAAGAACAGCATTAACCCTGTTGCTATCAGACTTTTGAATGGACTTCACAACTATTAATGTTGATCTTTGTCTCTGCACCTTCTCTGTGGCTGTAACACTGCATTCTGCACACTGTTCTGCTACCTGATGAACTTTGTGTGGTACGATCTGCCTGGATCGCATGCAAAACAACACTTTTCACTGTGTCTTGGTACACATGACAAGAATACATAAACTCAAATCAAATGAACCATATTATTGTGGATCTGGAGTCATAAGTAGGCTAGACCAGGCAAGGATGGCAGATTTCCTTCCCTAAAGGCCATTAGTGGACCAGATAGGTTTTTACAACAATGAATGAGAGTTTAATGGCCCCATCACTGAGACAAGCTTTCGATTCCAGACTTTTAATTTATTGATGGAATTCAAATTCTGCCAGGTGTTGTGATGGCACATGGGCCCATTTGCCCTGAGCATTAGTCTGTCTCTGGTTTGCTAGCCTGGCGTCAATACTGCTAGGCCACCATCTCCCCTTAGAGAGTCAGGCTATTCCAGGTCAACTGAATGTAAATCAGCTCAAGTCAACTCTAGAGCGAGTGTGGAGGAGAATACTGAAGCAAACATTGGAGTTTGCTTGAGAATGAGGGAAATATGTAAGACTCTGTGTGATGTATATATCAGACTCAATTATGTAATGGTGAAGGTGAGATTATCTGAAGGTGGCAGAAAGACAAAACCAGCAGAGCGGACATTTTTTCTCCATGATTATCTTTTCAGCTTAGCTAGGATTTCTGCTCTGATTTTGGCCGTACTAAAGCTTTTCTAGCAGCTGCCATTAGGATGTAAGAAGGAAAATTGTGTGCAGCTGTCATACCACTTAGCTGGTAAAGCTGCTGAAATCAGAGATAAGCATGACTCTGGCAGCTGACAGAACATATGGAAATGACAAACTACTGAAGGTCAGATTTTTGGGCTGCCCCCTGGTGTCTTCACGTCTGAAATTTTAGCTGCTTTTGAACTCCAAGCCCTTTGTTCTCGTCCATCAAACATTTAGCTAGTGCTGCTGGTACAGTGATGGAATAAGCTAAACCTACAGCCGGAACTTTGGCACTGCTTGGTATTTGTAAGGTTTGTGGAATCCAGTATAAGTCCTGTGCTTATTACAGCTCCAAAGACCTAGATAAAATTGCAATGACGATATGATACCAAGTTGGCATGACCATAGATTACATTGAGAATAATTGTGAAGAATCAGAATTCCAAATCAAAATAAATATAGTAGTTGCAAGCCTTTATTATAAGAGATAGCTACAAAGTGTCTTTCAATCTAAAAAAATCTGAAAATACTGCTGGAGCAGGCCAATGCTTTATAATTGTTGACTAAATTTGATTCCAGTTATAACAAGGGATTCCGGTATTTGGTAAACACATTCTATAATTCAGTGCACTTTTCTGTGAAAATCAAAACTGAAAGCCTACAGCTTATCAAACTGAATAGTTCCACTGAGACAGAAGTGAGGAACAAACTTATGGGAACAGCTGCATAAACTGACAACAATTGTTACAATCAAATCTTTTATTTTCACCATCCGTTGATAATACTTAGCTTAACAGGCTTGATGAATTGAATGAACTGAATCTCTTCCCGTATAACACAACAGTTCTCTTTGTACATTGTAACACTGCAACCTTACATGTGCTATACTTAATGTAATAATGGAAACAATGGCTCATGAAACAAGATAGTTATTAAAATATACATGAATATAAAGTACCTTATTTAATAGAGATAATGGTACAAAGAATATAACTTGAATATCTGCAGCCCTTCTTAGTGAACATCTCAAACATTTATTTGAAGAGAAAAAGCATAATGGTTAGTTCAGAAACAGGAGAAAGGTATAAACATATCTTTTATCCCACAAGCACAGCTTGCATTTTACTTTTTTATTCATTGAAGAAAGATGATGAAGTACAAAATTACCTTTGCCCCCTCTCAACATGGCCCTGGAGGAGATAAAAGGTACTGCAGATGCTGGAGAATCCGAGATAACAAGCATGGGGCTGGATGA
>JAHRHZ010000098.1:23782146-23911063 GCA_024137785.1 Ginglymostoma cirratum
CTTTCTGATGAAGGGTTTAGGCCCGAAACGTCAAGTTTTCCTGTTCCTATGATGCTGCTTGACCTGCTGTGTTCATCCAGCCCCATGCTTGTTATCATGGCTCTGGAGGACTTTGTTTGGCATTATATCCTGAAATTGGCATCCACAAGAATGCTAGGTGTCAACATGAACTGGCAATTGGAAGAATTGACTCTTGTGCCTTGTAATCAATGGGTACAATTTGCTTGAGATCATTGACTTCATATGAGTCAGAAACCTGAAGTATTATGGACATTTTTGACTTGTAATTCCAAAATGTGTTTTTCAAAGAGCAGCTGATACAGCCAAAAATCATTACAGATGTGAATTAGGAGGATATCTGGAGAGAGAGTGCAAGAGAAAGTGAGAGAGAGACTTATGGAACATCACAACTAAAAATGCAAACAGAACTCCAAATAACAACCCTTCAACAAGGGAAGATGCAAGTCAAAACAGATTGGACTGTAATCTCTTGTGACTAAAAAGATAACAAGTCTTACTCAAAAACAAGATACTGCAGTTGGACAAGTATTTTTCCCTTTGAAGACCAACTTCAACTTTAGTGAAGGGTGCTATTGGGACCGAGGGGACTAAGGTACCCAAGCTGTATAGGTCACAGTCAAAGAACTTTTCCTGAGTCACCTTATGATGCAGGAGAAAGGTCTGCATTAGACTAGAGTTTGTAGACAGTAACAAATTGTTGATGATCACCACTGACCTTAAAGTAAGTTATGTGCCAGAATTTAGCTACTTCTTTGGTATAGAAGTTACATTTCCTGATGGTAATTCATTTAGCCTCACCTATATTGGAAACTGTTGTCCAGGAGCAGTGATGGCTAAGCAGTCAATTGCATTGAAGAATTCTTACAGAGAGCAAACCAGGAAGAAACAAATTGGTTTTATCATCTGTATTTTATAATATTACTTAATGTGAAATAAAGATTGGGACAGATGCATGGGATTAAAGTTGGAAACCAAAATATCACAACTTTTTAAAAACTATTTTTAACTTCTATGGAACTTTTCTTTAAAATCTTGCAATGAAGGGCATTTCAAATTTAAAATGAACTGTTCAGAGCCAAGGAGGATTTTCAGAAATTATGACTTAGTGTGGTATTGAAAGCCCAGTTACACTGCTTTTAGTAAGGCATACTTTTTACGAGAGTTTTACGGTGAGAGTAATAGTGTGAAAAGTGGCAGTTTACGTCAATACAAAGATTTTTAATTGATTTCCATCTATGAGGACTTCAACAGAGCAACCAGCAGCAGAAAGAAAATAAATGACAGCAAGTTTCCAATGTCCACATTTAACTTTGCATGTCGAATGCTGGAAGTTGCTGTTATTTTGACAGAGTAATGTTCACAATTGCAGACAGTTTTGCCATTAATATGACACTGAAACCACTGTAGTAGGTGAAAAGCTTTGCGAAATTCAATAAAAAATTTGTAACTGGGCCTTATATCTCTGTTAAGATTTTATCTAAAGCTACCATTCACTTCACCATGTAAACAAAGTTCAACCTATTCCTTTGTGGTTCCTGCATAGATTTTCAAAACATCTGATATGATTTTAAGTGCTTATAGAGCCAGGTGCGAATATGGCAGTCTTCTGAAAATAAAGTTATGGAAGTTCTTACCTATTAAGAAGAGAGTTTTATGAGAGTATTCTTGAAGGATCATGAGATGGCAATGTGGCACCATGGAAGTTTCAATCACGCAATTATTTTTAATTAATAACGAGTAGACTAACTTATGAAAGTTTTCACGCACAGTGGTTCCCTTGCTCATTTCAAATATTAATCATTCTCCATCAGTCAATGTTTCTTTAAAAGAAATCAAGATGTCTGTAAGAACTCCATTTGTAAATAACTCCAAGCTTCCCTTTCCTGCACCACTTGGGCTTTTGCATTTTTATTATATAGGATGTCGGGCAGAATCTCACTCCCTGTTGAAATGGCAGGACTAGTTTTGGGTTGGGAAAATGACTGGCAGATTCATGTGCTTGGCTGTTGCTCTTTTCCCCAATCTTGTCACCAGGATCCTCAACCAGACAGGGAGGGAAAGTGACAAGATGTGCCTCTTGCAGAAGCGAAAGATCTGTACTTAAAGGGAACTTGGCAGGATTCACAATGACAGCAGTGTTCCCAGGAAACAAACCAGTATGAGGGGGGAAATACTTGCAGCATGAATGCAAGGTGTGGAAACTCGGATTCCACCCCAACCCCATCCACATCCCTCCCAACTCCAGTTCATGCTTTATTCCTGAAGGTGATAATTCATGCAGAGAGAAGTCCTCTTTCATAAGGATGGCAAGAGGAATCTAACCAGACTTATTTAAGAGCTGTATTCTATGTGTCTTTGGATGAAGTGTTGTGCCTTGGATCTAGTTCCCATACCCCACAAGGTTCAACGACCTCACAATGTCCAGCAAGGTGAGTGTCCTAGTCTCAGCTGTCAGACATCATTCTCTCACCTCCCTAACGTTCATCTGTGCAGCACTCCTCTATCCAATACACACTGCTGAAACATAAATTCCTTTCGCTGGTTCTGTCTCCATTCCATCTCAACGCATTACACTCACACTAAGTCTCAACCTATTGACCTCTCACTCCTATTCCTCAGCATCACCCTTCTCAAATGTCCGCCCTGCACTCTTAACAATCAGCTAATCCACACGTACTCCTAAACGTTTGCCTTTTCAGAGTGCAGGATGAATGTGCCCACAACTCCAGAGAGAGGCAAGCATAGCTTCCTTGACATTGATGCAGGAGCAAGCCCTGAAGATCAGCAAAGTAAGATTGGCAATGGCCTTTGCTGTTGGAAATATGGAATGGCACCGACAACTGATGACAACATCAGATACCATACTGCCACCAAGGTCCTTGTGAGGGAAAGAAAGCTGACAGCCCTCTGGGTTTCACTGGCCTCATCATCTCAATTTGGCATGGATGTAATTCTGCAGAAGCATGACAAGGCTGAATTGCTGGAAAATTGTGGCCTGAAAGTTACAAGATTGTGCACGAATGTCCACAGCTGAACCTTGGAATGAAATTGATGTGAAGAAATTGAAGGCTGTGACATTAATAGCCATGGGCAGTAGACGGTGACGGGATCCTCTTGGCAGAAGCCTTGCTCCAAGGGGCTACATACATCTGAAACTCCCTGCTACAACAGCTGAGAATTCTGAGGCACTGTTGATCAGTGGATTTCTTCATTACAATGATACACAGGCTTCCAGAGTGTTTGTGAATATCTAGTTCATGTTTCTTGTGTTTTACTGCATAATGATTAATTTTAGAAATTAAAGGTTAAATGTAGAAAATGTATACATGCAATTAAATTACACTTGAAAGCTTTCTATACTGAAACAGTTGGGACAATGTTGCCTGAAGAGGCTAACAATGGAAATATAAAATGCTGGACTTTAGAATTGGCAAGGATACCTCAAAAATGGCAGTTTGTAAGAGTTCTTTAATCAAGTCAGAACAGACGTGATAAATATACAAAATATTCCATTCTTTTACTTAACTAAAGGCTTGAAGATGTGATGTCTACAACATTACACGAACGATGGCATTGTTTTGAGATAGTTTTGTTTTAAGTTGAAAGCTTAACCTTGAGAGAGATGTAAAACATATTTACTTCATCAAAAGAAAAAAGAAATTTCAAGTAAGAGATCTCAAGATTAGTTTGAGGACAACTCAGAACAAACTACCTCATTAAGGAGGTGGATAGTGGATTTTTACCTGATGTAACAATGCTTAAGTTATCACCTGTCACATAAGAAACTGAGCATGGTGTTGAAGAATTCAAGAGGCATCTATTACAGCAAATATTATATATAAATATTTACAGATACCGAAATGCCTCTGCAAATTTTGAGCTCGTATGTTATAAAGTAGGAGTATCCTTCCAATAGCATGTCATTCTGGAAATGACCTCAGGTAAGATGGAGTATAAGATTTGTGTACGCTCAGGCCATGCACAAGGATACAGTGATGAAATAATGAGCATGTCTCTTAGAGGTAAACTGACATACTGACTGTGAGACATCATGCAATATTCCAAACAGAAGTATTTGATTGGTGTATGTTGCCAGTTTGCTGATTATACAAACAGTTAAAACAGAGTTTAGAAGATTAATGCTTTAAATTGTGATGTAACACTTTGAACGTTTGATAACTCATCCTGATCTGGTTGTTGCATATCTGTTTGTATACCTGTCTGGGTAAGTTGTTTTCTGTTGTACTTGTTTCACTATTTAGTTGACTTGTAGCAGTTTACGGTCATTCAACATCCCCACACAGTCATCATCATCGAAAAGTTATTACTCACTCTCTGTGCATGATTGCTGTGTTGTACATGGTGGATTCTGTTCATTCACAATGTGGTACCATGGTCAGGAATTACTCAGTCCCAGTGTGCAGTTTTGGTCATTGCCTCCCTGCTTGCTTGTTGTGCAACTCTTTTATTTTCCTCTGACTGTGAAGAAGAATCTCCTGTGTTTCTAAATGGCTAGATCATGGGTTTCTGGACAAGGTATTTTGCACTTGTCTTCCAAGCATATTTCATACTGGAATGGGAATCCCTTCTCCTTTGGTGTTGCAACAATGCAATGCAACATCCAGCTTTATTGCTCAACACTTAATGATTGTTGATTTGATAGAAAACATACATTCTGCCAGACAACGTGAAGATAGGTAGTGGAGTGACAATGTAATAATCATCACTCCATACTTATACATGTATTGAAGCAGCTTGCCAGTGTTTGTGGTTTGTTATCAGACACTATTTGGACTTGAATACTCATTATGCCAATGATCATCACATTCATTGTGTTGCAAAGCTGTCAAACAATGAGAAACGATCCTTCACAAAGATATCATTTTGTCTATACATAATTAACAGTTCTGCTGTCACCTTTGTCCAAGGATAGATGTAATAGTGAGTAGATGTAGAGATTCCCTCCGCTGCTGGGATTAGTATGCTTGTCATGCTTCTTGTCTTGAGTCATTACATACCCTGATTCATCTCTGGCCAGTAAGCAGATTCACATGTTTACTATGCATTCAATACCCACATGAAGCAGATGTAATCATCGTGGTACCTGGCTTATGTATGACTTCAAAATTATATCCTTGCACCTTGACAAGGAAATACTACAAGTGTGGCAATATGCTCATTTATTTGTTGTTTGTGGCTTATAATATCTAATGGCATATCATCTATTTCAATAGCGAATTTCTTGTCATGTGTCTACAATGAGTATGTGTGAAACATTATGATGTTGACCACCAAAGCTAATGTCTCAATATCTCATGCTCTGCATTAAAATAGTTTGGTTTGCACAGATAACAGAGTTTTTTAATGATAAGTAAAAGGTTTAATACCTTGCAAAAGGGACATGCCAAAGCCTTATTTGTGATTCATCCACTTTTAGAATTGTGACTTTCCTGGAGTTGTAGTATTGCAGTGGGCAAAATTCTGCTTACAGGACTTGTTTGAAAGAGTCAAAGACATTTGGTGGTCATCTTACCATGCATAAGGCACATCCTTCTTCAATAAATCTCTTAGCAGGATTACCTTGAAGTTGAGAATATGTGGTGAGAATTGATAGAAAATTCCAAGGCAATGTCACAGATACTCTTTAAGGAGTCAGCATTTGCTTAATATCCTCGATATTACCCATTTCAGGACAGATTGTGGGCAGAATAAATTGAATCAATGAGGTTTATATTGGTCATTTTATTTGTGAAGATTTCAGGGAGCCAAGATGTACTTGCAATGTGCTACTGCCAATGTACAGAGTTGGTGATGTGTTGTATGCTGTAAGACAGCTTCTTGTAGTCTTTACCATGGAGTGTTACTTCCTGAGATACATATTTTTAAGGGTGTGCAGTGGTAATATGGCAACACTAGCTCCCATGTCAATTTTAGATTTTAATGTGTGTTTCCCTATCTTTTCACAGCATCTCATATTAACTGTGGTAAAAGCTTCAGAACTAATGCCATTGACATATGTGTGAGGTTACCATTATGGAAAGTTTGGTCATCTTCTGAAATTTGTCATTCACTCATTTGATTATGCACTATGTTGATATACTTATCTTTGTGCATGTTTTCAGACTAATCTTGCTGTAAATGTTGTGGTGTTGTACTATCTTGTTGTTCAAAAGTGGTTTGTTTTGAAGTCAGACTTCCACTTTGGAATCAAATTTCTTGCACCTACACGCCCATTGTCCCTTTAGTCCATACGCTTTACAGATGTCAAGAAAAGCTGGACAGTTTTGCTGGTATGATGCACTTTGCAAAATATGACAATAGTGTTGGCTCCATTTAAAGCATGTAATTGTTATTGGTCTGCCACTATGGCTTTGTACTTGTATCCATCCACAAGTAATAGACTGGTGGCGTGGCACATTTTCTTGCCCCTCATGATCATTCATAAAACTCTTAATCGTTTAGAGGTGATGACTAATTCAACAATTCTCTGAAAATTCCTCTTCAGAAAGGTCAACAGGCTCTTGAGATTGCTGTCACTATGAATGATTTAGAGTTTGTTAGTCCTAAGTTACTTCTTACCTTGAGTTGATCTTCAATATCTTTCTATAACTTTCTGATCATTCATGAAAAGACAAGATGTGTGAATTCTGCCTTGTTGATGGCAAATATGAATTTCAGAACTCATTTCTCCAAATCATGTGGTGCTTGATCTATAAAATAGAACTGCAAATGTTGGTCGAACGGCTGTAATTCAGTAAAGGTGTCACTGGATGCCCAATTCACAGTGAGGTATCTGTAATCCATTATTCCTCTTTAAAACAGTGGCACAAAAGACTGCCATTCATTGGTTGAGATATTGAATATAAAATCAGGGATGTAATACTGGAACTATACAAGATACTGGTTAGGGCACATCTGGGGTTTACATACATTTCTGGTCACCACAGTATGAGAAAGACATAATTACATTAGAAAGAGTACAGAAGATTTACAACTATGTTGCTGGTTCTTGAAAATTGTAGCTATGCAGAAAGATTGGATAGGATTAGGACTGTTTTACCTGGAACAGAAGAGGCTAAATGTTAACTTGAAAATTTGTGTGTCTTGTAAGACGTTTATTGGGAGGAGTAAGATGTAACTGTGAGTGTATAACATACATAGTTATAAACCATACAGAACGTAAAACATTACAGCGCAGGACAGGCCCTTCGGCCCTTGATATTGCAGCAACCTGTGAAACCAATCTGAAGCCCATCTAACCTACACTATTCCATTATCATCCATATGTTTATCCAATGTTAAGTTAAAGGTGCTTTTATATGATAAAGTTAGTTTTATTCCAAAAGAACTGAAAGCTTGAAGCATAGGTCTGTTGGCTCAAGCAAGGTATTCAGATTTCCTCTCAGATGTTAATGGTCCCAATCTGGATTGAAGCAAGAACCAAATAATGAAAGGTTTTAAAATCCTAGTGAAAGATTTGAAAACTGTAATGTATCATCAATAATATTAATAATAATATCGTCGTTAATATACAAAAGAGTTTCCTAAAATTAATTCACAGGTACTAATGCAAAGTGGTGCATGAAGAAAGGGTATGTTATGTTTTTGGGATTAAGAAAAAGTGATTGCAGATGAAGGTTAATGATTTACTCTGATGATTCTCCTATGCCAATCCTGGTAGACCAATAAGTGGTGTGTGGTGAAGTGGCTTTTTAAATTCAGCTCCTCAATGGAAGCAGAGCTTTTGATTTAATGGCAATATTCTAGTCTTCAAGTCAAAAATGCAGGGTTTCAATCTTGATCCAGAGATTCCTGGCAAGTGGAGACTGGATCTTGGCTCACACCTCTGAATAACAATGTTCTGGGTTCAAAATCCACTCCAGAATTTGAATAAAAAAACTCAAAGCTGACACATCCCTACAGCAGTGAGCAGACAGAGCCACAGTTTTTTTGGATGAGACTTGAAAGTGACCTGCTATTAGTCTACTCGGTTGGATATAAAAATCTCATGGCACTGTTTTCTTTCTTTCTTCATTCATGGGCTGAGGGCATTGCTGGCCAGGCAGCATTTATTGACCATCCCTAATTGCCCAGAGGGCAGTTAAGAGTCAACCACATTGCTGTGGGTCTGGAGTCACAAATAGGCCAGACCAGGTAAGGATAACAGTTTCCTTCCCTCAGGGACATTAGTGAACCAGATGGGTTTTTTTCAAAGATTGACAATGGATTCACAGTCATCATTAGATTCTTAATTCCAGATATTTACTGAATTCAAATTCCACCATCTGCCTTGGCGGGATTCGAACCCAGGTCTCCAGAATGTTAACTGTGTCTCTGGATTAACAGTCCAGCAACAATATCACCAGGCCCATCGCCTCCCCATTTTTGAAGAGGAGGCATTATCCTGGCATTCTGGCCATTATTTATCCAGTAATGAATGTCACAAAAATAAGTCATTTGGTGATCTGATCATTATCACATTGCCTTTTGCGGGAGCAGACATTTTGTGCCAAAGTTCCTTCATTACAACTGTGACTGTACTTCAAACAGTGTGTCATTGGGCCTGGAGTTCTTTCACACATTTGGTGGTTGTGAATCTTTGTCAGATTTCAAAGAATCATTAATACTTCCATCTGTCAAACAAATCTAACCTTAAAATACTTCTGAAAGGAACAGGCACTTCAGATCTCCTGAAGGCTGGGATGGTGCAATTGCTGTAGTGTAAATGTGAATAGTTATCAGATACGGTCACCAGTGGGAAGTCATCTCTCCCCTCCCTGATTGAAAAAATATGCACAAGATATGAAAGGTCTAAATATTAAGTATCAAGCTGATATGAATAAATCTGAAGGATCACAAAGAAAGTGCAATGCTCTTCTCAATGACAGGGTGCAGTTTTCAAGACATGGATGGAAAAATGTCAAACTTTTGACAATTGTCTCCAAAACCATCGCTCCATGATGACAGCTACAAGTTGCCATTATCTGCAGGGTTTCCTATAGAGGGTACTTTGCTATGATCTCAGAATGACAAATTTTCCATAAGACCATAAGACATAGGAGCAGAAATTAGGCCAGTCGGCCCATTGAGTCTGCTCCGCCATTCAATCATGGCCGATAAGTTCCTCAACCCCGTTCTGCATTCTCCCCATAACCCTCAATCTCCTTGATAATCCCTGAATATCTAGTTTGATTCTGCACAAAGCTTCCTAATTTAACAAGCTGAAGTCCTTAACGATGCTATAAAGGGGTAAAAAACAACCAGAAAGAGATGAGACAGAGATTTGCAACTTACTTGGCTGCAGAATATTCATAACATGGTCTGAGCTAGCTACAGAGTGTAGCTGTGGAATAGGCTGCTACAGAACCCTCTAAAATACTGACCTTAGGGTATCCTTACCTTCAAACCTCTACCTTTATGCAATGTGTATGATCTGCTAACCACTGTACAGTCTAACAATAGTCTGTCCAATAGCTTCTATCCATGCTGAGGAGGTGTTACGATTGTTTTACGAATGCCATAAGCAATTTCTTACAGGATATTTACTTTGGGAATCATTGAATATGTTTAATTTCACAATGGAGTAGTGGGATGTAGCTCTGTACCTGCAACTCCCATGTTAAGCTATTGAATTCAGTCAGAGTGATTTTGGAGAATGAAAACTAGTCACGAGTCTGACAGAGAATAAAAATAATTATATTTAGGACCAACAGATCCATGAATGTTTTTCTACTTCACGTATTAAACAATGCCTCCCACATCTATCCTTTCCCCTCTAGCAAATCAAGAAACAGTGAACAAGCAATATTTAATTGCATCTATCAGGTGAACAGATCAGGAACAGTCTCTGAGGTATAGAATACTGCAAACGCGTCAAAAGCAAAATTGAAGGGAAACATGTGTGATTACCTCAATGAGTCATACTTTACGATTTTTCCTGCATGCTTTCCAAGACTTTTACTGATGCATTTGGAATCACATTCATGATCCTCAGAAAACCAATGATTTTTGCCACACCCATCTGCTCCCATTGACGAGCCCAGTCGTGGCACCATACCTTAGGTCCTGTAATGGGACATGAGCTAATGAGCTTCTTCCTCAGTCGGGGAAAGCACTGTCAACTGAGCCATGTTGAAATTTGAATGCTGCACGAGTGACATATCAACACCACCTGGACACACAGTTCATTGCTCTCTCATTGGCTTGGTTTTGTTACTTTCTTCCCCCTTCTCAGCTTTATCCTCAAATCCATGCTGGCTTCTCCATGCACTGTCTCCACCCTTCTTCTTTTTCACCAAACCATAGTTAGGCCCTTATCCAACTGAGAAACATTGTTTGCATACCAACTGGATGAATATAGAGAAAAAGAGAATAGATAGCATTAAAGTCCTCTTGCGTCCCTCAAGTTTGCACACACTGCAAGGACAGGAGGCACATGCCAAGTGATTGCCTGTGTTCCAAGAGCTATCTGGTTTTTGTAATCCTCCTGTACATGTAACAGCATGAGGGAAGAAAATCCATGCTATCTCTTTCAATATTGAGCAGGCAAATAGTGACAATTGTGGAAACCTTTTGATCAAGATTTCGTTAATAAGCATGCTGGAGGCAAAGACAACAAGACGTAACTCTATTCCACGTCTATTTTTAAGATATAATAAAATATAAATAATCTAGATTATACCATCAAAATATTTACAATCAGTCATAAATAGGTTACAAGTAATCAGACAGCTGATCATCTGGGATGTGCTCAACCTCCCTGTTGATTTTTCTCACAAAATAGCTTTAGCAGGTAGGATTCAGTAGCTGACCAAGCCGTGGTAAGGTCAACATCGAATCATGTTTTGCAATTATTTTTTATATCTTCAGTTGTAAGGTGATCAGGATCTGTCATTAATAAGATCTTAATGTTCTTTCAGAATGCACCTTGTGCTTTCAATGAAATTAGAGACCGATTGACAATGCCCATCTCTTTAAACATCCTTCATTAACTTTGCATCTTTTGTAAATGTTACAAGATCCTTATCAGTAAATACAACAGCAGCTTTCTTTCCTGGTCACATACACAATTTATAATCACAGGACAATTAAATTACTTAAATTTTTTATTTGACTGACTTCCTGAATCCCATCCATTCTCAACACTATCTGTTTACAGTAATCAGATACCAGAGAGAGTGTCCTTCTCTACCATATCTGTAGATTTGATTTGCTGTTTGACTCCTTTGTATGTAATATCTCTGCCCAAGACCGCAAGAAATTACGGAGAGTTGTGAACACTGCCCAGTCCATCACAAAAACCAGCCTTCCACCCATTGACTCCATCTATACTTCCTGCTGCTTCGGGAAAGCAGCCAACATAATCAAAGACCTCTCCCACCCCAGTTATACTCTCTTCAACCATCTTCCATCAGGCAGAAGGTAGAAAAGTTTGAAGACACATACAAACAGATTCATCAACAGCTTCTTGCCCACTGTAATCAGGCTTATGAACAGACCTCTTGTATATTAGAGTTAATCTTTCACTGCAACTTCTCTGTAGCTATAACACTATGTTCTGCATTCTGGTAGATTACCCTGATGTACTTACATAAAATATGATTTGTTTGGTGTTGTGGACCTGATCAGACCCTCTCAAAACATTTTAAGATGGTAGCCTAAACCCTAACCTTTTCTCATCTTAAAGGCAAATGTAATGTGCTGTGTTCCAGATGCAGTTTGACTGGTCAAACTACTTGACTTTAAGTAAGACACCATTTATTCAAACTCTGTTGTTAAAATACAACAAAAGAAAGAACTTAGAATAACAAATCTATTGGAAAACTTCACTGAATAGTAGATACGGTAACTACCATGAGCTAGCTGTTCCAATATGGTAACATCTCATAAACACATCCCCTGGCAAAAAGACAAATTCAGGAAATAGATTTGTCTCACAGGTAACCCACCATCACAGAGAAACCCTAGCTTCTGGCTGTAACTGAGAGAGGGAAAAAATAGCTTCTACTTCTTCAAAACTCTGGCAGTTCCTTCCCTATTGAGACTCCAACAGCAACTGCTTAAAGCTAAACCTAAAAACGAAACAAAAAACTAGAAATCCTGATCTTTGAGAGCTGTCCACGCCCAGCCAGGCTGCTCCTATTGTTCCAACTTTAAAAAAAAAACCCAAGGCCTCCCAAGCTGTTTACTTTACTCTGTCTTGAAACCTCTCAAGAAAAAGGACAAAATAACCTCTTAAAGCCATAGCATCATCACACTCGATAGCATGCAAATCAATACTTCTCACTGTAACTTGGTACTTGCGACAATAATAAATCAAATCAAATTATGAGAGGCATAGGTGAAGTGGATCATGAGAATCTTCTCCCCATGGCAGAAATGTCTAAGACCAGAGGCCATAGTTTAAGGTCAGGAGTAATTGGTTTAGAAGAGATGTGAGGAAATATTTTTTCACCCAGAAGGTGTAGAAATATGGAACGTGCTGCCTGACAGGGTGTTGGAGGCAGGTAACTCTTGAAACATTTAGAAAGCATCTGGACAAGCACTTAAAATGTCAGGGCAGGGTGGGCTATGTACCCAGTGCAGGTAAATGGGATTAGTGTAGTTTAGTGTTTGTTGGTTGCCATTGACATGGTGGGACAAAGAGCCTTTGTATGTGCTATATGACTCCATAAAATGAAAGCAAGCTTATGTTTTTCAATGTTACCTATCTTCGATTGTAGAACTCTCACAATGCAAACAAATTCCTAATGTCACCCAAGGAGTTTCTCTCTAACGCATGTCAGTTAAGAAATCATGCCCTCAGACAGAAACATTAATTCAATCATAACTTGCACTATATTTACAGGAAATACATCTTACACAGACTTAATTTCATCTGCTTAACTGTTTCACAAGAGACTTGCTATAAAGTTCAAGGTGCAACGTATTAAAGGTGAAAATAACAGCAGCCCCAGCTCTAACTGACTGATGAAAAAGAGAATGGTAAGTCTGCCTCTGAACAAGATACATCCTGCTGTGAGCATATATTGGAAAGTCACAGGAGTGTTGCTAACAATCTTGTAGTAAATTCTGATGATTGCAGACTTTGCAAACATGGACTCGAATGGCAATAAATGGATGATTCATACATTGACAAGAATCAAATAGGAAAGGAGAAAACATTGTACTTATAAATTGTCTCCCATGACCTTAGGTCACCCCAAAGCACTGTATAGCCGATGAAGTATTTTTGAAGATAAAAATTATAATGTAGGTAACCCAGCAACCAATTTGTGCAGGGTAAACTATCACTTACAACAAAGACAAATGAGCAAACAACCTGTTTCAGTGATGTAGATTGAGGGGGTCCTATGCTCCTGGACAACCAAGTTAACTTCCTTCCTTTCTTGAATAGTGCCATAGGGTTTATTACATCCATTGGAAAGAACAGACAGATCTCTGTTTATCATCCTATCTAAAAGGTGGCACTTGCAACAATGTGGGCCAGCACAGTAACTAACAATAAAAACCATGACTATGCATGGATGTGGTGGGAAAGATTGGAATTTACTATCAATACATTCATTTATGGAATGTGAGGATTGCTGGCTCGGCCACGGTCATGGGTCACGATAAGCTGTATCTTTGGTGTACGATGATATAGATCAGAAAAATATGCTGCACGTACAACAAATACACTTCAGTGCAGATAGATGTTAAATATTTTGGTAAAAGTAATGTTAATTGATGACATTCCACATTGAATGGGGGTGCAGCATAAGGGGTTAATAGCTGTTATGTTAATTACTGGAGCACATTATTAGTGATGTCAGATAACGTCAGATGTCTTGGAAACAGAGGCTGAGGGAAGACGTTTCTAATGGACTTCTGCTAGAAACTATCTCTGTAAATTCTGTAATGAATCAATAAATATTCATTAGTTTGCACCAGGATAGTTTCTAGACCCCAATTATCAATCATACTCGTCATATTGATATAGGAGACATGGAGAGATCTGGGAGTGCACTTTATAAATATAGATTTGTAGCTGAATAAAGCTAGAAAGAGGCAAACTGCATTCTGGATTTTTTTTATGGACGTAAATCTTGATCATTAAGTTCTTGCATAAATGCAAGGAGTTAATGATCAATTTTTACACGAGATTGAGTCAGCTGCATTAGGAGAACCACATGCAATAATTTGTGTCCTCATAATGAAAGGATGTCAGAGCCATAGAAATGGCAGCATTATTTCCAGGGGTCAACATTTCAGTAGCAAGCATGTGTAAAGTTGGGATGAACTACAGAAATGGGGGAGGAGGATCCCAATGTTTTCATGAAAAGTGCTCTTGGAATATGAAATTCATTTCCCAGAAGTACTATTGGAGCTGAGCTAATAATTTGTGAGATAATAAGACAAACATTTGAAGAAGAAAGTATAAAGTTAAGGCAAAGAACAGGAAATGAGATTAGATTTGATAGCTCAGATGTGGTATTACCATTGACGTGAGCACCAATAAACCTCCTTCCTGTCCTGGAATATAAGCAGTGTTATGAACCACCGTCTGGATGAAATCAATATAATTGTTTGCAATGGACTTATAAACTACCGGCATGTTCCTGGAAATTTCTATTTATCAGCGCAGCCCAATTAAAAAAAGTATCCATTCATCTTGTGTGACTTTGTAACATCACCATGATACAGGTACTCAAAGTATACAAGAACAACGGTAATCTGACTCCTATCTACAGTGGCTATAATGCGTCAACATTAGCATTATTGAACTAAATAAACTGAAATATGAAATGAAATAACTACACTTATTGTCCTTTCAAGGGACATGGGCATCATTGGCAAGACCAGGATTTGCTGTCCATCCCTAATCACCCTTGAGAATGTGGCGGAGAGTCATTTTCTTGAACCATTGCAGTTGTCCTGGTGTAGGTACACTTACTGTTTTAAGGAAGGGAGTTCCAGGATTTTAGTATTGTATCAGTGAAAGAATGCTGATATAGTTCTATGTCAGTTTGATTGGTGACTTGGAGTATAACTTACAGGTGGTGGTGTTACCATGCATCTGCTGCTCTTGTCCTTCTAGGTTTGGAAAGTGCTGTTGAAGGAGCCTTGATGAGTTGCTGCAGTGCATCTTATAGATGGTACACATTGCTACCATTATGCATCAGTGTTAGAAAGAATGAATGTTTAGTTTGGTGAGTGGGGTGCCAATAATGCAGATTGCTTTGTCCTGAACCGTGTCTAGCTGCTTGAGTATTGTTGGAGCTGAATGATCCAGGCCAGTTGAGCTTACTCTATCACACTCCTGACTTGTGCCTCAATTTGTAGACTGGTCTAATTCCATGCCAAAGAGCAGACACAACATGTAATCAATAGGGCTAAGTGATCGCACAATCATTAGACAGTAAACCTATTGGTTATGAATACTTGCACACTAAACATGTCACCATATAAAGGCACAATCAGGAGTGGGATGGAATACTCCCCACAAACCTGGATAGGTTCAGCTCCAACAACACCCAAGCTCAGTGCCATCCAGGACGAAGCAACTGCTTCATTGATATCTCATCCACTAACCAAAAGAAAATCGGTGAGGCCAAATTTAGAATACTGTGTAGAATTCTGGTCACCCTTTTATAGGAAAGATTTCGTTCAACTTGAGAGGGTGCAGAAAAGATTTACAAAGATGTTGCCAGGACTAGAGGGTATGGATTATGGGGAGAGGCTGAATAGTCTGGGGCTTCTTTCCCCTGGAGTGTTGAAGGCTGAGCGGTGTGCTCATAGACGTTTATAAAATCATGAGGGGCATGGATAGGGTGAACAGCCAAGGTCTTTTTCCTAGGGTGCAAGAGTCCAAAACTAGAGGGCTTGGGTTTAAGGTGAGAGGGGCAACATGTAAAAAGGACCTGAAGGGTAACTTTTTCACACAGAGGGTGAAGCGTGTATAGAACAAGCTGCCAGAGGAAGTAGTCAAAGGTGGTACAATTGAAATATTTAAAAGGCATCTGGATGGGATATGAATAGGAAGGGTTTACAGGGAGATGGGCCAAATGCTGGCAAATGGGACTAGGTCAGATTGGGATGTCTGGTTGGCGTAGACGAGTTGGTCCAAAGGGTCTGTTTCCGTGCTGTATGGCTCTATAATTCTATAACTTTATAACCAGATGGATTTTCAAAAAAGTTATGGCAGCTTCCTGATTATAATTATGGAGATTGACTTGCAATTCCAAACTTTTTTATCTATTGTACTTAATTTACACGAGCTACTCCAGTGAGATTTGAGCCTGTGTCTCTGGTATATTAGCCTGGGCCTTTGAATTAAGGCAAAGTTGCTGTAGCCCCATAGGAACATAGAGATGCTCTCTCATTCTGAAGAGATGACTGGTGATGAGTTTAACTTGAGTGTCACCACATTTCAGGCAAAGTGCAAGGTTGAGGAGACAGGACTGGCAAGACAAACTCAGCAGATGCAGGAGTATGAACCAAAGCTGTTGGTATTACTCCATATCACAAAATAGCCATTCAGCCAACTGAGCTAACATACCCTGCTACTGAGTTACCACATCACCATATATAGGCATCAGGGAATTCTCCCTCATTTTCTTCTGCTTCCATCTTATCTTCCTTTTCTTTCTAAGGGAAATAATTCTATTCTTTCTCGTAAAAACTGAAAGAACTGTGGATGCTGTAAATCAGGAATAAAAACAGAAGTTGCTGGAAAAGGTCAGCAGGTCTGGCGGTATCTCTGAAGAAAAAAATCAGTTCTGAGGAAGGGTCACCAGACCCAAAAAGTTACTCTGATTTCTTTCTTCACAGATGCTGCCAGACTTGCTGGGCTTTTCCAGCAACTTCTGTTTTTGTTCCTATTCTTCCTCATGTTTTTTTTCACTTGAGAACCTGACTTACTGAACTCATAGTTCCCATCCTCTTTTTGGATTTCCCCCATTTTGATTTTGATATGAACCTACATTATTGAATGCTCAAGTTATCAGCTGCTAATCTGCTTAATTCACAAATGTTGAGAGAGTCCTTGGCGACAATCTAGGTGATGTGGACAGTGACTGACCTTTAAAGAGCTGAGATGAGCTCAGGAATCCCACACTGTCTAATGATCTCCCCTACAATCCGAACACTGCTCTGCTCAGCATGAAAGCCCCAGCTTCCTTTTCTTGTACATGAAAATGTTTCTCAGAAAGTCACACTGCAGGGCCAATAATTAACAATGCTCCTGGCTCTGAAATAGTTTAAATTCTCCAAGCCCTCAACAGGATATCTGCTAATGAATCAGATCAGGCATGGCGATCCCCTTCAGTTCTTCACTCCAGCTGCACAAAGTACTTTAATTTTTTAAAAAGTAGGGCGCAAGATGATAACAGTCTCCCTTTGTTTGGCTATGTGGGATTTCGAAGAGCCAGGTTATGAAAGATAGTTCAGCCCTATTAACAATGCAGTCAACATACATTGATAAAAATATAAAAAAAAAGTAAAGATAATACAACTGCTGTGTGAGACCAGGACAAGAAAAGATGAACCAAAATGAGAGTGTGTAACAATTCAATAAAGAGGCTAATAGAGGCAGGCAGAGATGAGCATGCTATCTCTATCCCTAAACTTTCTGCTCTGCTTCATTGCTCAGTCATTCCTTTACTATAATAGTGCTGCATGAATTTTACATCTTTATGTGTTCAGAAACACCAAGAATGTGGGGGCTAATTGTCAATTTTACCAGCTCAAAGGCTTAACTCTTCCAATTCGAAAATCTTGTGCATTCTTGAGTTTAGTTGCTTTGGCCATAAGCTCTGGAATTCTGTCTTGAAAACGTCTTTTTCTCTCATTTGCTCTAAACTTGTCTGCTTCTCCCTCTTCCTTTGAGGTGCTTTTCAAAACCTACTCCATGTACCCTGTCTCCTGATGTTACTCAGTGTCAAATTTTATTTCATAAATCTGTGACGTGCCTTTGGACATTTTGCAATGTCAAAAGCATCATACAGATGTATGTTTTGTTTATGCTGTTGCTGTAGAGAATTTCAGAGTGCTGCTGGCTATGGTACACATGTAAGTATTTGTTCCTGAACCTAGTGCTGACACTTCTCCAGATCTTGTCATCTTCCTTGGCGAGAGCTGAGAGCCTCCTCATTAGCTCTGTGGCATGTTCATTACTTAGGGCTTTCGCTAAGGATGTCCTTTTAGGTATTGTGCCTCTTATTGGCATTGAAGTACAGTTTGTCACGCACAATAATTGAGAAAGTTAGGAGCTGACTATTGTTTGTGAAAATTGGGTCAAGTAGAAGGAATGAGATGAAGTGAGGAGTTTCAGAAGATGTTACATATGGAGCTAATTAAAGCAGATAATTTTATTTGCTTCTGCTGAGAGAAGAGATCTTATGAGAAGGTAAATGAGATTGAGATTTATGCAACGATCTTCAAATCTTTTGCTATTTCCATAAAATGTCTTGCTAAGGACAATTTTAAATGTTTTCTATTTTTACTGCAAAGTGCTTGTGAGTTTGGTGGCATTAAAAAGACCATGTTTTATTTTGAAAATGATTTTATTTATTAAGTGGGTGAAAATACCAAGTAATGAAAAAGACTAAACAAAACATGTCACAACAGGTCCATGGCAGATGCCATCTCCCTGGCCCTACACTCATCCCTGGAACAGCTGGATAACAAGGACACCTGCTCCTACTCATTGACTACATCTTGCCTTCAACACTATAATTCCAAACAAACCGATCTCCAAACTCTGAGACCTAGGTCTCTGGTCTGCCCTCTGCAACTCGATCCTCAACTTCCTGATCCACAGACTCCAATCAGTGAGAATAGGCACAGCACCTCCTCCACGACAATCCTCAATACTTATGTCCCACAAGGCTGCGTACTCAGCCCCTTACTATACTCCCTGTACGCTCATGGCTGTGTGGATAAATTGCATTGTAACTCCATCTACAAGTTTGCTGACAGCACCAGCATTGTAGTCCAGATGTCAAACAATGACAAGATGGAATACAGCGAAGAGATAGAGAGCGTGGTTGAGTGCTGTAAAGATAACAGTCCTTCTCTCAACGTCAGTGTAGGGGTGACCTGTACCTGGCCATGTAAGGTGAATTGTACCAGATCACACTAAGTAGCGCATGCCTGCTTACAAGATGGCAGACAGAAGCTAAGCAAAACTAAGTAGCCTGTTCACACATTGTACCTTTCAACAAATCTGCTAGAAGGTCAGTAAAAGAATGCTGTATGTTCCAATCTGAGACAGTACTGATAAAAAGATGCCTTAGGACAGATGAATGACCAAATCCAGCTTTATTAATGAAGGGATGATTGACCCTGTAAATGGAATACATCAGGTACTAGATTAGGTCCTTAAGCAGCTGCAAGGATAACAGCTAAAGTTATTTCATAGTAAATAGTTGCCTCTTTGAAGCTACCAGCCATATTAAATAGTTTCCAGCTAAAGATGCTCTAATCTCAGAAGCTAGTTTCTATACATAACGAGAATATAATACAAGCCTTAAAAAATATTTAAGCTTAGCTGTGAAGAGTAACTAGCCTTGGGAGATGCCTTCTCTTATGCACTGAACAAGATTGATTGATCGCAACCCATAAATTATTAAATGCTGACAGTAGAAGTAATTGTATAATGTTACACTTATAATTAGCTTTATAACAGAAGTTAACCTTATAGCAATTAGTTAAAACTAACTGACATTTTATTTTTAAATTATGTAATTGGGACAGTGGGAAAATAAAAGGAGTAATTGAACGTGATAAAAGACAACACCAAAATACAATGGCTAATCGAATTTGCACTGTCCTTACAGATGAACAAGCCTGAGAAAGACCTGAAGGAGTATAGACATTAAACTTTTGGAACGTGAATGAATAGGATGCATAGGAAGATCGCAAGGCCTATCAATTACAATGTCCAGCAAATACCATAAGGTCTTGGGAACCTGAGGCTGTCCATGGAAGTGCCCATCATTGATTAGGCATCCCACAGGATTAGGTGTTTGGATTAGGGGGAAGGACAGTGAATATGTTGCATTTGATTACTGTAACACAAAATGTATAAAAATGCTGTATATCTTTGAAAAAGCAGAGGGTGTGCCATTGATCTATCTTCTGAAGCTGGATCCAGGGAAGATCCTTTGGCCCTCTCCCTGCATAAGCTGGTTTCTGCTTGAATAAACATATTCCACTTGCCTGATTCCTGCCTGCCTCCTGAGTCCTAGTCCCGGGTTAGAAAATATGCTCTTACAGTCAGCAAAGTGAATGAGCTGGTCACTGACTTCAGGAAGCAAGGTGGAGGGCATGCCTTTACATACATTAATAGAGCTGAGGTGGAGATGGTTGAGAAGGTCAAGTTCCTAGGAGTAACGATTATCAACAATCTGCCCTGATCCCCACATTATGTTGGTCAAGAAAGCACAACAACACCTCTACTGCCTCAGGAGGCTAAGGAAATTTGGCATGTCTGTAAATACTCTTAACAATTTTTATAGATGTACCATAAAAAGCATTCTTTCTGGATGTATCACAGCTTGGTGTGGCAACTGCTCAGCCCAGGACTGTAAGAAACTACAGAAAGTTGTGAACACAGCCCAGTCCATCACACAAGCCAACCTTCCATCCATTGACTCCATCTATACTTCTTACTGCCTCAGAAAAGCAGCCAACATAATCAAAGACCCCTCACACCCCAGTTAAAATCTCTTCCAACCTATTCCATCAGTAGAAGATACAAAAGCTTAAACACATGGACCAGCAGGTTCAAGGACAGCTTCAGTCACGCTGTTATTAAACTGAGAGTCATAGAGTAATATAGCATGGAAACAGGCCCTTCGGCCCAAGCTGGTCCATGCTGACCATGGTGCCCACTCAGCTAGTGTGCTAGACATCTTAATGGACCTTTCAAATTTCACATTTAATATTGATCTTGCTCTTTGTGCACCGTCCCTTCAGCTGTAACTTTGTGTTCCTTGCTGTTTTCTATTACCCTTATGCACTTTATATGATATGATCTGTCTGTGCTACACACAAAACAAAACTTTTCACTGTAACTGTACAACTGACAATAATAAAGTAAATCCAAAAAATATATTTTATTGACTTAAATCAGGAGCTTCTAAGATGGGTGGACATTTATGCAGCTGCATCTTACAAATTCCAAACCAATACAATAGTCAGCCCATCTAGAAGGAACCTCCAGTAAGTCTAGAAGAAAGTGACAGGAACTTAAGAGTATGTGACCCATTTCTCGAACCACGTTCAAAACATTTGGTCATGAGCTGCGTATTCAACAGAGCATTGAAGAAGCCATTAGACTTTGTTACTTTTGACAATCAACGCTGACTTAGAATGAAATGCCCCTACCATCCATTTCTGATGAAGTGTCTAGACCTGAAAGGTCAGCTTTCCTGCTCCTCTGATGCTGCTTGGCCTGCTGTGTTCATCCAGCTCTACATGTTGTTATTTCAGATTCTCCAGCATCTGCAGTTCCTACTATCTCTATCCATAAACAATTTTTTTAAAACACAGGCCTGGAATCAACTAGCTATGAGCACTTTTGGGTAACTGGTAAGTTTTTGAGAAGAGATGACGTGATGAGCAAATTAATCGTCTTTGCGATTTAAGAAATTGTTTTTCCCTAGATGAGGCAGTTAGAAAGAAAGAAGAAAGACGCTAAGCAGGCAGTCCCTCTTTCTCTTTCTCTTTCTCTTTCTCCAGCTATTCTGCACGCATATACACTGCCAGTTGTTTGACCAGTCACATGCTGTGGACAATCTCTTAGAAATAAATGCAGCAGTTGCAGACTGCACCAGAAAAATATAGAAATCATCCTTTCAGTATTTTTAAAATTTTCCAACACAGAATCTAGAAAGACCATCAAGCCAGGTCCAAAACTGTCAAAGTCATCAATCGACAGGATCCTTATACAACCGACCTTTTAGGTTATTAAATAGTTTATCTTACAGTTCCACTTTGTAACTTAGTTCTGTGTTTCTGCATACGTGTTTGCATGTGTGCTTGTGTGAACTGTGTGACAGAGTTAGACTTTTGTTATTATGTGTTAACATATTGTGTATGAGTTTCAATAAATCCTATTTCTTTTAAACCTTATTAGATAATCGAGGTCAGTTAGTTCAGTTTGCTGGATAGCTGGTTTACGATGCAGTGTGACATCAACAGTGTGGGTTGAATTCCATCACTGGCTGAGGTTACCATGAGGTTACCTCCTTCTCAAACTACCCTCCCCCCGCCATCTGAAGCATGGTGTCCTTCAAGTTAAACCACAACTAATTGTTTCTTTCAAATGAGGGAGCAGCACTGTGGTTCAGTGAAACTGTGGTGACTTTACCTTTATGAGACATCTGTTTGTGCGTGTCCTTTGCAGTCCCTGCACTCAAACAGTTAAACACTCATTCAGTTGTCAGGGAAACATGAAGAAAACTCCCGTCAACTGAGGAGTGTTAAAAGAAGGAGCTATTTGACCACTTCTTACATGATTGTAACAGACAGGTCAGCAGGGGATTCATTGTACAGACTATTTTGCATTGATAGCACCATTTTAAAGGTAGTACCCACTTCTGAATCAGAATGTTACAAGTTCACAACCCCTTCCAGAAACTTGTAATAATCTAGCTTGACATTTTAGTGTGGTACTGAGGGAGTGCTGCATTGTATGAAATCTCATCCTTTGGTTGAGACAATAGACTGAGGCTCCACTTGCCATCTCAGGACTACAAAAAGAGATCCCATAACCCACTATTATAAGAAGACCAAATAGGATCTTCCCAGAGTCCTCAACAATATTTACCTCTGTTCAACAAAATTCACTAAATTGCAATTTACAATTTGTAGGACATTGCTGCACATAAACTGGCTTTAAAACTTAATTAAAAGGCAAATGGCTTCAATACTGAACACCTGTCCTTGCAATGAGCCTTCATTGATTTATTTCTGCATTTTTCTGTACAAATAAAAGCATTTGCACAGTGCTTTCCATGATTTCATGAAAGTGACTGCATTTCAAAAGTATTTCTTTGACTGCAAAATGTTTTGGAATGCCCTGAATTCATGAAAGATGTTTTGTGAATAAAAAAAATTTCTTTCATCCGTTTGGTCTTAGAAACTATGAACAATAGCCCGTTATCCTCCCCATTTCTACATTTTCCTACAGGCAGGCAGCATTCTGATTTGAAAAGTTTTTATGCATCCCTATATAACTAATCTCTGGTACAAATTTGACTTTAAGCATATATAAGAAGCAATAGTAAATTCACAAGTTTGCATCCAACTCAGCAACTCTGTCAGAAAGCTGTCATGATATGATTAATTGAGAAGCACCTATGAGCAATCTGCTTCAAGCAACAGCCCTTAACTATTGTCTAATTCATAATAGTGTGATACTAAACTTTTCCTCTGCCCAGAGTGCTCACTCCATTAGTCTAATAGAATTGATGGATACTCTTCATCATATCTCAAGTATCTTCTGTTAATAATTGGAGAGCTTTTTGCAACTAATCATTAAAAATGTTGCACATTCTTATTAATTTTTCCCCTTTTTACTCATTCTCTGCAGGCATTGTGGGTGAAAATGATGTGATCAATATGCAGCCCTTCAGCTTGGCTGACTCATGGCTCTGCAAACTCAGCCTTCTAAATGTTACCAAATCCCTGGTGAAACAAATAAAATTCTAGAAAAGCAAGCAGCGAGTGAGTTCTCTGCCAAGAAAGATATTTTGCTGGGGTGCCATTAGAATTAATTGTCTTAGATATGAAGTGTGGGGTTTACACGGCTTGCACAACTACTTGTAAGGTGGCTCAGCTCAGTATTACTTCGCTGTCTTTCACAATTAAAAGGCAAATATCTTCAGTACTGAACACCTGTCCTTGCAATGAGCCTTCATTGATTTATTTCTGCATTTTTCTGTACAAATGAAGGCGTTTGTACAGTGCTTTCCATGACCTTTGACTGCAAAACACTTCTATGAAGTACATCTTTTGGAAGTGTGGTTGTAATGTAAGAAAAACAGTAAACAATTTGTACACAGTAAGATCCCACAAGCACAATGTAATTTTATTTTACTCCTTCATGGAATAAGGGCATTGCTGAAAGTATTTGCTGCCTGACCCTAATTTCTTTTGAACTGGCGAGGCTAAAGCCATGGGTAGTTAATTGTCAACCATATTTTTGAGGGTCTGAAGTCTCATGTCTCAAAGTCTCATGTCATATGTTGCACTCTGGAGTTTCAAAGACCGAAATGACAGCAGGAATCTTCAGCCGGAGCCCATCTGCTCTGTCATCTCTTTCTCTTCGTTTCTTTTCTTCTTTTCTTCACTCCTGGCCCAACACAGACCCAGTGAGGCAACCTCTCAGCCTGGCCCGGCCCATGGCACTCTCTTGGCCCGGTCTTTCGGTGGCCTGTGGAGGTCTTTCAGCCTGGCATGGCATTGTCTCGGCCTGGTCTTTTGGTATCTTGGCATGCTAGTGGGTGCTTCTTGGGCATCTTCCGGAGACAGCAGGAGGAGATCGGGGAAGTGGCAGCTTCAATAGCAGCAGCAGTGATGGCATCATGGCCCAACGCAGGAAGAGTGAATGGTGAGTGGGACTCTTGGTATCTGCGGCGGTGTCATCGAGAACAGGCAGCGGAGGTCTCCTGGAGAGCGAGCTCTGTGGAGGAGATTAGGGCTCCAGCAAGTGCTCATCACAGACAGTTGAACTTTAAATTTTTACTCTTTTATTTCTCTAGTTTATATTAAGAAGGACTTTAATGTTAATTATTACAGTCAGTTCTGATATAACGCGATAGTTCTGTTCTTGAGCAATCTCGCATCATAAGAAAATCACACAATAACTGTGAAATTTAAAGTGAAGGGGACAAAATCGTGTTATAAGGAAAGTTCCCGTTCTACAAATAGTGTTCTATAATTCTTCAATTACATTAAAACCAATTCACGTTGAAGAAGCATGCATTATATCAGAATTGACTGTACTTTATTTCTGTATCTTTCTACTTATTCCATGAAGGCAATGTTTAACTTTTTTAACTTTGTTTCTTTTACTATTTTGTACCTAAGTTTTTCATACTTAGGTACCTTTTGTATCTAAGATGGTGCCGTGTGTAGTGTAGGGTTGAGCAAAAATTCCCATCATCTAAAATACTGGACAAGACCCTGGACTTTCCTAACATCTAAAATACTGGATAAAATCCTGAGCTCAAGCTGCAACAAATTTACAACAGAACCAACAGAAGGGAAAGTGCTGTCTGGGACTATTGTTCAACATGGAATTCTAATTTACATCTCCTCTCCCAAAGGACAATCAATCAAAACTCCTGGGGCAGATTTTACACCTCGGACTACCCAGCACAGACAGTATGGGGCCTAGAGAGACAGTGGATATTTAACTTCAATCAAAATCCGTCCAAACTTACTATTAACAATTGGGTAAACAATTGTCTTCAGAAGGAATCACCAGAAACACAATGGAAAACATAGATTTGAGGGGAGATAATGGGGCACGCAGTCTGTATAACTGTTAGCCTGATCTCACCTGGGAGAGCACCTTTCAACAAAAAGCTCCTGCAGAATGAACTTTTCCACAGGCTTCCAGCCCCAGTAAGTAGCTTCGGAACCAAGAATCACAGAGATTGAACAGAGAAGTTGAATCGGGAAGCCTTACCAAGGGCATCATTGCAACAAAGGACATCTGAGAGTGGGGGAAGCCAACCAAGTGCTATCTGAACAAGAGCTTCCAGACACAGGCCTGTTACGAAATAAGACAGCTGATGGCAAGAACCTCAACAGCCAGCTGTACTTCGAAATCACATTTTTCCTCAGTAATGAGCTTAAACTCCTGTGACTCCAAAGTTTCTGACCTAACTAGCAGGGAGGGGAAGGTGGGTGGTGACAGTGCAGGGGACCCAAGGGTAGGATGCCTGCTTAAAGTTTCTGTGATTAAACCTACTGGTCTGATTCTAATTGTGTTTAATCTGTGTTTAATTTAATAGTGTTTTGAATTACTGACCTCTGTATAGTTGGTAGTGTTAATTTCGCTGTTTGTTGACCTTTAATTCCTTGGATTACACTGACCTTTTTATATTTAAATAAATAGACATTCTTTTGCCCTGAAATACCTGTCTACTGCCTTCTTTATTTCACATTCCTAAATAAGTCCAGTGTCTAGAATGTGGTATCTAGGGGGTGATTCCAATTACATAAAATCAGCAAATTACTGAGTGCAAACCAGAAACCTACAGTGGTGACATTATAACTTTTCACTGTACTTCTGTACTTGAGGACATGTGGCAACAAAATCAAAATTTAAATAACATCTAGATCTAACTCATGTAGTTCTGACTGGGCAAGGACAGTCGATTTCCTCCCCTGAAGGTCATTAGTGAACCACATGAGTTTTTACAAGAATTGATGACAGTTGATATTGTCCCCATCACTGACATTAGTATTACATTCTAGATTTGTTAAGTGAATTTAAATTCCACAAACTACAATAGAGGAATTTCAGCTCATGTCTATATTACATTTTCCTGGGCCTCCATGTCTCAAACGAATTGTATCTTAGTGATGGTAATTGAAAGATGACTAAACATCACGACTTCAAGAAAAAATTTGTTTGCTCTTTTTCAAATAATTCCATGGGATCTTTATGTCCAGCTGAAAGTGAAGATTCTGTCTTTAGGTTTAATGTTCCCTCCACAGTACACAACCAACAGAGCACCATACCCTAAGTACTGCATTGAAATATCAGCTTTGGATTTTGAACTCACGACTCTGATGGAAATTGAGCACATGACTTTTGCCAATTATGCTACAACTGACCCAGCAGGTTGCATTCCAGTTGGGTGGCATTGAGCAGTGAAACATCCCTGGTGCCACAACAGCAGAACTCAGGTAGGAATTGAAAATGCAAACAGCAGTACGTTTCGGCGCAGATTGCAGTGAAAAATGTTCTGCCAGGACTAAGAATTCAGCCTTAAGGTATTCTGAGTCAGTGCAATAAAGGCTACTTCCACATCAGTGAAGAGTGAATTATGGCCTCTAGGGCCAGAATATGGAGTATACAATTGTGATTTATGCTTTGGAGATATGTAGGGATGACATACTAGTTTCTCTGCCTGAACAGAAGTTTTGCTCATTTGATGTACCAGGTTGTATTGTGACTTCAGATGTTGGTGAGTTATGCAACTTGCTAAGAACTGACTGGAAACAAAATGTGGTCAATTGAGCATAGTGATAGTCTCTGGCAAGTCTTGCTTTGTAAACAGCTTGTTGAGAACGTCAGACAGCTGAAGTGGTGGTTATGGAATTTGTTGTTATGATTTCTGACCATCTGCTATAGAGATCTTAAAAAAATGTACAAAAGTCATTGCTAGGATTGCAATAGTCCAAAAAAGATCAAGGAATTGTTATCATGTTTTGGCTGGCCACAGGAACAGTTATCGAGGTGCAGGAGAAGGTTTAACAGGTCTTTCACTGAGTACACATGCTACGCAGTTTCTAATGATCTCTCGTATGTAGTAGTCTGTTACTGGCAATCAGGCTGTTTCATAGGATTATTGTTTCATCTTAACAACACCCGGATGTCTTTCACGGACAGGCTGCAATATTGTTGCTGTGGCACTTTTGGGATTAGTACTTGAGTTATATCTATGATACAGTTATCATTAAACAAACAATATAGCTCATTCTATAATTACACAAGGCATATATCCTAATGGCCGATGCCTCATTTCAAGCAGCACATCCCTTCAGCTACTCGCAATAAATGGGAGGTCAAAGAGGCATAGGATTCAAAGGGAAGGAAAGGTGCAGAGCTAGCGGCCATTGGAGAAATAGGCAAAGACAAGATTCTGATACGATTGAAGCCCAGGCGTGAGAATCTTAAGTTTGAGGAATTGAAAGACCAGAAACAATAATGGGCAGGAGAGAACAAGAGTACAGGAGTGATGATGCATGGGAGTGAATTGATACAGAATAGAGGAAACAAAGCTTTGGATAAGCTGGTATTTATAGAGGGATCCATTATTAGTGAGGGTCAAATTCTCCTCTACTTGGAGGTGATGAGAGAGGTGGCAAGAAGAGAAAGTAATGGGGTGAATTAGAGCTGACGTGATAATCACTTCCTTGTTGCTACATCAGCAATTAAATGCTGGGTGAGAAGGTCCATTGCGGACTTTGTTGTCTCAAAAGTGATTAAGGAACTTGATTGATCAATTATCAGCCACTCAAAACGACACTTACCTGACTGTGTACCCTTCCAGCACCTTGGAAAGATGGACTGCTTCTGGGTTGGAAAAGCATGGTGACTTCCTGCTGTGTTGGGGAGGCCTTCCAATTGCTCCAATATGTGGGCAATTGGGGCACAGATGAGTGGCAGGTGGAAGGCTTTTGAAAGTCCCCTTCTCTTTCCTTTGACCACTTGCCCCTCCCTAGCCTGCGACAAGAAGATAAAAATGACTTACCTTCTAACTGTTGCAATCCCCAAGAGGAACGGTTCAAACAGTGGACTTTTAGATTGAGAATCTGCCGGCATCTGATTGGCAACCTGAGATACCAATGTTCAAGGCTGTGATCTGACAAGATACTCATTCTGACTCTTACTGAGCTGATTAATAGGTGAAAATGTGGGTGATCTTAGTGGTGCAGATGACATGCCAGTTGCTATCTAATATGCTTACCCCCTGCACCTAGGTATGGACATGAATAATCTGCAGTGAATGACATAATTGTACAGCAGATCGCAAATTCCAAGCTATGCTTGGTCAATTTGCACAAATCTACGAATAGACTTTAGCTGCGTGAGGGAACACTTACAAATTTATTCAAGAAAATTGACTGCCAGAAAGTTTATTCACATTCATGCTAATATAGTACTTCAATACTTCCTTGTCCTGTGGAGAGACTAACTGGGTTTAGAACTGACTTAAATGTCTACAATTTACTGAATGAACGTTAAGAGTATGCAGTCTATAGCCTGGGGCGGGGTAGGGGGGCAGGAATGGGGGAGTAGGGATTAAATGAGATGAAAACAAATTTGGAGAAACAAATAACGTTGTAGTGTAGCAAATACTGTATATGACGTTTCCAGCCAGAATTATGCAGCTAAAGTGATTTGGAATTGTTCTGGTAGTGGCAGGAGCAGGGATTTGTGTTAGCTGCAAACATGTTTAGCTTAGGGTGAATGTAACTAAAACAATTGTTTGTGTATGGTGTTGTGTGTGCTGCAATGCCAACAACTCCCAACTTGTGATTGGGGTAGTCTGCTGCCACCATCATTTTTCCTTGACTGCATCTAAAGGCCTCCTAAGGTTTACCACTAGTGAATCTGAACAAGAAGAGGCTCTTATCATAAATAAGATGTAATATATTACATAAAAGCAATCAGATATGCCTAATGAGCAAATTAGGCATCATTTGTAAGATTATTGGGAGATCTGGGAATATAAATCCTTACTCTAGAAGATCCTGAGATGTTCTACCTTTCCACACCAAGTCCTTATGCCATTATCAGATTGGGTGGAGCTTAATGCAGTCTCCAGCATTAAACTTTTCAGAATCATACAAAGTTCCAGGTCACAATTACAGAACCTGATGCTGCAGCATGTGTTACCTGTGCTGCAGTGAAGATGGAGGCTAATGAGACTACACATTCCTGAATGAGGAAAGGCTAGAAATAATCATGTTTTCATTTGATTTGATGTATTACTGTCATGTGTGCTGACGTACAGTCTTACGTGCTTTATAGGCAGACTGTACTATACAAGTGCATCAGGGTGACAGAACAGAGTACAGGATACAATGTTACAGCTGCAGAGAAGGTGCTGATGGAGTTCAACATCAACATTAAAGAGATGTATTTTAAAATCTGATTACAGCAGGGAAGAAGCTGTTCTTGAATCTGTTCGTATGTGTGCACAAACTTTTATATCATGTAGAATCTGAGGCACCATTTGATATAAAAAAAGTGATGAATGAGCATCTTCTGGTATGGGTAATGGAAATACAAAATTAAGACAGATAATGCATTAGAATACAAAACTGATACCACAACAGATTCCTCCTGTAAGGAGACACCCATGCTTCTGTTGAACAGGAACCGATGAAATATGACTATAATATTTATTAATATGAGCCTTGATGCTGATTATCATTTGTACAATGTTCACTAGGAATTTCTAACAATATCTGTCTCTATAATCTTTCCAGGAACATAGTGGAAGTCCAATTTACATACATGACTATGGTTACTGCCGCATGCCCATGGAAGATGCTGCGGTGAAGTGACAGGAGACCTTTTAGATTCCAGCATTAATTAATTTTCAGTTCAAGTTTACACCTGAGCATGTAATTAATAATGTAAAGGTAAAGTCACCTTAACCCCACTGGACCATAGGTCCTTTTGCATTAGAAAGAGACAACTGGTGGGGCCTTAACCTGAGGGTCGCCACATCTCAGACAAGGGGCAAGTTTGAGAAGAAGGGTCATTTATCGTAACCTCAGCCAGTGCAGAAATTGAACCCACACTGTCAGCATCACACTCCACTGCATACTGAGCTAACCGATCCCCAATACAATGCAATCTAATTTACACAGATTTAATGGCAGCAGAAGCATTGAATGTGCACCAGGGAGCATCAAATTTAGTGGTTTGTGTTAAAGAAATCTTTTTACAATTCACAATCATGCATAGCCCCTGTGTTATTTCTCCACGTTAATTATTTGATGAATAGCAATGAAAAGGAATGTCAACATGCAGTTTGGTTTTACGAATGTGCCCTAAGGATAATACAGGCAATCAATTTATAAATGTAGTAATACCCAAGGCAACAAAAGTGACAAGTATTTGTTAGCCGCTCTGACTTTCGTGAGGGCCTGTTGTCAGGAGAGGTTCTGTAAAGTTGTTGCCACTGCTTTTGTCAGACCTCAAGCAAATCTATAATCAAAAAATAAATTTCAGATACCCTTGGTGGAAGTTAAAGTGATTGCACTGTTACTCTGTGTTACACTGCACTCTGTGGCTAGGTCTTTCTGGATGAAACACAGGATGTATGCAATATACAATGCACTGCTGCAGAATAGAAAAATAAAATTTATACAATATCATTCACAACCTCAGCTGTCTCAAAGTGCTTGACGCCAATGAAACAATTTTGAATTGTACTCATCACAATACATAAGGGCCCATTCAGTCTATTGAATCCATTCCAGTTTCCTGTAGTGCAATCCAATCAGTCCCATTGGCCCATTCTATCTCCATATCTCGACATATTTCTTTTTCTCAAATTCCCATTTGGAATGAGGGATCACCTCTCTTCCCAACGCCCCCATTGGCAGGGAGTTCTAGATCATTACTGCTAGGTTTGTTCAAAATGGCCCTTTCTCACAGCTGCTTGTATTTCTTATCATTACAGGAGATGCAGTAATCCATTTGTGCACAGCAAGATCTCACAAAGATTAATGAAATAATAACCAGATAAACTATTTTACATGTTAGCTAGGACACCAGGAGAACCGTCCTCACTCCTCTCTTCTTCACAATAATGGTGTGGGATCTTTGCCTGAGGTGGCAAATGGAGACTAAGTTTAATATCTCAACTGATGAAAGGCGTGTTCACCCGTGCAACACCCCATGAGTTTTACTCTGAGATACCAGTCTGGAATGCGTACTCAAATCTGTAGGGAAGAACTTGAACCCATTACCAGCCTTCTTAGAGATGATAGGATAACAATACATCCACGATCAAGCAGGTGTCCTCCTTCAGCACATCTCTGTGTGCATAGATGTCAGATAGACAGACAGAAATTTTCCAGATGTGTTGCATCCAATGTGCAATGCAGCAGTTGATACATTCGGTGATTGGACAAAACTTCACAAATGTCAAACGATGCTAGTGATTATTTTGTCCCTCAACCTGTCAGTTTTACATTGACTATACTAAGGCATGGAAATTATACTAAATAATTATATGACCTACTGTTTCCAGGTTTGTCCTTTCCTTGCAAATGAAATAAGACGGCACCTTATACAAAATAGCAAATAACATACTAATACAATACTTACAGTATTCATGTTTTTATTTCTGAAAGAGCAAAATGGCCCACTGTGGAACTTTGTCTACTTACAGAGTCATATATTATCTATATCAGAGAAGGGGCCATTCAACCTGTCATGTCTGTACTAGCTTTCTACAAGAGCAATGAAGCTAGTCAGATTAATGACTACAGCACAAGATGTTACATATTCTTGTGACAGTGTGTGTGCCTCTACTCCTGGACCAGGAGGCTCAGGTTCAAGTCTCATCTGCTCCAGAGGTGTGTAATCACATCTTTGAACAGGTTGTTTAGAAAAATAAGCTAAATATAAGAAAAATGTACAAACTTGTGGCACAGTGGTAGTATTCCGACCTCTAGACTAGGAAGCCTGAGTTCAAGTTCCACCCGCACCAGACCTGTGGCATAACATCGCTGCAAAGGATGATGAGAACATATCCATAATGTTGCACAGGCTTGCCGTGTGTATCCACTGGAGTTGCCAAGAGTTAGAAGTGACTTGAATGAAACATGTAAGATCCTGAGGAATTTTGACAGAGTAGATGTGGAAAAAATGTTCCCGCTAATGAGAGAGGCCATAGCTAGGGGTGACTATTTCAGAATAAAATGTTGCTAATTTAAAACAGAAATGAGGCAAAATTTTTTTCCCATAGAAGGTCCTGTGTCTTTGGAATTCTCTTCCTGAAATGACAATGGGAGTAATTTGTTTGATGTAGATAGATCTTTGGTAAGTAGGGGAGATAAAGATTATCAGGGATAAGCAGGAATGTGGATTTGAGGTTACAATCAGGTAAGCCATAGTTCTATTGAATAGTGGAGCACGGTCACGAAACTGAATAGCCTACTCCTGTCCTTGTTGCAAATTTGTATCTTTGATACCCATTATGCAGAGACAGACTTGGGTCCTGCCTTTTTGATCTACCCAGAGTGAAAAAGTACATGCTGCAGTTGGGTGAATAATCAACAAAAGATTTGGCTTCAGTCAGACAACAAAAGAAGTAGTACGAGATTTATTTGAAATCCACAATTGAATATTCTGCCACCACACTATAAGACCATAAGACCATAAGATATAGGAGGAAAATTTAGCTATTTGGCCCATCTTGGCCCAGTCTGATCCCCTATTCAATTGTGGCTAATATATTTCTCAATCCCATTCTCCTGCCTTTTCCCCAAAACCCTTGATTCCCTTACTAATCAAGAACCTATCTATCTCTGTCTTAAATACACTCAATAACTTGGCCTCGACTGCTTTCCGTGGCAATTAGTTCCACAGATTCACCACCCTCTGGCTGGAGAAATTCCTCCTCATCTCTAAAAGGTCATCCCTTCACTCTGAGGCTGTGGCTTTGGGTCCTAGTCCTTTCACTCTGAGGCTGTGTCCTAGGGGCTTAATCTCTCCTACTAGTGGAAATATCTTCTCCATTTCCACTCTATCTGGGCCTCTCAGTATTCTGTAAGTTTCAATTAGATCCACCTTTCTAAACTCCATCAAGTACAGACCCAGAGTCCTGAACTGCTCCTCATACGATAAGCCCTTCGTCCCCGGGATCATTCTTGTACACCTTCTCTGGACCCTCTCCAACACCAACACATCCTTTCTTAGCCTACGGGGCCCAAAACTGCTTTTAATATTCCAAATGCAGTCTGACCAGAGCCTTAAACAGCCACAGGAGTGTATCTCTGCTCTTGTATTCTGTCCCTCTTAAATTGAATGTTAACATTGTATTTACCTTCCCAACTGCCAGCTGAACTTGCATGTTGACCTTAAGAGAATCCTGAACTAGGACTCCTAAGTCCCTTTGTGCTTCAGACTTCCAAAGCCTTTCCCCATTTAGGAAATAGTCTGCGCTTCAAATCTCCCTACCAAAATGCATAACATCACACTTCACCATATTTTATTCCACCTACCACTTCTTTATGCACTCTCCTACCAAATCCATGTCCTTTTGCTACCTCCACACTTCCTCAGCACTACCTCCCCACAACCCTCTATCTACTTTTGTGTCATCTGCAAACTTAGCAATGTCCTCAGTTTCTTTGTCCAGATTGTTAATGTATAACATGAAGAGCTGTGGACCCAACACAGGCCCTTGCAGAAACCCCAATTATCCCCGGCTGTAATCCTGAATAACACCTCTTTATGTCTATTCTCTGCCTTCTGCCAGTCAGTCAATCCTCTATCCACACCACTAACTTGCCCCAATACCTTAGGGTTCTTATCTCATTTAGCAGCCACCTGTGCTGCACTGTGCCTTCTGGAAATCCAAATAGATCACATCCATTGGCTCTACTTTGTCTTAAATGTTCATTCCAGCTTCTAACTACTTATTGCACTAAGAAGACTTTTCCCAATTTTGCCTTGGTTCTTTTGCCTATCGTCTCAAATTAGTGTCCTATCATTTACACATCTCTATCAAATCACCGTTCAACCTTCTCTTCACCGAGGAGAACACTTCCCAGCTTCTTGATTCTATCCTTGGAACAAACCCTTGATTCCCTTACTAACCAAGAACCAATTTATCTCTGTCTTACGTATACTCAATGATTGGCCTCCACAGCCTTCCGTGGCAATACATTCCACAGATTCACCACCCTCTGGCTGGAGAAATTTGTGACAGGTTTCTAAAATATTCTTTTAGAATTCAATTGTTTACTTCAGTGTGCTGAGGGCCTGTATGATTCTTGCAGCTTTCCTTAACGCTTATAATGTTATTTTACACAATTTAATGGTCTCTTAAAAAGCAGACAAGAAGAATGTCATATTAAATGTTTGTACACCAATAATATCAATAGTAATTTCCAACCTGAGAAGCTCTGCTTATGGGTGACTCCAGAAATGTGCCTTTGACCTCTTTATATCTAACCATGTCCAATGTTCCTGTGGCCCCCTCCCCCCTAACCCATTATAATCTGCAAAAGATTTGTCAGGATGTAAGTCCTTCACTCCATTTCGCACAGAAGAAGCAAATCATTCAGAGCACACCACCTTGTCCTCTCCTCACGGTGCATCAAGTTCGCCCAGTATTACCTCTTAAATCGCTTCATCATTCTGAATATTGGTTAATGAGCTGGCCTTTGGTTTGACTGATGCAGCCTGATGTGAGTACCGGGTGACTGGATTTATTCCTGAAGCCTTTTTAGTGTACTATAGGAAAAATCAAATGGATGAGTACTTAGTTATGTGAAAGCATTTCATGATTGTAATTACAATCAAAATTATTTCTGCATGGGAGTGCCCTAACACTATGTTTAACATTATTCAAAACACAATCACTGAACCAATGCATGTGCACAATTAACAGAGCACCAAGCATAGATGTTCTAGTCAGCACAAACATTAACTGTAACTAGGCTGGATACTGACTCCTCATAAGGGGTCATTGGTGTTTTGTGACCTCCTAGCATTTGCTGCTTGTTAATAATATTGAAGGTTTTTTTTAAAAAATGGTGTAGCATTGCTTGAGATGTCTCATACAGAGAAGTCAAGGCTGTCATACACTGGATATATTTTTAGGATAATGAATTACAGATGCAAGCCCTCACTAGCTCCTGATACTGAATCATTTCAGATAGTTAGCTGTCTCAGCTGAAATTGGCATGCCTGCACTTTAATAGCCTATATTTTCTCTGTATGCAATATCTTCACAACATGTCTTTTAGCTCCAGTTAGATTTAGTTAGAGGTGGAAGTCAAACTAACATACTAATTTTCTGTTACAAGTCTTTAAACAAGAGCTGATAATTGCTACCTTTCGCTAATAAGTACCATCTCCTTGGTTTGCCGTTGACAACAATTTGTAGCAAATATATGTAACATGAATATATAGGAATAGAAGACAATTTCAAAGGAGATCTAATAAATTACAATGACACAGAACCAAGTTAAATCATGCAATTTACAGCTTTTCCTAACACTTGTCCAGTTATTTTAAACAAGTTAATGACCCATTAAAAAGCAGACAAGAGGAACGTCATATTAAAATATTAAACATTTGTCCATCAATTCCATCAATACCACCAGCAATACTTTCCAACCTGAGGAGCTCTCTTTTATGGGTGGCTGCAAATATTGGACTTTGACCTCTTTAAATTTGAATTTGTCCATCGTTTCTGTAACGCCTCCCCCCATATCTGCTAGAAGTCTGCTTGGTTTCTTTATGTCACACAGGGTTTCCTCTACACTATATTCTACTGAAGATTTGTTAGGATGTAAGGCTTTTCTTTGTCTCTCTCTCTCTCTCCCTCAATTGCATTCTATAGCTTTACTTCATCAGTGATACTGTCAGTGAACTTTATGTGCAAATTGTTCTAACTAAAGATAATTAAACAACTTTTGATCGGTTTTGTTACTCTGTGCTGTTATAAATTCATTGGATCTGAAGGAAATATTGCATAAAGCTGTGCAGAAATAACAAAAATGCAATTTAAAAGGCAACAGGATAAAACAGCCGATGTTCTGAGTTCTGAAATGCAATGTACGTAACAGAAAGTATTTCTTTATACAAGAGGAATCAACTGATGAATCAGGTTATTAGCGAGTTAGTTGAGGCTAAGACACAAGGCATGTTTTTTCTTGAAAAGAAAATGTTTAAATGCTATGAAGATGTAAGAAGTTGAGATCAAACTTGCTAAACAACCCTCTTCATGTTAGCTGATTCTGTGAGCTAAACATACATTTAAAGTCTGAAATAGATTTATCCCTGTCCACATTCAGTTAACCTGCACTGTACTTGGATGCACTTGTAATTTACAGTTAGTGTATCAATTTACGCATTAAAGTGTAATAAACTTGTGAATCAATGATAATCGAATGAAAAAAACTTCTCTTGATACAGTTAAACTTCTCTGAACACAACAATTTTGAATGCAAATTAAAATGTATACACTATCTTAACACTGTTTTTCTTGTTAATTGTAATTAACAAGGAATGTGCAGATTGATGCAGAATTTAATTGATTTCTATATTGCATTAATTTCTCTCATTTAAAATTGACATTGCAACACTGAAGGAGTTGGCAGAGATCCAGTGATGTGAAAAGCTCAAATTAAGGCCTGGAATTTTCAAGATGTGCAATGTTTAACATATGTTCTAATGGAGGGATCTTTACGTCTCCTTCCTGCGCAGGTTTGGAGGATCCAGTAATTAAAAAGGAGCACCTCCTTTCTTCAATCTTATCCTGTTAATTATTGATATTAACATTGTCGGTTTTGGCAGCGGTTGGAATTTCCAACAGGACCTTTTCCATTAATGCTAATCAGGGTCCAATGTCATCAATAGGACCCTGACTTTGCATTTTAACTGGGGGCCTGAGCAAAGAAGGTATCACTTCTTTTCAACTGCACTGAAGCGAGTCAGCAGCTAGTGAGAAGGCTGAAAGGCACTGTACGATAAGTGTAAACCATCCTTTGAGGGGACAAAGAAGTAGCAGTTCAAATCTTAGCAGCTGGACATCTTAAAAGAGAACAGGAGCACACAAATGGGCCTCATAATGATGTGAAAGACTGACATTAAAAACATGGTGGGAAGATCAAGTTGAAAATCCATATCAAGAAAAACTTGTATTTATAGGGTACTTGCCTCCTCAGGGCACTTGACAGCCAATTAAGCACTTTTGAAATATAGTCTCTGTTGTAATGCATGAAACGTGGCAGCTAATTTGTGTATAGCAAGGTCCAGATCACTTTATGGCCAGGACGTTGAGAGAAACATCCCGGCTTTATTAAAACTTCCATTGTGCATGGAACATGAACCACCCCAGTTGGTTGGCAGACTATGCAGGAAATCACACCTGGTAGCAACTTTTATTGCATGCTGTAATAGGCAAGCAATCTTTGAGAATTTTAGAGTAAGAACACTTTAGGCTGGCCTAAGAGACCAGCTAGAAAATTGAACACTGCTGTAATGGATGGATGACCCAGGAGAGAGACTTATCAGCCTGATGTCCTCATTCTCTGTACATTTTCTGTCAGTTGGATAGCCTGTCAATTGTCGAAAACACCTTATTCTTCTTAGCACTGCAGCTCATACAATCCTTTTCTTTTTTGCCTGGGATCAGTGTCTTCATGTCTACAGAACAAGAATTGAATAGAGCTGCTTGTTTCTGTTTTCATGAGTGCACCAGGCAGAATTTATTAAATAATAAAGAGCTAGCAATCAATATCAAACACAGGGAAAACCTTGAAAGGGGACCTAAATGAGAAAGAACCATTGATTTACTTCGGATTGTAGAGATTCTGGCCAGCTCCAGTCAGCACAAAGTGGAAGAATTTCCTTTGAGGATTCTCCTGTTACTGTATGCGTGACATTACTTCTACATTCCACAGCAGTGTTCTTAAAACATTCACCAGTTGAGAAAATAGGCTTCAAATGTTTCATTAAAGTACTGTGCAATCTATGGTCTTAGTGTGGCATATATAGGGAGTACAAACGTGAGAATCTCATTTTCAGCTGATCCAGCCAATCAGGTTTTCCCTAGAAGACAAGGTTTCCTTCGCACAGTTGGATTATCTACTAAAATAATGCATAACTGGTCAGGATAAATATTGGCTAAGGTCAAAGCATATTTCTTGCAAACTAGTGTTCACCACTTTGCAGGTTGAAAGAAAGATTTACTTTATAATACATTGCTTAATGTGGCTCTGTAAAATATTGTGAGCTATTTCAACAGATATTAACCCATTTGTAATAAACATGACTAGAGGAATCTGAGCCTTCAGTGAGTAAGTCTTACTTTGTTGAATAAACAGTACCTCTGTTGTTACATTCCTTTGCATTCTAATAGATAGTAATTTTGTAATTTTATATATCAACATTTGGTCAATAAAAATTCTGGATCCACCTCCTCAATGTGGGTGTACTTACATCACATGGACTACAGCTGCCCAACATTGATTGATTCATTGATTGAGTTACTGTTTTCACATATATTGAGATATAGTGAAAAGTGTTGTTTTGCATGACATACAAAGTGCATCAGAGTAGCAGAACAGAGTGTAGAATATAGTGTTACAGCCGCAGGGAAGGTGCAGAGAAAGAGAGAGCAACATTAACATTTGAGAGGTCTGTTGAAACGTCTGATAACAGTGTGGAAGAAGCTGCTCTTGAATCTGTATGTATGTGTTTTCAAAATGTATATCTTCTGCCAGAAGGAAGAGGGTGGAAGACAGTACCTGGGCTGGGAGGGGTCTTTGATTATGTTGGTTGCTTTCCTGAGGCAGTGAGAAGTATAGATGGAGTAAATGGATGGAAGGCTGTTTTTGTGATGGACTGGGCTGTGTTCACAACTCTTTCTAGTTTCTTGTGGCCTTGAGAGGAGCAGTTGCTGTACCATGCTGTGATGCATCCAGATAGGACGTTTCTATGGTGCATCTGTAAAAATTGCTGTGTCCTTGTGGACATGTCGAATTTCCTAAGCCTCCTAAGAAAGTAGAGATGTCGTTGAGCTTTCTTGACTATCACATCGGCGTGGGTGGACCAGGACAGGTTATTGGTGATCATCATTCCCAGGAAATGGACACTCTCAACCATCTGCACCTCAGTACCATTGATGCAGACAGGGGCGTGCCCTCCAATCCTCTTCCTGAAGTTAATGACCAGCCCTTTTGTTTTGCTTACATTGATGAAGAGATTGTGGACTTCACACTATGCAGCTAAGCACTCAATCTCGCTCCTTTGTTCTGTCTCATCATTGTTTGAGATCCGACCGACAATAGTGGTGTCATCAGTAAACGTATAAATAGAGTTGGAGCAGAATTTGACCACCCAGTCATCAGCGTATAAGTAGTAGGGGCCTGGGTACACAGCCTAGGCTTGGCACCAGTATTGAGGATTATGGTGGAGGAGGTGTTGTCACCTATTCTTACTGAATGTGGTCGACAGGTCAGGAAATTGAGGATCCAGTTAGAGGAGGGTGAGCCAAGACCTAGGTCTCAGAGGTTAAGGATGAGTTTGTTTGGAATTATGGTGTTGAAGGTGGAACTGTAGTGAATAAGTAGGAGCCTTGCATAGGTATCTTTGTTATCCAGATATTCCAGGAATGAGTGTAGGGCTAGGGAGATGGTGTCTGCTGTGGACCTGTTAGCTCACCACTACCTTTCAAAGGCAAATAAGGATGTGCAGTGAACACAGACATCCTGCAAATTAATAATTTTTTAAAACAATTGTATGCACTTGTAAGTTCTTACTGTGTTTCAGACTAATTAATAATCACTTGGTCATTAGGCAAATTCAACATTCAACTGGCATACAGCAAAGATTCAGAAACAGCAGATGAATGAATGACGAGACATTTCGCTTTTGTCATTTGGTTGAATGAGGTTCGTTGTCTCCTGCCATAGTGCCAATGACTTTTTTTATGTCCATCTGAGTAGATAGACAGGCCTTTGATGTAATATATCTGAAAAACAACATCTCTGCCAATTCACTCATTGCTGTGCTGAAGTATCAGCCTAGATTATGGTCTGAAGGTTGTAGTGGCATTTTAATCCACAAGTATTTACTCAGAGGGAGGAAATTCACCAAATGAACCAAGCTGACATTTAAAACAGCAACTCTGCACAGTTGCGGACTGAATAACGTCTGATGAGCCAAGAGCCCCAGGTCCTTACAATGCTGAATAAATAGTATTGCTGCACAGGGGCCCTACTATGGAGGAGTAATGAGCCATGGTACATTTAAGTCAATAACGTTTGTGTTCAATTACACTTTGTAGACCTGGATTTATAACTCAACACTCTCGTAGAAAGTCGCAACTTCACATTTTGGAAGCAATTTCAGTGATAGATCAATTACACTGAGTTTTTCTGTTGCTTCATAATCTATATGGTCAGATCCCTCACTGACTGCTCATAGTTACATTGTATTAGCAGGGACAAATGTCTTTACTTGCCTGATATCAAGCCTTAGTGGGTAGCTTTACATTGAAGTACCATCAGTTGAATGACATAGAAATAAACGGTATAATTTTTCGCTCTTTTGTGCAGTCTGAGTAAATATAAGAAAGGTGGGAACATATGTAGAGAATGGAAAAATCAGAATCTTGACATTGAGAAAAATGTTTGCACTTTCTGCCTCAAACCTTAAATGGCAACTTCAGAATCTCACCACTGACTACCTTAATTCCATGCAGTTGTATGTCATTAAAACTCCAACTCACATTATTTATGCACCACTTCCAGCTCTTCCCTCCTTTCCTGAAAAACTAATTCCAGACAGGTACATCAGAGCAGGACCTGCCTGCACTCACTGAGTTCTTGTCCTGGCCATTAACCAACCTAGCCTGCTCCATGGACAGCATTCTCTTCCAGCCTTCATTGACGTTAGGCGGTATCTGTATATCACCAGTCTTACTCCATCATCAACTCCCACACCACCTCAGTGTTTCACTTTGGAGCTCAGGGGCACCTAGGGCTTACAAGTTTCTGCCAGTTGCTTTGCACATGGTGACACACACATATGTCATGCATCTTCACAGGTTGCATCTTATGGCTTTTAGCTTTGCTTTCTTAGCGTTCACTCACATTGCATCTACTCAGAGGCTGCCAGCCTCAGTCCACATCACACTGCATTCTTAATACACACTCAGTGACTTCAGCATTGACATAGCGGCTGCCAGTTTCTGTGTGGCTCACATTGCTTTCTGAGCACAGAAGGTGCTCAGTTACAGGTTGCCAGCCTCTGAACCTTGCATTTTTTTTTAGCAAAGTAGGAAAGACAGACAGTTTCTCATGATGGGGAACACTGAATAGTCAAGGGAGTGGACATTTCACTGTGTGACACCATATTTCATCATCGTCATTCCTGTAACATGGGTCAGCAGCTTATATGACAAACACACTGCAAGTGTTTCAAGCAAATAGTCATGTGTGTAATTCAAAAGGGAATAGTCCTTAGTGGGGTGGCAGGACTACAGTAAGTTAGGGGGCATTACCACAGTCATTCAAGGGGCTTGTCAATTCCAATCCAGGGAATTGCTTGTGGCCAATCAGGAGCGTGATTCTAACAGAGTCAGGGAATATGTATTCTTACAGTAGAGCGATTGAGCCTGGGTCAATTCTGAAGCTCAAGTGCAACTGTTTCAGGAATTACTGGAAGTCCGAATGCAGTGTAGACATGCCCAGCCTGGAGGAGAGACAGGCCAACGTTTCCTGCAATGAGACCAGGCAGGGAGAGAGCATGATGAAAGTGGAAGGAAGACCAGTCAGTGGTTTTGCAGGAGCAGGAGAGGAGGTGATGTGTCCCCAGTAAGTAAGTAGGAAGAATAAGTAGTTTGGGAAGATGAGGTGGTTGAGTGCCATTGACTAGACATGGTAGAGCTGTAGTGCATGAGCTGCAGTGAGAGGTGTGTTCAATGGCGGAGTGGGAATGAGTGCTGGCCCAATGAATGGAAAGAAGCAGAGAGAAGAAACTTACCCCTGTTGCCCATGCTTTGGATGCTTCAACCAGTTACTACATAAACTGTTTCACTCGGGTACTTTACTTGTGAGACAAACTTTGGAAGTTCTTGGTTACCCATGATAAAAATGGCATCTGTTAGTATCCCCATTCAATATCTAGTGCTCCCAGATACCCTCCCTTCCTCAATTCTCTTCTATAACCAATTGTTGACTTTTTCTCGGTTATGAATTTGGGCCTGAACTTAGCCCAAATTTTAAGGTACAAGCATACACGCGGTCACGCACTGGGCTTTATGGAGTACTGGCAGATTGTGAAAATAGACCACCTGGAAGAAAATGAAAGAGAAACTAAACTGCATCAGGAATATGATGGTGGGGTTGACTGTTTGGAACTAATATATCCTGGTTATTGTTGACACATTTAGCAAATGTGTGGAGGCAGTGGTACATGCATGATTCCGATGGTGGAGTAGTAACTCTCAGTGGGAAGGTAATGGCTGCTGGGGACTGATTCTCCCATGGCCTCCTCATGGGAGTACCAGACCAGATGCCTATGTGGGTTCTGGTGCAAATTAAATTCCATCAGATGTGGTCAGACCACTATTTGTTTCCTTACTGTTGGGCTAGAAGTTGGCTTTTGGTAACCGATTCCTGAACCTATGGGTACGGAGTTAGCTGTGAGGGGCTGTGGTATGTGGTTGATGACTCGAATGCTTCCCAGGACATATGAAAACGGTGGTTTTTGGGAAGTCGTATGCTTTCTTTGGGTTTATGTGGTGCCATCTGATCTTCCCAGAGCTTATTGGCACTTTGTAAACTGAGATCTTGCTTCATCCACCACTGAGTGAGATCTCGAGTACCTGGAGGACGGGAATGTTCCTGGCTGGAACCTGTTGCCCTACCTTAAATTCACAGTGGTTGACTTTGCTATCGAAGTAGTCTGTGCTCCATCTCCTTCTCTGACCCATCCCAACAGGTTGGACAATCTGGATGTTATCCAAAAAATTCCTTGATTGCCTTTTTGGTTAAGAGCTGAGAGTTCTAGATCAGATAAATCCATGCCCAGCAAGTGTTTAATCTCCGACATGTGCTGTCTCCTCATCACGACGTGGGAAGAGAATCCTATGGAGCTCAAGACTCTGTTTTTCAGCTGCACCAGCACAAAGGGTAGAACTATGTTCCAGTGGGCGATGCCCTGCTGGATGATCTTTTGAAGCAGCCTTTTAAGGGTGTGATTCATTCTTTCCACATTCCCACCAGACTGGGGGTGGTATGCAATGTGGAACATTTGATCAATGCCAAACAGGTTCATCACATCTTGCATCACTTGGGCAGTGAAATGTGTGTCTGACTCTATGCTTTGAGGATGGTCCCATCAAGTGAAAATCTGCTGAGTTAGGATGTGACTTTAGCTACAGTCAACGAAAGCCCCCACCCATTTGCTAAAAGTGTCAACAATAACCAGGACATATTTGTGACTCCCCCCATCCTGTGGAGGATGGCCAGTGGCCAATATAGTCAATCCAGATGTTTAGGTAGGGGCTGTCTAAGGTCAGGTATGCATCAGTTCTCAGTTCAAGAAATGTGGTGAGTAGGGTTAGCAGTTCATTAAGTAGATGCAGGTGCTCTGATTTAGTATCTGTCTGTAGGATGAGATTGTCCATGTATTGAGCCAGGCACTGAAGATTTGAAAAACGTTCTAACCTCTTGGCCAACCGGTAGTGACTGATGAGGGACAATTGTGGATGCCTTGGGCAAACAAATCCATGTGTCCAGTTGACCCTGGAAAGTGAACATGAACTTGTAATGGACCTGCTTTGCTGACAAGGATAGATCTAAATCCATTGCTGATGTCCGGCACGATGAAATAGTTGGCTTATGAGGCTTGTCTCATCATGGTTTCAGGGCTTGCTGTAATGCTGTAATTGGTGCTGTAATGGTTTTTTTTTGTGTTATTGTTCCAGTTATCAATCATCAGCCTCCAGGCACTGTCCAGTTTCCTAACTGGCCAGATTAGGAAATTCCTGTGGTATCCCACTAATCGCTGGCTGTTACTTGGAAAAAGGCAGCTTATTCATATTCTTGTTCACTGTCTGCCAGCCAGTTCTCTGTCTGTGGTATATACTACCCCAACTCACACGTGCTTTAATCTTACATGTTAATCCCTTATGTGGAACCTTATCGAATGCCTTCTGAAAGTCCAAGTAAATCACACTCTCTGGTTTCCCTTTATCAACTGTACCAGTTACTTCCTCAAAAAATTCCAGTAGGTGTGTCAAACATGATTTCACTTTCATAAATCCATACTGACGCTGTATGATCCTGTCATTGTTTTCCACATGCTCTGCTACTCAGTCTTTTATAATGGACTCTAGCATTTTCTCCATTACCAGTGTCAGGATAACAGATCTATAATTTCCTGGTTTCTCTCTACATCCTTTCTTAAACAGTGAGGTTACATTAGCTACCCTGAAATCCATTAGAACTGTTCCATTGTCTAGGAATTGTTGAAGAATGTTCATTAATACATCCCCTATTTCTAGCGCTACTTCCTTAAATACTCTGGGATGTAGGTCATCAGGCCCTGGGATTTATCAACTTTTAATCCCATCAATTTCCCCAGCACTATTTCCCTCCTAATACTGATTTCCTTCAGTCCTTCCCTTTAACTGAACTTTGTATTCCACAACATTTCTGAGATTTTATTTGTATCCTCCTTTATGAAAACAGAACCTATATATACATATGCATTTAGTTAGTCATCCATGTGTTTCTCTCTTCCTTGTAACTCAGCCTACTCTGTGCTATTTATACCCAGCGAGGATGATCTCTGTGTCATCATTACAAATTTACTCCAGGGTCCTATCGGTCTTACACCAAACCACAAGTTTCATTACCTTTCCCCGGGACTCCCTATTTCAAAAGAAAACTGTGTAAAAATGCAATTGTTCTGCCTCTGGCACAGATAGCTGTGGTGCCTGGCATGGTCTGCCTCTTGAAGGTCTAACCACCCCACAAGTGTTTCCTATCAACTATTTACAATCTCAGTCAATGATTAGGATAAGGGGACTGACTGGATAACAGCTCAATTAACTAATACACCGACATAATCACTAAATAAGTTTTCAAGTGGATATAGAGAGTCTGCAATGGGATATAGACAGGGGAAGTGAGTGAGCAAACATTTGGCAGAAAGTTTAATATGGGTCATGGGAAGTTGACCATTTTGGCAGGAAGGATAAAACACCAGTTAAGTATTTAAATGGAGAATTTCAGAACTTTATGGTCCAGAAGGATTTGTGTACCCTGGTACATAAATGACAAGAAGTTAGTCTGCAGATGCAGCAAGTAATAAGGAAGGTACAGACATAGGTGAGACCAGGCCTGATAGACTGTGTGCAGTTTTGATATGCTCAACTGAAACTAAAATACATTATTACTTTAGAAGCAGTTTAGAGATGTCTCATTTTATTCGTTTCTGGGATGAAGAGCTTATGTTATGCAAGTTTAACAGCCCATGCTTTTAATGAGAGGAAATCTTATCGAAATTCAGAGCAAGAAGTGTAAGATGATCCACTTTGGAAGAAGTAACGAAACAAGGGAGTACTCAATGATTGGCAGGATACTGGGAAGTTCAGAGGAATGTTTGGGTGCTTGTCCAGAAATCCCTGAAGGTGGCAGGGCATGTTAATAGGGTAATTAAGAAGGCATACAGGATACTTTCCTTTATCAGTCGAGGTATTGATTATAACAGCATGGAGGTAATTGTGGAGCTGTACAGAACTTTGGTTAGGCCACAGGTGAAGTACTATTTGCAATTCTGGTGACTGCACTATAGGAAGGATGCAATTGCACTGGAAGATATTCACCAGGATGTTGCCTTGGATGGAGAGTGCTAACTATGAAGAGGATCTCTATAAGCTTTACCTGGTAGAAGTTTATAAGATTACAAGAGGCATGGACAGGGCAGATAGAATGCATCTGATCTCCTTAGCTGAGTGGTCAGTAATAAGGGGCACACTTTTAAGGTAAAAGGTTAAAGCAGGAGATTCAAAGGAAAAAAAAAATCACCCGGAGGGTGGTGGAAATCTGGAATGCACTGCCTGGGAGAGTTGTTGAGCCAGATTACCTCTTAACCTTTAAATAGTACTTAAGTGAACGCTTGAAATGTGATAACATTCAAAGCTGTGGTACTAGTGTAGATTTAGAGTCATTTTGGCAGTACAGACTGGACGGGTCGAACAGCTTCTCCTGTATTGTACCATGAATCTATGATTCTAAAGCTATCCTCAGAATTTAATGCAAATGTTTTTATTTAGCCATCATATTGACACTGTGATATGGAAAGCTACAGCCTGCACATATCATTTTCCTTGGAGAAGGAACATCTGAATCGCAAATATTCCATAGATGTATAATACCGTCGCGATGTGACTGCATGCCTATATTTTGATTTTGTCACGGTGCCTAGTAATTGCACATGGCCTTTTGCTATTGATAGAGGCTTGCTGCATTTTTCACAGAGTCAAAGAAGAATTTTACTTGAAAATGCTGGAGCCTGAGTGGATTCAATAAGGGAGATTGATTTACCGAGGTTACAAAATTGCCAGGCGTGAAGTTTCTAAAGGAATAAAGTGTGACAATTGCTGACCCTGATCTGACAGATGCTTGGCCTGTAGAAGCTGCCAGGGTGAAAGTATAAACATTCACCTCGTTATCATCCCCATATCTGTGTGTCGTTGGGAGCTTGACATCTGTGGAATCTCCTTGTCGTAATTTTTAAGATCTTGCTGAAAATGTATTATTCAATGTCTGTAAGATATTTCAATTCTCAAATAATCAAAGTGCTATGAGAAGGCACAAAGAAATGATCCATCAAATCATCCCCAACCAATGACGATGCTTATGGGCAAAAGCAGTGACTGTGAAGTAATGATATAATCCGAAGGTTGGAAAGGACAGGCATCAAATAGTTGGCTAAGATAAAAATAGAAATACTGACTCAGAAGGTCAGACAGTATCGGTGGAGGCAGGAACAGGGTCAGTGGACAGACTTTTCTCGGTCCATTTGCAATGGGGGCTGGGAGGTGGGAGAATTGGAAAAAAAGTAGTGGAGGAAATATTAGGTGGTCAGCTTGCCATTTTTCCAACACCACACCATATTATCAGTGTCAAGAACATCAGTAGCTTGGCACACCACCATCTTGTCTTGCTAAGCATTTCTAGCATTTGTTGTGTTTAGTCCTGTGTTGAACAATGGCTGACCATGAGGTGAAGCAAAGTGAGTGTTGGATTCTGACTTCAATTAGACATTTCAGGAGCACTGAGTGATCTCTCAATTTCACATCCAGTGATAACGCAACATAACTGGTGTGTGCTGCACGCGAGGTCTGGTTTCTTTGGATACCCACCTCCTTTCTGTGGTCTTGTCCAAAACGATATGGTCCTGGTGAAGGAGAATGTAGTGTCTGTCAATACACTTGAGGCCTTTCCCAACTTGTAAGCACTGACAGAGCTGAAGTGTGGCCTGGATTTTGTGGTTCAGGGCAAAGCGCAGGGATCAAAGAAAGCTGCTCACAAAAATCTGGTGATCTCCGTGGCAGGAAGTTCCCTTTCTGGACGTTACTCTTATTCTGGTATCAGCTCAAGAAGATTTTTGATGTCCAGAAACCAAGCTGTTATCAAGCAGGCTTAATCATATTAAGAAATTCTCATATTCTGTAACTCTGGCCACTACTTTGGTTATGTCCTGGGCCATTATTATTCCATAACATATAAAATGGTCATTTTTGGTGAGATAGACTATAGACTTATGCATGTTTAAAGTACAGGAGAAAATGACTCAGCTCATTGCATCCATGCAAGTCAACAAATATCTAACTACACTAATCTCATTTTCTAGCTCTTGGTTCATAGCCCTGAAGGCTATCACAACATAGATGTATTATGTCAAAATGCTGCTTAAATATTACATAGTTTTTGACTGAACTGCCCACCAAGCAGTGAGTTTCAGACTCCCACCTTCCTTTGGGTGAATACATTTTTGTTCAACTCTCCTCTTAGCCTTCTATCCCCTGGTTAGTGACTCCTCTACTAATAGACTATCCACTCCATCTATCCCCTTCACAATCTCTGAGGTCTATTTTCATCCTTTACAGCTCCAAGGATAGCAATCCAAATCTATCCAATCTTTCCTTATAGCTCAGATCATCCAACCCAGGCAACCTTCTGGTAAATCTCCTCCGCACCCTCCCCAGTCCAACCACATCCTTCGTGTAAAGTGGTAACCAAAACTGCATGCAATACTCCAGTTGTGACTTAATCAGTACCTTATATGCCTTGGGGAGTAAAGGCAAGTATCACATATGCCTTCTTAACTATCTTATCTGCATGCCCTGCAACCCTTGAGTATCTGTGGAGATGTACACCAAGATGACTCTGATCTTTCAGATTCCTACCATTCATTGTATAATCATTGTTAACCCTCACAGCTTTCTGGCTTGAAGTCAATTTGTCACTGTGCTACCTGCCTGCACTGATGTCCTCCTAGACTATGGCTACCCTCACTACATACTACCCTGCAAACTTCTTTATCATAACCCCTACATTTAAGCACAAATCATTAATGTGCACCACAAACAGCAAGGCCCCAGCACTGAGCCCTGCAGAATGCCATTAACAATAGTACTCAACCTGGAACCTGAAACCACAACCTTGGGTTTGGAAATCTCCTGTTGCAGTGATTAACCTAATAGGCATGTTCCCCTGCTTTTTCTTCTCTTATTTCCTCTGATTAATTTCCCAGTATTAGATCCAGTAATAAGTTCACCCTTGTTGGCTTTCCAACATTTTGGGTTAGATTGGAATCTTATATACATTATAGAGGCTCCCTTATCCACAATGCTAACTTCTTCTGGTGATTTGGGTTTGGGTTAATTGAAATTCTTGGTCGTTATTGTTCTACATTCATTGTTTTAATTTGTGTATATCTTCCATTACTTCCACCTATTACAAGGTAATCTGCAGAAAACTCTGTTAGTGTGATTGATACATTTCTACATCTAATTTATATCTGCATAAATTATGTTTCTGTCTTACTGATTTCTTTTAGTCTGCATTGAAATTGCAGCAAAGTTGTTGACAGTTTGTGTTAGTCATTCACTTTAAACAACATCTCCACTACTCAGGATCTATTTTAGAGCAGAGCAAATTCCAACAACTAGAAATAATTGAGCTAACTCTGGGAAAATAGATTGAAAGTGTCTGCCATGATCTATCCATTTTGACAAAAATTTCTCCTCAATGCCTTTAATTAGAAATTGACACGTTGTTTAGAGGCCCAGATAAAATCTCTTGTAAATGCTGGGCATAGAGAAATACTTGCAAGAAGACTAAAGAATAATTTCATAAACTTTATTTGAGGGGCACTGACACAGAAGAAAATTATGCAAACAATCAACATGTCAGATATTTCTTGAGAGTCACATGATATAGTGATAACTCTGAAGACACCTTCTACTCCCACTTCGAAATGAAACAGCTGCTGGCTGGAGCAGGTATTAATTCGTCCTCAATTTTTAGTGGAAGCATCACATCTTTTGACTGAGGCTCAGTGTAAGCTTAAGCTCAGCATCTCATTATTTGATCAAGTACTTTTCAGCCTTCCTACCTCATATTGATTTCAAAAGCTTTTGACCATATTCACCTTGGGCAGCAAATGGTGATAATGGCTGTGCTTTAATCAGTTTTACCTCTTCTCGATCACCTTTGGCTTCTTTAACTGTCAATTTGCCCAATTTCCTTTGTAAAATTATTAAATTATGCAGTACAGAAGGAAGCTATGCAGCCCATTTTGCCTATACTGGCTCTTTGGTCCAGCTGTCTAATTAATCCCAGAGAACTCTTTCTCTGACAATTTATTTTACTTGTTACTTTTGAACTTGCTTCTGCCCCCTTTCAGGCAATCCAGTCTATATGCCAACACTTTGCCTTGCATTGCCATTAATTTTTAACGATTTAATCACTCCTGCTCTGGAACTTATAGTGAGAACCTTTGTTCTCTCATCAACCCACATTCCACTCTGCTTTACTTTGTATTTCCACTAAACTGTCAAAACACAAATTCCTTCAATTTCTTATGCAAAATCATTGACCTGAAAGATTTCTCTGCACAGATTATGCCTGATAGGTGTTTCTAGCACTTTCTGTTTTTATTTATTATTACTCATGTGAACAATTGCTTCACCTACTTACTAAGAAACTGCCCCAGAGACACTTAGAGTTACGATAGTTTGAAACTACAATTCCTGATGGCTTTTATTTTCCTCTGAAAAAACCGTACTGAACATGGAATGATGAATGAAATAAAATGTAATAACAGTTGAAAGAGCTAATAACTTAAACTTGTCGAAAGTCTTTTGAGGATCCTGGTTGATCTGGACCTGGACTAATCAAAGCAAGGGAACAATATAAGAAAGAATATCTACACTGTCCTCTGAAGGCCTTCCTTAAGAGGAATTCATACAGCATTTTGCAGGCAAATCTAAAACTGACTATTTTACTGCAATTAAAATCTGTTGTTTGAAGCTATAATTGAGAAACTTTGAAGCTTAGTTACAGAAGTGGCTGGTACTGATGTGTTTTCTGTTCAGTAACACAGAAGTACCAATGTGTAAAAAGTAGAATGAGAGCTTAACCAAGAAGTTCAGAAGTTCCAAGATGAATAGCAAGGTGACTCTGATCTTCCAGAGTCCTACCATTCATTGTATAATCCCTTGCCTTGTTCACCCTCGCTTTTCCAGGTGGAAGTCCATTTGCCACTGTGCTGTCTGCCTGCATTTCATGTTGGATGATGTCCCAGGCAATGAGTTTGCTGCAACAGAGCATGACTGGAAACAATGACTGACAAGGCTTAAGGCCACCAGGGAGGCTGCTTCTGATGTTTTCTAGTTTGCCCTCAAAGACCTTCATAGTCCAGCACTACAAGTGGCAGTGAAGAACACTGTTGTTCTCAGGTTTTACGTCTCATGGATCTTCCCTGTGACAACATCAAAGATCAATTCCTTTGTTTCCTTTTGACAAAGCAACACTTTATTTTCTACATAATTACAGCATTACCGACTGCAAGGCACAATAATAGAAGATTGATTTTGTTCAATTGTGCTGTGGCAGAAGTATATGTTTTGTTTCTTCATTTGCCCTGTATGTTTAATGAGTTTTAGGCATGTTCCTTAATAACAAGTGTTTCCCTGATTAAAAAGTGTAGCTCTGGCAGACATTAGGGATGCAGAGGCTGCCCTTTAGATCTGTACATCTATCCCTAATCTGTGGCAGGGGTCTCCTTTGCCGTGGGCTTTCACAGGTTGATATGTTAACTTGAAAACTACTGGAATGAAGATTTGGTGATCTTAAGCTACATTCCCGCTCCCCAAAACATATGTCTATTGGAGAGCATCTCCTCAGAAACTCCACTGATATGATGGAACATAATCAAATGGGCGTCTCAGCGACCTTAAAACTTTTCCCTCACAGTTACTTTTCTCCGATTGACCATGATATGGCTGCAGAAAGACTTGGACAGGTGAGGAGACAGGGCAAAGAAATGGCAGATGGAGTATATTTTGGTAAAATGTGAGGTTTTGCACTTTTGGTAGGAAGAAAAGAGGCATAGACTATTTTTCTAATCGGGGGAAGGCTTCAGAAATCTGAAGCACATTTCAGAATTAGGAGTCCTAGTTCAGGATTCTCTTAAGATTAACATGTAGGTTCATTTGGCCATTGGGAAGGCAAATGCAATGCTAGCATTCATTTCAGGAGAGCGAGAATACAAGAGCTGAGATGTATTGTTGAGGCTGTATAAGGCTCTGATTAGACTGTATTTGGAATATTGTGAACAGTTTTGGAACATATATTAGGAAGGGCATGCTAGCATTAGAGAAGGTCTGGACAAGGTTTATAAGATTGATCATGGAAATGAAGGGCTTGTCATTTGAGGAGCAGTTGAGGACTCTGGGTCTGTACTGTATGGAGTTTAGAAGGATGAGAGTGGGGTTCTGATTGAAATTTACAGAATACTGAGAGGCCTGGGCAGAGTTGACATAGAGAAGATGTTTCTATTAGTAGGAGAGACTATAGCCAAGGACACATCCACAGAATGAAGGGATGACCATTTAGAACTGAGATGAGGAGGAATTTCCTCGCCCAAAAATGGTTAATCTATGGAACTCATTGCCACAGAAGGCTGTGGAGGCCTAGACAATTGAGTATATTTAAGACTGAAATAGATATGCTCCTGAATAGTAAGGGGATCAAGGTTTATGGGGAAAAGGCCAGAGAATGGGGTTGAGAAACACATCATTATAATCAAATGGTGGAACAGACTCAATGGGGTGAATGACCTAATTCTACTCCTGTGTCTTCTGGCCTTATGGTCTTACGTATATTGGTTGGACCTCAACAGAAGGTGCATTCATAAGAAATGCCAAACTGTGAGCATGCATTAAATGATATTGACCAGTGCAGATGCCACATGTGTTGCCGTTGCTTAATTGTAGCCTGAAGTGCAGACAGTCGGTGCTCCATGTCATCATTCATACAGGAGATGACTGTGCACTATACATTGTTGCTGGAAATATACAACAGTTCAGTGGACAACTGTAAAGACAAAAACAAACAATTATTTCAGATGCAACCCTTTTTTCCTGGAACTCAAACTACTTATGTAGGTGTTGTCTCTTACCACATTACTCCTAATATCTGCCTTCCACTCACTCTCCTCTCCCCACCCTCCACTCCCCAACCTCCACTCTACCCCCTACTGATATATGTGAGGGTGTAATTAAGTATTTGGCATGATTCTTCAGCCATGTTAACCCATGTGTGAAAGTAGGCTAAAGAAATTCGGTGTCTCTGTGGTGCAGCTCAGGAGGAGACCTTAGTTTGCTGAATCTCTGTCCAGCACCAACTATCTGCCTGTCATCTATCAGTATTGAATTCTTGTTTCACCATTGATTCATGACTTGTCTTTTGATCGCTTGTGACTGTTTTCCACATTATGTGTATATGCTACTGTCTTTGGCAAGTGGGTGAACAATCATGTCCCAGTGTGTAACTTCATTCCAGTTGTCCTGGAAAGGGTGCATCAATCACTTTTGCTTCATCAGGGAGACTGTTTTATTTTGCTTTTTGATGTACAAGTCTTGTATTTATAGCAACACTTTTCCACATAGGCATTGCATTGTCATTGAGTGCACTCTTATGCGACTGTCATGATTGGTAAGGCATGTAGACGTAGCATGAATGATAACAAGGAAAGTGGAAATAAATTGTTTTTAAAAATTCATTCATGAGGGTGAGGGTTTTACTAGTTAGGCCAGCATTTGTTTCCCATCCCAGAGGGCAGTTAAGAGTCAACGACATTGCTGTGGGTCTGGAGTCATATGTATACAGCACAGTTTTGTATGCTGTTCTGACTGAGGTACAGTTGGGACTTGCTTAATTGCCCTGCCTCTGAGAGTGGAAGGCAATGGCAAATAACTATTGACAAAACCTGCCAAGTAAACAACTTGGGATGTAACATCAGCAGGAAACAAGTCAATCACCTTCTTTCAGAAAGAGCCCATGTACCATGCCACATGCACAAACCGTATATATGTATATACATATAGTTATCTAGCTGTATGAAAAACAGTAAAATGATTATGCCAGGCATATGGTAAATGATTTCTATTTTCAGGAATTATATGCTTAGAGCAGTACAATCCCACTGTTTTGGTTCTGAAGAAGATTGTACCTTAAACCGTTACTTAACCTAACAGATGCTTTCTGGCCTGATGAGTGCTTCCAGGATGTTCTGTTTTTGTCTCTGATTTTCAGGTCTTGCAATATTTTACATATTTTGTTCCATAACTTTGTTAGTGGGTCATCATTGGCCAAGTGTAATGCAGGCATTTTGTCCCCCTGAAGGTAGAGGAAAATTTAAGTCGATGCGAGGGATGAAAAGAGATCAATATTGGAACAACCTGTTCTAAATATTTTTAAGTCAGCTGGAGGTAGTGGCTAAGTAAAACACAAAATATGTAGCTCCCGGCAAATCATTATCAACTCATTGATTCTACATACAAATGAAGAAGAAAAGGCTTTACTGAAATCTGAGAATGACAAAGCAGCTCTTTGTATCATTTGATTGGTTCCTCAAAGAAATAGTGATAATAATAAATAAAAGACTTCAGCCCTGCCTATATTCAGCATCTTGTGGTAGAGAGCTGTTTTCATTCTGAGGCAGGAAGTGTGTCTTTAATGATGTACAATAAACAGAATGAATTAGCATCTGCTAAGTGAGTCAGAAAAACATTGAGAGGTGTCAAAAAAATTAAAATTTCCATTCTAATTTACTGAGTGGACTGGAAGGAGAAAGGATGATTAAAATGAATATGCTGGCCTCTTAACCTGGAAATGACTGACAGAATTTCAAATGAGACAATGTGAAGGATTGTTCCTTAAAACATCGCACAGATATTTGTCTTCTCTATCTGCATGTCCATAAATTCTCAAAATAAACAGGAGCAAAGGAGTAGCAGTCAATCAGCAGTGAATCATTTTTCTTTGATGTGCAAACCAAACCAAAGCTAAAGCATCTGCTCTGCATGTTAGGGACAGAAGAATTATTCTCCAGACTATGTCAGGTTCTCAAGGATAACTAAGTAAAATGTGGCCTGGGTATTGCAATACCTGCCACGGACAACGTGGACTTTGGAGCACACAGGAGTCACATTGTCCAACATCTGGAATCTCTATTTAAGAGTCTGACTAAATTAAAAGAAACCAGAATGATATCTGAGAATCAGCAAATGTTGTGTTGGCAGGGTGACTCTGAATCTGATCCAAGCATTCCTCAAAAGCATTTTTTAGGAGTAAGGTGCTTTGTGGCAGACAATTCAAAGTAACCAATGCCAGCAAGACAACTCAAGTCAAAATCAGTCAAGATAAAGATGTGACTGGCTGTAGGAGGCATTGGTATGACAATATTAACCAGGTCATAGCCGTCTGGAGACACCCAAACAGAACTTGGAGAGTCAAGAGATCTAATCCGATCAGAACTTCATGCCCTAGCAAAAGGAACTTAACCTTTGGATGACTTAATACACTAGGCTACGCTGATCAAGATATCCTTATCAAAAACGGAAATTGCTAGCGAAACTCAACAGATCTGGCAGCATCTATGGGGAGAAAACAAAGTAAACATTTCAAGTCCAGTGACTCTTCATTAGAACTGATAGCAGCTTGGAAAGCGTGGTGGTTATACTGAGGATAAGGTTGGGGAGGTGTGGGGAGAGAAGTGAGTGGAAGGTGGAGATGGAGCCCACAGAGACAGAGATATATGAAATGGAAAGTTAAATGAGGGGATTATTGATAGGAGGCCAAGACATAAGAGAAGCTGAGAGTAGGAGACAATGGTAGGCTTTGCTGAAAATAACCCATGTAATGTGATAACAGGTCTGAGAGTGGCTTAGAATATGTTGGTTGTGCTAAAGGCAGCCCATGTCATGACAGGACTGGATGTGGGTGTGGGTAAAAAACATGGAAGGATGGAATCAAACTCTAAAGTTATTGAACTTGATGCTGAGCCCTAGAGCCTGCAGGGTCCCCAAGAGAAAAATGAAATGTTCTTTGAGCTTGCACTGAGGCTTGCTGGTGCACTTATTAAAAACAGAAAAAGAAGACTGGAGGGTGGCTAATGTTGTTCCTTTGTTTAAGAAAGGTAACAAAGACAAGCCAGGGAACAACAAGCCAGTGAGCCTGTCATCAGTGGTAGGCAAGTTATTGGACAGGATACTGAGGGACAGGATCAACCTACATTTTGATAGTCAAGGTCTGATTAGGTATAGTCAGCATGGATTTGTGTGTGGGAAGTCACTTCTGACAAGTATTTTAGAGTTTTTCGAAGAGTAAACCAAAAGAATAAATGAGAGTAGAGCAGCAGATGTTGTCTGTATAGACTTTAGTAACACCTTTGACAAGGCCCCACATGGTTGGCAGGTCATAAAGGTTAGGTCGCATGGAATCCAATTAGACCTAACTAATTGGATTCAAAATTAGCTCGATGGTAGGAAGCAGAGGGTCATGGTTGAAGGTTGTTTCTCAGACTGGAGGTCTGTGCCTAGTGGTGTGCCACAGCGGTCAGTGCTGGGACCTTTGTTATTTGTTATTTACATAAATGATCTGGATGTGAATGTAGAAGACATGATTAGAAAGTTTGCGGATCATACAAAATTAGGAGGTATCGTTGATAGTGAGGAATTTTATCAAAAATGACAGAGACATCTTGATCAGATAGGGAATCGGGCTGAGGATTGGCAAAGGCAATTCAATACAGATAACTGTGAGGTGTTGTACTTTGGAAAGTCAAATCAAGGTAGGACTTATGCAGTAAATGGTCAGGTCCTGAGCAGTGTTGTGGAACAGAGGGTCCTAAGAGTACAGGTACATAGTTCATTGAAAGCGGCATCACAGATAGACAGGGTGGTGAAGAAGGCATTTAGCATGCTGGCCTTCATTGGTTGAGGCATTGAGTATAGCAGTTGGGACATTATGTTACAATTGTACATTGGTGAGGCCGCACTTGGAGTATTGCGTACAGTTTTGGTCACACTGTGATAGGAAAGACATAGTTAAACTGAAAAGTGTACAAAGAAGGTTTACGAGGATGTTGCCAGGACTAGCAGGCCTGAGTTATTGTGAGAGGTTAGCCTGGATAGGACTTTATTCCTTGGAACATTGGAAAACAACTGGTGACCTTGTTGAGGTGTATAAAATCATGAGGGGCATAGTTAGGATGAATGCATGTAGTCTTTTTTCCAGGGATGGGGAATTGAAAACTAGAGGGCATAGGTTTAAGGTGAGAGGGGAAAGATTTATGAAGGACCTGAGGGGCAATTTCTTCACGCAGAGAGTGGTGCGTATATGGAATAGGCTGCAAGAGAAAGTGGTTGAAGCAGGTACAATAGCAACATTTAAAGAACGTTTGGATAGGTACGTGGATGGGAAGGGTTTAGTGGGATATGGGCCAAATGCGAACAATTGAAACTATCTGTGTGGGCACCATGGTCAGCATGTACCAGTTTGGGCTGAAGGGCTTGTTTCCATGCTGTACTACTCTATGACTCTATGACACTGCAGCAAGCCTGTATGACACAAATGTTGGCATTGGAAAAACTGGAAGCTTGGGGTCACTCTTATGGATGGAACTAAGGTGTTCTGCAAAGTGGTCATCCAGTCTGCGTTACATCTCCCCAGTTTAGAGGAGGCCACATTGTGAGAAGCAAATACAGTGGACTAGATTTAATGAACTGTAAATAAATCACTGCTTCACCTGGAAGGTGCGTCTGGGGCCTTGGTTACTGGGGAAAAAGGAGGTAATCAGGTAAGTGCTACACAATTGCACGGGAAGGTGCTGTGGGAGTGTTGGGAAGTGTTGAGAATGGAGGAGCTGTGGACAAGAGTGTCCCAGAGGGGACAAGAGAGGGGAGGGGAACTTGTGTCAGGTCATGGCATCCCATTGGAAGTGATGGAAATGACACTGTGACACTGTGGACATGGAGGCTGGTGGGTGGTAAGTGACAGGGCCTCTATGGTAGTTGTAGGGGGGAAGCGAAGGGGTGAGGGCAAAAGTGCAGGAAATGGGTCGGACGCGGCGACCTCAAGTTGTTTCGTAAAACAGGAAAATTTCAAGGTTCAAATGAATTTGAAATTTGTTGGTTTGGACTTGGCTGTTGGTCAGAGTAGAACCTTTGGCTGGTGAGAATAGGTTCTAAGCCCTCATTAATAGCCTCAGTTGGAAGATGTGCACATGAATTGGATAAGTGCTGGGCTGGGCTTGTGTTTTACAATACGGGCTAAGGATGATCTGATCAGCACAGAAGGTGTTGCTACTGATTCAGATGATAAATTTCTGTTGCTAAGATATGAAATTATAATTACTGTCAATGTACATTGATTAGATTGCTCAACTCACTTAGATTTATGTGGCTGTCTCCAGACTGCTATGACCTGGTTAATATTGCCAATGCCTCTTTCACACTCAATCTTAACTGACTTTGACTTAACTTGCCCAGCTTATATTGGTTACTTTGAATGGTCTGGCTCAGAGCACCTGAATAATAAATGTTTTTGTGAAGTACTTGGATCAGACTCAAAGACACCCGTACTGACGCAAAATATTTGCTGATTCTGTGATCATTTGGTGGTCAAATAACCCAGTCATTATTATTTGCAAGTAAATAATGATCATTTAGGTGGAAAATGATTATTGCCTGTGAAACTGTGGCTAGTTTAATTAAAGTTTTTAGAAAAGAGGACACATTTCAAAGTAAGGAGAGAAATTGATGTTGCTGTAAAAAGGCACATTTTGTCAAAGCATGTTGACTCACAATCGTCAGCATAAATGCCAATTTTAGGGTGAAAACCAACACTTATACTCCATGACTAGAAAATGTTGATTGGTTGGCAAGTGGACGCTGATTGGTAAAGCTTGGCCATTGAGAAAGGACTAGTTAATGAAGATTGACAGTTAACCGTCAGGCTTTGTTTATATTTTAAACAAGGCAGGTTGACTCTGACTGGTCAAGGATAAATAAACCAATGAGAGTTGAAACCTATTTTGTTCAGTTGAAACAGCTGCAATGCATGAACATGTTCTTTCTGTTTGCAAAGAACAGGACCCCTGTGTGTTAATTTATGTAGCTTCCAGTGAACATAGAAGAAAGAACTGCAGATGCTGGAAATCTGAAACAAGTTCTGAAGAAGGGTCATTGGACTCAAAAGATGGGCTTTGCTTTCTTTCCACAGATGCTGCCAGACCTGCTGAGTTTCTCTAGCAATTTCTGTTTTTGCACCATACAGAGATCCTGACTGACAATCCTAAATGCGTTGTCAGCATAATTCTTTGCACAATTAGGGTAATCTAGAAAATGTTGTCCGACTGCAAAATCAAATCTAATGTTGGACGTTGCATTAGGACTTTTGTAAACATGAGTTGTTTGCATACAATCAGTACCATGATTGTTGTAACAGCAAAAAGGATATGCTATTTTCTATGATCCGCCAAACTTTGGAAGATATTGCCTACATACATGGCCTCACCCAGGCATTGAAATTCATATACCACATTATCCATTTGTGTGATTTGCAGTATGTTTGTTTGGTTGATGGCAACATTCTGTTGGTAACAAACATCACATATGGTGCTACAGTTATTCAACGCTAAGTGAAACATTCGCCATGGCAGTACCTCTACTAATCAGAGTCGACTGGCCTACCAATCAGAGTTGACTGGCCAACAAATCAGCATTCTCCTCTCATACAGTATTACTGTTAGTTTCCTCTTAAAATTGGTATTTTTGTAAATTGTCTTGATGAGTGCAAGGTGGAAAAGCTTCAACAAAATGTATCTTCGATAATAGTGGTCAAGCTCTGACCACCAAACCACTACAAGTAAGGAATATTGGGAGAAATGACACTTGAATGAAAATATGATTGTCTTAATTTCAGAAGAAGTAATGGGAAGATTGGCTAAATACTGGGTGCAAATCCAATTAATTTGAGCCACAGTTCACTTTTTGTACAATTACGTAGACATGGAGATGTCTAAGTCATGCAAAGGGTTAGACTTAACTGGAGACATGGAACAATAAATTCACAAAGGGGAAAACTTCTCCCTCAGTGTACAATTACAGCCATTTTATTCTTGTAGTATTGTGGACATATTGCTGAATTTACTGCCAGTTTTGTATGGACACTTAGTGTTTGGCTTTGGTAATTAGATGTCAACATGGAACTCCTCACATCAAACCTCCAGCAACATATTAAGCCTTCTCATCGGTTCTCTAGGCTTTGTGTTGACAATGACCCAATGTACTTCCTCAAACAGTTCTTGCGTCTTTGGGCACAATGAAGGGATGCATCAAATTAACAGCCAGAAATGGTTTGAAACTCTGCAGTAGGCTGGGCATTTTGTTGAAGTAACATTCATAGTTGCAGATATGCTAACTGAGAAAGCCAGCCAAAGTTGACCACAGAATCAAATGAGCTGACATTAGATGAATATGGATTTATGACATAAAAAAACAAGTAATTACACTGAAAGTGCAGAAATAATCATTTAAAGCCACTGCACGCGGCACGTTGAAAAACATCCTGGATGTGCATGAAATTTTACTTTTATTCGGTCAACATCTTATGTGAGAGGAAAAATAAACTTCTACATATAAGTGAAATCCACTGTTTCAAAGTACCAAAGTAAATTTCTCTAATCTCATAGTATGTATTCCTAGAATATGTTGTAAATATGAATATCCATGAGTTTGACAAGTAGTTTGTTGTGATGTGGCATCCCACTGATTACTCTATTTATCACATTTTCTGCAATGCCAGCACAGTGTTGCTTAAAAAGTCTCCTATACAGGAACTAATCACTGAATTCTGTTCCCAGTAAGCACACAGGGAATGTTAATGTACTATACACATGGCTAGTCAGGTAAAACTGAACTGATTGAAGAAGAGTCATTGGACTCAAAACATGAACTCTGTTTCTATCTCCACAGATGCCGCCAGACCTGTTGAGTTTCTCCAGCATTTCTGTTATATTTATGGAAAAAACAATAGGACTGGATAGAGAAAGAATGGAAAGTGCATAACACAAGGGGTAGAGTCACCTTGATATGACCTAAAATGAGAGACGCCAGAGTGATTTCTAGTTGTCTTTACTGAAACAAATCGTATCTGTGCCTGACCTTCACTTATTGTTCAACTGTTGTACCTAAACAGACTATTACCTTCACACTGACAGAGTTTACACCAAGGGCCACGTAAAATAATTGTAGTAGATAGGTTGTGCATCAGTGCACTCTCACATCATTTTCAGCAACAGCCCTGTGTATTTATTATTTGAGAACAAGGTCCAGGACCTGACAAGACAATTTATTTTAAATAATGTGTCAATAGGAAAAAAAAGTGGGGTGATGTAGATTAAAGTTGTTTACCTATTTGATTAATGAACTCTCTTAGTAGTTTATTTAGATGAACATTTGTTTTCTCAAGTTTCAGAGAAAGATGTTTGCTCTTCCATTATTGAATATTGTATATTTGTGTAATGAATTGAAACAGGCTTAGGATCCAGAGGTCAATAAGATGCACAGATCAGAACTTAATGGGTTATATTTACCAGGTTTACTCACCCACAGCAACTGGCTTTTTAAATGCGCCAAGGTACCAAACACCAGGGATTACTACCCACCATGCTATTTCCGAATCACAATTCCTTCCTTTCTAAATGCAAAATTTATAAAATCATTTATGCTTTAGGACTATCTCTTCCATTCAAGATAAAATCAAGAATGAGAGGAGTCATGTGACCTGCTACAAATTCTGCCCCTTACAGGCATTGTAATCACATTGAGTGGCTTCGCTGCTAAGGCTCCAGGAATAAAATGAATATGAACACACATACATACAAATTTGAACTCACTCCTCCATTCCATAAGACCATGGCTGATCTGATTACTCCGTATTCACACCTATCTCTGATAGTTTTTCATCTCTTTGCTTATCAAGAATCTTTCTAACTCTGTCTTAAAGATATTCAAAGGCTCTGCTTCCAACGTCATTTGCAAAGACATTTCCAAAGATTTTTGAACCTCTGTGAGTAAAAACAAGTTCTCCCCATCCCTGACTTAAATGGGCAACCCATTCTTTTCAGACAGTGACCTCCAGTTACCCCAACCTGCCATGAAGAATATGAAGAAGATAAATTGAAATCCACCTTATTGAAGCTGCCCAGCGATGGGTGGTGGCAGGTAGGTAGGTGGGTGGTGGGATTGAATAAAGAAGGGGATCCCATTCAACACTCCTTACCTGGGAGTCTAACTATTTGGGATATCCCATTTGGAACCAAAATAAATCAGGGAACCCCAGCAGGCACTGGTTGTTAAAAAAAAAAGGATTTCTGTTTGCACTTAGGTTATGTTAGCAAGGATTTAGTTGTAAGTAGAACAACTGGAGTTAGAGTTAGAAAGGCAGAAGCCTGAAGAAGAGAGAGAAATGAAATAAAGATGGAATTAGAAAATGATCTGCTGATGGAAGGCTGGTACAGAGTAGTGGTGTCATCCACATCTCATACAAAACTCATTGTATTTAGCCCCTCATATTGCAGGGACGCAAGAAAGCTGCCAAGGCCACTTGGGTGCTGACTTTTACAAAACGAATGTTGCAACTAGCAAAGTCATCATTACTGTGATATTTTAGGTCTGGTTCAATGAGGAGCAATATTCTCCACAAGAAAGATGCTACCTGGAGAAGACCAAGGTGCAGTGCTACAGGACATTGCAACTCCCCAGGTAAATGGTCACAGAAGTATGTGCAGTTCTAGCCGAGATGCATTGGTTGCCATGCGCTTACTGGAGCCACTAAAGCGACTGGAACATCTTCATTTCTGAACCCTCCTGAGAATCAGTTGTGGATATTAATGCTTATCTCAAAGATGGTTGTGTACCGCTGCTTCCCTCAGGTCCCTGTCGTCTTTGCCAAAGGTGCACAGCACGTTCATTTCACAGTGGACGTTGCATCACAGGACAGAAGGTTTTGGGTTTTGCCTACATTGTTGAATTCCCCCAGATGTAAGGAAGGATCATCGGACCCGAAATGTTAACTCTGATTTTTTCTTCACAGATGCTGCCAGACCTGTTGAGATTATCCAGCAACTTCTCTTTTTGTCTCCCAGATGTGCAGTAGCTTCAATTGAATCTATGTGATCATGAAGCAATCCAAGGACAGGCCAGGCAGATTCATCAACAGGAAGATGCCTTGAAAGGTCAACTGGTCTGTGACCACATTAAGAGTTTGCACCATGTGTGTGTTTGTCTTTCTGTTAACTATCATGACTCCTTCATCCCCCAGCAGTGCAGTGTACCTCAGATCTTTACTTCAACTCTGAGGTGCATGGGTGGATTCCAAAAGATAAGGGATATACTTGATGGGATAGCTATTTATCAAAGTACGGGAGGCCAAGGCAGAAAAACAAAATCCCCATGGTGATTTGCTCAGTGGGACAACCATTGAGCAAACCATCTGTGATTCAGGTTGGATGAGGCTATCTAACACACTCCTATAAGCTTCTTGGTCCATGTCATGCTTAAAAATTACTTCATCCCCTGTAAAGTATTGTGGACTAGCCTGTAGTCATAAATGTGCTATGTAAGTATATGTCTTTATATCTCATGTAATGAAACTGCCAATCAGAATTGGTGACCCTATTTACCAACCATGTTTTATAAGCCTCAGTGCTTGTTTGCATTTGTAGTTGAAGCTTTGTAGACCCACGCCTGATCAAATTTTCTGTTCTTTTAATATCCCTCTATTTCATTGCCCAATTTTAATATGCCTGCACAAGCTGATGCTTTATGTGGTTTTGGCTCTTAGACAGAATGTGTGGAGGTGGACAGGACCTTCAGAGAAGCTAATGTTGAAAATGATAAGATGATGGAAATGTTTGGAATTGTGATATATACAGCAAGTCCTGAAGTGAACTGTTCTAATCTGTACAACATGAGTGAGAGAGATTGACAGTAAATTCAATAAAATTTTACTGCTTAAACTTGGCTTCTGGCATAATTACTTTTTCCTGTCAAGCATCTTGGCTTATTGCACAATATTGTTGCCAGTCCAGGAAAATGGCCTCTTCCCTTCTTTAATTAATAGTTTATTTTATAATTAATTTAAGATTACCCTAAAGGTAAAGGATATCGCTTAAAATGACACCTTGGCTTCTTTCCATCAATGTTCAATTTCAGTGAACTGATGTAGTACGAATATCTGTTTGAAAATGACAGTACTTCAGCCGAATTAGAATCATCTTTGAATGTTTCCAATAGTTTGCATGTAGTCATTTACTGTGACAGAAAATGCCAAAATTTCCAGAGACAGTTAAAGTATCTTTCAGACCAGACATATGTTTTTTCTCTCCCTTATGACACTCGTTTCGCCTCTATCAGTTTCATTCTGGCCTTTCTCTGCTTTTCTTGTCTGATCTGCTTGGTCAGCTCCAGACGGTACAAGTTTTGTGTGCAGGCATCCTCTGCATGTTCAATTGGGAGTGTAACTCAGTGCCTATACTTTACACTGTTGGAACTATTTAAGTAAAATCAGTGGACTTCATATGATAAAACTTGGGGTAAGAGATCACAAGAAATTACTTACCCTAATTATAGACATTCCTATTTATAGAATATCCAAATGGGATACATTAAATAAGAAAAACAAATGAATCATAATTTATTGAATGAATAAAAACATTTTGTTGTTGCAATGACAAGATATGTTTAACATTTAAGGTTTAGTTTTAACTTAGATCAATTTTTGATTGGTAAAAATCTCATTTTTAAACTTATGTGTTTGAGTGTAATGTACATGAACAGCTTACAACTGAATTCGAATAAATATAAATTGTGAATTTTCTCTTTCTTTGGGGTGTTATATCTAATGACCATGACTGATTCTTGCAACAACGTTTGATAAAAATCAGGAGAAGTGTAAAATGGAATATTGTTTCACTGCTATTTGTTTTACACTCCTGCAGTAAGTCATATTGACAGTCAATAAACTGCAGGCTCCTTGCAGGTGGAGTGTGCTAAGATTCCTGTAAAACATTCTGCTTGCGATTTTCAGTTTTGTGGTCTAATGTGTGTTATTGCGACTTGAATTCAGATTTCTGTTTTCAGTGTCTCCAGAGACTTTTTATTAATTTACTGCTCAACCCTACCTGCCCTGAAGAAGGTGGTGGTGAGCTGACTTCTTGAATCACTGCAATCCATGGGGCTTAGGGTCACCTACATGATGGAGCTTAACCCATCAGACTGCCAGTTAAAAGTTCAGGCACGTGTGCCCTTGAATTTCTGTCCATTACAAGTCCCTGGCTGTCTTATGATGCCAGTACTTCACACATGCGTGATGACCAATGAACCAAGAGCAAGTCATCTATGCTGAAAGATTCTATTATACCCAAAGCCTTTCTGTCTGATCCATTTGACAACAGAGAAAAGAAATCGTATAATGTCCTTATTGGTATCAGTGAAGCCATGTAATCCAGACTGTGAGATCAATGTTTCTGAAATGTAGCTCCTCCTTGACATCCGGATGAGACAAATTCAATTTGTAATGAGACAGAGGTGGAAATCCATTCAGTTACAGACAGGAACCCTTAAATCCCTTTAGTGAGCAGTCTGAACAAAGTTGCAAATACGCAATTTAATACATTTGCTGGAAGGTTGACAACTGATCAACGTTAACAGTGACCCATTCTGAGGAAGGGTCACTGGACCTGAAATGTTAACTCTGATCTTTTTTCTTCACAGATGTTGCCAGACCTGTTGAGCTTTTCCAGCAACTTCTGTTTTTGTTCCTGATTTACAGCATCCGCAGTGCTTTCGGTTTTTAACGGTGACCATGCTGTTTCCTGGGTAGCAGGTACATTTGGAGTAACAATCACAGATAGACAGGGTGGTTAAGAAGGCATTTAGCATGCTTGCCTTCGTTGATCAGACCTTTGAGTACAGGAGTTGGGAATGTCATGTTGAGGTTGTACAGGACGTTGGTGAGACCTTTTCTGAAATACTGTGTGCAGTTCTGGTTGCCCTGTTATAGGAAGGATGGAGAAGGTTCAGAAAAGATTTACCAGCATGTTGCCAGGAATGGAGGGTTTGAGTTATAAAAGTAGGCTGGATAGGCTGGGACATTTTTCACTAGAATGTAGAATGTTGAGGGGTAACCTTATCGAGATTTATAAAACCATGAGGGACACAGATAAGGTGAATAGCAAAGGTCTTTTCCGTAAGGTGGGAGAGTTCAAAGTAGGGAACATTTTTAAAGATGAAAGGAGAAAGATTTAAAAAGGACATAGGGGCAATCATTTTTACACAGAGTGTGATTAGTATGTGGAATGAACTGCCAGAGGACGTGGTGGATGCTGGTACAGTTACAATGTTTAAAAGATATTTGGACAGGTACATGAATAAGAAAGGTTTGGGAGGCATATGGGCCGAATGCAGGCAGGTGGGACTAGTTTAGTTTGGGAACAATATCAGCATGGATTAGTTGGACTGAAGGGTCTGTTTCTATGCTGTATGACTCCTATGGCTATGACTCTATGACCTGCAAAATGCTGCTTTGAAGAACTACCATACCACAGTGGAAACTGAGGCTGCATTAGAAACAATGACCATAAAATTCTAGGGCCCGGGAGGACATGGGGTATGATGAGAAATCTGGGAAAATCATGTCAGAAGTTGGCTGAGACTTTCTCGATGTATGGAACAACTGGTGGCATTTTCCAACAGAGTTCTGGCAGTTGAGACAAGAATCTCAGTGGGAAGTGTACAGCTCGTCAATCTTCATTGACGCTGAATTGTCTTATTAATACGTAGGTTCTGATCCTACCACCACCACTTGGAAACAAGGCAAACAGAATTCTTGACATGAAAGGCAGAGCAGCTACCAGGTGACTCCAACTTGCCACTCGCTCCTCTGGACTGCTATCTTAGACACTTGGCGCCAACATCTCAGGGCAAGCCCCATGGATAGCTTCCGTGTGTACCCTATGTCAAAGCATGCTGGCTTCCAACACACACCAGCCTCTCTGCATTACCACGGCACAATTCTGACCAAGTTATTGTACGTGCTTCTGCAAAATAACCCTGCTTTTTGAGACAATACCAGAAACTATCATTGGAATGCAACTGCAAGAATACTTTGTGTGTAGTGATGGGCAGCCACCTCACAGACTGAACCATCTCAGGGCTGCTTGCGTTGCCCATAAACAATTGTTTCAACTCACTTTTGCCAAATCAACGGGGAGGCATTGGCCTAGTGATTTTATCACTAGACTATTCATCCAGAGACCCAGTTAATGTTCTGGGAACCCCAGTTCGAATCAGATCATGGCAGATGGTGAAGTTTGAATTCAATAAAAACCTGAAATTAAGAGTCTGGTAGTGACCATGCCTTGATATTTTGCACTTTACCCCCTCAGCCAGAGCCTAAATGTTCATAGTACTGCTGTACTGCCTTGCTGTTTAACACTGACACAAAGCCAGGCAGCTTGGCATGATTGTTGGCAGCTATCCTTCAAAGGAATGGCCACCTCCCCTCTGCCTCAGTGGTATGTCAATCTCACACCAGCACAATGTGTCAGCAGCTTACATGGCAAGCACACACTGTATTTGCATCAAGGGAATGGCCTCATCACAAAATCTTAGGGAAGTTGCCCTCATTGATGCCCAGGAAGGCCTTTATCAATTAGGGGGTTCCAGCACAGGTCAAGGGCAGGTTCTGATATCATTCCAGGGGCTTGAACACATTCGGGCATCCTGTTGGAGAGGGGGGGGGTCCATATCTCAATCTGGGAAATAGTCACATTCAATCCTGTGGATTTGGTGCAGACAATCCAGAGATTCTGGAGAATGCAGTCAGAGAGCTGTACAGATTTCAGTCAAGGTCTGGTTTCTCATCATCTGGGTCTGTCCAGCTAAGTCAATCAATTGACAGGGACAGTCTGGAGAGTCCATCTGTCAAAGGAACAGGGTTACCTGGTAGCTAGTGAGATAGCAGCTGGGGATCTTAAAGATGGAGAGTGGAGGCAGAATGCTGAGATGCAAGGGAGATTACAGTAGTGAGGGGGTGCAATTCAGTCTATAGGGGGAGACACTAGAGAATGAGAGGGTAAAGGGTAATTCATGACAGGGACGGTTAATGGTGGGAAGCACCCTGTCTTTCGGAGGGGCATGGTGATGTGAACTACAAGACATGGTTCACCTCATATGCTAAGGAATGTGCGGTGGGAGGGTGGGGTTTGTAAAGCAAAGGTGTACAGATGCAGACTCAGACAGATGGGTTGGGTGGCTACTTGAGGGGTTGTGACACTCACTATGATAAATTAATCTCGAGCAGCATTGCAAAGTAGTGAAGAGGCAGACATTTTACCCATTGTCTGATTTTCTTGAAGTCAGTGCAAGAAAATAATTAGGCATTGTGTTATCGGGGCTACTGATCCACCACTGTCATTTTATGCTTCTAACCAAGGCAAATTCATCTCCATTTTATTTATGGTATTTAATGGAACTTCTTTTATGACCTTATTGGTGGAGGTAGTGGAAATAGAACTCTTAATTTAATCTCATTTGGTAGGCTTTGCTAGATTTGGAGTGTGTTGTATTGATTTTAAGGGACTATCACATTTACACTTTTACAAGATAGCAATCCATATACTTCAGACAGGTCCAGAGGATCTCAGAGTCAGCAACAGCATAGTATCCCCATAGCAGTATGACGATATTTACAGCAATGGGGTGGGGGAAGCTGTGCACTGCTCTGAATGAGAGATGTCATTGTGAGTCACCATGGAAACCAATGCTCTGAGGGCAGCCCTTGGGAGAGTGCTCAGTACTAAGGTCTGGCAGGGTGCAGCTTGAGTTCAGCTAAAGGTAACAGTGCACCTGAGTTGTGGGGGGTTGGGGGGGCAGTTAGATGTTCTGAGAAAAAAGAGAGTTCCATGACCCTACAATGGTGCAACAAAAGCGAGTTGCATTACAATGGAGACAATGCAATCAAGCCAGTCTGTTTTGGGTACGAGGATAGTCAATGAGTGGTTGTCGCTTCAGCACAAAGAGTTAGAGTGATGTGGTCACATGGAGTAGTGGACAGTGAGCAGTTGCATTTGCACTCTAAGTTTCCATGTTGAGTTAAAACAATTTGTTTGCAAAAGAATCAATACAACACTCTGAGCTGAGGGAAGGTGCATTTTGTTGGACATTTGAAGGATCTGTCTCAGTGTATTACAACTGAAATAAGGTTGGTCAAGGAGGAACCCAAAGATTGGATCTGGGGTCCAAGCTGAGAAGCTTCTGATGGAAATGTTGCTGCCCTAGTTTCTATTAGTTTGAAGTGGGTGAGTGACCTGGATTGGTCATACAGAGCAAGATCCGTATATTGAGTAAGATACAGGTTTTGGGGGATCCGCGCAATCGAGACAGCCATGAGCAGAGTTGACAAAGTTCTGGAAAGTGTGTCTTTATGTTGAGAATGTTGCCTCCTATGGAACATCAGTTGAGTTGGAGCTGCTGTCCAATGGAAATAGGAAACTAAGTCTTTGCAGAAAATTTTGGGGAAGTCTACTGAGGAATATCTGAATCTTGAGGACTTTTGTGGATAAGCTTGTTGCCATATATACTGGACAGCTCAGTGAATCTGTGAAGTCTAGCCTTGTTGTACTTGGGAGTTAAAACGTTTTTTTTTAATGATTTGCCTGTTGAACATGATTTGAGTAGAGTTATAAAGTCATAGAGTCACACAGCATGGAAACTGACAAAGTTTCCTAAGTTAAATCAGTCCATCAAAGGTTATTGTGGGGAGAGCAGTAAAAGGGGGCTGGGTTGGATGATCAGCCATGATGATATTGAGGTGGCGCAGGCTCTCCCAGCCCACGTCTGCTCCTACTTTCTTCATTTCCCAAATTTCTGGACACACCTTTCCCAGCCTTCATGTTTGAATCTTTTCAATTAGCTTCCCCTCCCAATCACCCCTCCCTGTTACAATACTGAAATGATCTTGTCAAAGTGTCCAATCACATCCTACGTGACTATGACAAGGGTCACCTAACTTTCCTCAAGTCTCCTTCACTCATCTGCAGCTTTTGACAAAAGTTGACCATATTCTCCTCCTTCTCAAACCACCACTGTCCAGTTGGGTGGGACTACAGATCCTCAGTTCTGGTCCTATCTGTCCAGACGCAGCCACTAGCAATAGTGCCTCATTGTGCTCCCACTACTTCTGGTCTCCCACAGGATTGATTCTTGGTCTCTTCCTATTTATCATCTATATCTTACCCCTAAACAACATCATCTCAAAAATCCCTGGCAGCTAAATCCCCACTTCTCTCTACATCTCCCCCTGAAGTTCTACCATTAGTGTCAAATGTGAGTTAAATTAGTTATGGTTTTGTTAAAGGTATACAATGCAATATCCTTTCTATTCAGTTTTCTCTTTGGGGTCAGTGGGTAAATTTGGTTCTTTTATTTTGTTGATTCCCATGGGGATCATAATAATGGCCACAGCATCGATCCAACCATTAGTCTGGCATCCAGTGTTAGCATCCAACCCAGCACCAGGACTGTTGAGGCACTCATTACTAGCACCCCACAACATCACCAGTAGCCGCACAATTCAAAGCACGCAAAGCAGCTCAAGCGAGCATAAGGACAGATTAGAAGTGCAACTGAAATTCCAGCAACACCTAAAGATTTGCAATTATATAAGAATGAATCTGTCTGAATGGGACAGTGCTGAATTCTTAATTGGCAGCAATACAATATGTACAGTATAAGCTTCTCCTTTCACTAATGTTGGAGTGTTACAGTCATCAGCACAGTTTATTGCCACTGAAATAGGTCTTGTTGTGGAATATGCTGTTAGTATTAATTTCTGGAGCCTCAGAATAGGGCTAAATCTACTCTGTATGTAGTAGTTAGAACACAGTTAGCTCTTAGTGTTGCATCTTGCTGAACCTGCAGTGCAATTTGTTTCAAAATGGAAAATATATTCATTAAATCATCTCTCTTACAGCTGAACAAAATGTTGCACACGTTCATTTGTTACATCTTCGTTGGATTTGGCATCAATAACAATTCTATCATTTGGAGTAACAGAAGCTTTCGTACATTTCAGTGAACTGACAGAGGAAGTGAAGTAACGAGTGGATACTGAGTCATTCACTAGTGCTACAGTTGGACACACATCCACCTCACAAAATAAACACATCCATTTACGTGGATTATAGGGTAAGGTGGATGGTAGCCAGGAGGAATCTTTTAGCCTGAAAAGTGATGCCTGATGGGTACCAGCTATTAAGCCTCAAGCCCTACTTGCTATCAAGCTAATATGTTGTTGGACAGTAGAAATGAGGTTGCAGTGGTAAATGGTGGAGAACAGTGGTCAATTGCAGCCCAAATTGTTTGAATGCTTCCTTGTCCCTCCCACTCTGCATTCAAGTAAATATGTCTTTAAACCCTTACCTTGTTGGCTCCAGCCTCATAGAAAGTCCCTTTAAAGGACATTAAAGGTTATGAGCATACTTTTATTTTTTATTATATCTTATTAAAAGAGGCTTCAAAGTGCTTCACTGTGGGTCTCAGAGCACAGTCAGCAGCCAGCTGTCAGAATTATTATTTCGATACTACAAAGGAAATTCTCCGAGATTCCCATGAGTTTAGCATTGAGCTGCTGAGCCACAGCACTGCAGATTCAGCAAAAATTGTGAAATCCGGTAATGCTAGCCAAGAATTCAACATCCTGGGAAAGGAAGAATTTGTATGTGTGCCGGGCCTGGCTATTCTCTTCTTCTGTCAGTCTGATTGTACTGAGTCTTGTCTTCCCAACTCACTATTGTTTTTTGATCAGAGAAGCCCTGTTATAATAACGGGTTTCAAAGAACAAGGCTTTTAAAACTTTCAGCTCAAAATTCAATTTCTATTTAATGCTGGATAACAAGCATGGGGCTGGATGAACACAGCAGGTCAAGCAGCATCATAGGAGCAGGAAAACTTGACGTTTCGGGCCTAAACCCTTCATCAGTACCTTTTATCTCTATTTAATGCTGATCAGGTTTTTATAATGTTGACTTCCTAATCCATTCTTCAATTCCCTTCTGGCCTCCCCCTCCCCTGCACTGCTGCTAACACGTGGACCGTGTTCTAATTCTTTAACTTCCTCTTCTAAATTATTGGGCATATTGTTTTGGAAAAAAAATTTAAGATAAAGGAAGGCTATTTAGCTTGTGAAAGGATTTTTTTTTCATGGACGCATTCAACTTTACTTCCCACTATCCTGTGGAAATTTGTTCATGGTAGTGACAGGAAAATGCTCGGTACCCACCTGCAACGAAGCAGCGACACATTTTTCATGCACGCAAGCTGATTGTTCACCAGGAACACTTTTGAAAATATCTGGAGTACAGCTGGGAAGTGGCGTGACTTCATGAAAATGTAGAGAATGCTGATTTATCCACAAAACATGCTCAGCCTGAAGGGGATGTCCTTAATCCAATAGGAGTTATGTTTTCTAAGTTCAGACAGATGCTGCTCCAAGGGGATGACAGAAACAATCCAACTTCTCTTTGACAGGCTCTCCTGAAATGCGGTGTTTGACTGAGGGATTATCATATTTCATTGCAGTTTCTTTTTTAAAAGCCGGCCTTAATATTTGGATTTAAACGAGTTTGAGATGCGGCTCATGAAGTTGTGAGTTGCATACAAAAAAAACTTCTGAGCTTTACCTTTTCCCTGATGCTCATTGTGCATGTGAATATTGAATGAAAAGTCTAAATATTTAATGCCTCCACACTGCATATTTTCTGGCTCAGAGATCCCAGGGGATCACCAGCCAAGCTTACCCGAACCATACCTAAAAGCAAGACAATATGAGATGTATGTGTGTAGCGCCATTCAACTCTTTCAGCCTTCTTTGTTAGTCAGTTAGATTGTGGCTGATGTACACCTCCATTCTATTTACCTGCCTTTGTTCCAAATCCCTTAATCCCAAATTTAGAAACAAATTGTGAAAAAGCTCACTCTTGTAAATTAAAACTGGCCTGGAATCCATGAAATTTTGAGGAGGGGGAGTGGAATTGTGAGTGAGTGGTAAAGGGGGTCCGGGCATATGCTCATCTGATATCACCTAAATAGCCTGGTTTTAATTTTAAGATTATACCCCCATCGTCATGACTTTCCTCACCTGAGGAAACAATTTCCATGTAAAGTACCTTTTTCTGTTTAAAACTTCAATTAAATCACCTTCAATACATATTGAATGGTGTAGAATGAGCAGCCAGAGGAAGTGGTGGAGGCTGGCACAATTACAACATTTAAAAAGCAGCTGGATGTGTATGTGAATTGGAAGGGTTTGTAGGGATATGGGCCAAATGCTAGCAAATGGGACTAGATTAATTTAGGATATCTGGTCGGCATGGACGAGTTGGACAGAAAGGTATGTTTCCATGCTGTACATCTCTATGATTTTGTGACTCTAAGCAAACATGAGTTTATCCAATCTGTTCTCATAATTTAACCCTTTCAGTTTATTGTCATTCTTATGTCTCTGCATAATTTATATTTCAAAGTCAATGCATCTTTTGCTGACATGTGGTTCTCAAAAGTGAACATAACGCAGATTGGCTCTGCCCTAAGGTGAAACTGAAAAATCGCTTGCTCATTTTTGACTTCCAACCGACTTGTGATAAATGCCAATGCATTGAAGATTCGCCTAGATCTTCTGCACAAGCCTCATGGAAAGGAAGTGATTGGAGAGAAAATAAAGAGAAATAGGAGACAGATCAAAGAATGGGTTCAGAGCTAGGGTAGGAGAAATTTAGTTTGGTGGGCAAGAGGAATGGGGGTAGTTGCAAAAACAGCTGAACAAAATCACTAAATGTCTTGTGCAGCAGTACATAAGCACCCCTCCTAATGTTGGCCATATGGAATGTAAAGAAATGGACTCAGATTCTAAAATGATTGGCCATGTGCAAAAGAAGCCAAGTGTTATCTTTGCTTTTCAGGATGATTCTGGAGTACTGCACCATTTTGGCAGTAGAGAATGTGGCCCATAGTTCTTCATGAGGTCCAACTAAATTAGTTACTTGTTCACAAAATGAAATATGCTCTGTGAAAGATCAGTGAAACTACCTTTATTCAGGTCTGCTCTGACCTGCTGCAAGGCAGTAAGTGCAATTTGCTCCATGCTTTCTCTAAACCCACATATTGGCATGTCTGGAGACCCCACTCACTTTTACTTCGAGTTCTTCTCTTACTACACTGCACTGTGTCTGAAAACATCATCAGCTTTCATGTCTTTCAATTTCTCCGACCTTTACTATTGCATTGTTTTTCTCTGTTCTAGGATCAAACCTGTGACATCGGTCTGCCTGGTGCTGTCTTGGATGTCAAAGTTTCTTCTACTTGAATGTGGGGAAGCGCCAAGACATTGTTTCTGTAGCCCTGCCATAGGTCTTACTCGATTCATGGCTTATTTCTCTTTGCTAGCCTTTCTGGCTGAATCAAACAGTGAAAAACCAGACACATTGATTACTTCCACTGTTTATCTCTGTGCCAGCGTCAATCATTCTGTTGTTGTCATCATTACCCATGTTTCTGACACTTGGTTGTTCTAAACTGATATTCACCATTGTGGTTGATCGTGAATCACTAAGTCAATTTCTCTGGTGCTCAAATATTTTTCTCATTGATTGCAACGGAAACTGTCAGATTTTACGTAAAAAGGTTGCCAATTTTCTTTTCGTACTTTTTGTGAAGACTGATTTCAGCAACTCTTTGCCAGCTTCCCACCATTTGCAAATTGCAACTTACTTAAGATTTGGTCTTCAGCTGCCTCATCCCATTTCTCTGGCTTTTTCTACCTAACCTCTGCCAATCATCATTGTTGTTTTACTTCGCAGTTTAGATTTAAAGCTCCATCTTTTCTATCAATCCCTCCACCAAATATCTTTACGCATCCCCCTCACCCCCACCCACTGATGATTGGTATCCTCCTCCTCTCAACATGTGTGATGTGCCTTGAGGATATTTCCTACATTAATCAATCCACATAAATGCGTTGGTTGCATTTGTAATTACTTGGATACAGACAAGAAATTTCTTAATGAGACCCTGAAAGGATTTGATCAGGTTCAGTCATAATTTCTCTTTCATATGTCAATTGCTCAATCCGCTCATGCCCCAACACTATGGTAAGCATTCTCGTTTTTATAGAGCTCATTTCTGCTGTGGTAAGTAAATTTTGTGCTTGTGTCAGTAGCATTCCTCCTTGCATCAAAACCAGAAAAAGTTTTGATTCTGAAACGTCACTGATTCTTCAAATTGCTGTGTCCAAGAAAGTGAAGTTACGCTAATATTTTAACTTCAGTTATAACCTGGTGACGTGCCATTTTACATGCCATTCCATTTTCCATGAGGTCCAGTAATTTAGTTATAATTTACAAATGGAGCAGAATTTCTGAAATGCAAATAGATTACCATACTAATAACTTAGTCATTGCCTGGATAACTTTAATTTTACTCTGTAAACAGTAGAGTAACCTATAGATTGACTCTGTTAATAACACAATGTATAGATGTAGTTGTCTTGTTGTTAACAATGTTTCTATAATTTCCTGATGTATCATAGTCACAGTCACAAAGTTTCAGACATGGCTTTACATTGAACAATGATACAGCATTTTTATCAAATAATTAGAATTTGAGATCTTATTGAAAGTCACTTTAGTTTATGTTTAGTTTATGCGCAGCTTAGTTTATGTTTGCCTTTGGCACATAGCACAAATGGCAATATCCAATTTCAGATTAGCTTCACTCTTCCAGAAATAGATATTATTTGGCCTTTCTATTTGTGTTCACTTTAAGAATTTGATGTTTCTCCATAGTCCAACTGACGTGCAACATCCACTCCTCCAATTGTTCTACGCACTCATAATTTTGTTTATCTGTGTCCATGATTTGCAGTCACAGTTATTTTTTCTCTATAATTGTACTCCTTTTTTGCAAAAAAATCTATACTGTTTGATCATTATCAAGGCTTTATTGCAAAAAGCTGGAAAATGAGATTAATGTGGACTAATCTGGACTAATGAATGAAGTGCACATTTTGGACCAAATGGCCTCCTTTCTACACATAAGCATCTATGAATCTATGAGTCTTATTCATTTGAGACTATTTAGTTACTGCTTATATTATTAAAATGTTCTTAAGACTGAGTTTGGGCTTTCTCAGCTGTCTCCTCTTATTTGATTCAAACCACAATTCTTTCACGAATTAGTTACTTCTTCAGTTAAACAATGTCAACTCAGCAATGTTCTTCAATAAAAGCTTAGCAAGCAGATACCCACTCACCCCCATAACCAGATCCCCCATAACACCCTTCGCTTTTCTTTTCTGGCTCGCAACAATACCCCATTCAAACATTATAGAGACATAAACAGTTTTAGAATGGCCATACAAAATTTCTTCCAGTTCTGCAACAGATAGCAATTGCAACCATTGAAGTACTTCTTGTAGCTTTACTTTGATGTGCATATGTTTCTTCCCAGCAACTTCAATCACTTGTTTTGAAGGACTTAGGCACCTTGTAATGTTGTTTCCAATTGACAACATAATAGATTCTTTTCTATCCAAGGCCTTTCTGGACACTGCATTGACTTTACAATTGGATTTGCATTTGACTGGCAAATAGTCAGGAAGTTCACCCAATCATTAATGTGCTGACCCTGCATGTATATGCCAGTCCATTTAAAATAATGTAAGGGAGCTGCCAGTATTCAATGGATTGACGAGAGAAAACATACTGTCAGTGGTGGTCAGGACATCTGATCAAGAAAGTCCAGCAATATCTTCAAAGGGCAAATGTTAAACTAATATTCAAATTGGCAAAAGATGTTTAATGAGGGGACATCTAAAAATAGTTTATCAACCTCTGGCGAGGGCATTTGGATCTTCTATTGGAAGAAACGTGTTAGAACAAAGGACCTTCTGCAACAATGACCACTGCATGAGAAGAATAGTACAGAGAGAAAGATTCAATGAGATCTACTGTGGATGCCAACTCAACCATATAGTGCATCTAAAAAAAGTTAGAGGTGTTTACTAACTTGCCAAATTAGAACTACCTTCCAAGCAAATCTAACATGCTCAATTATACCCCCTTACACTGCCTGCAATGAATACCCATTGTTGCAGCAGGACCTACAATGAACCCCCAGGATTTACTTGGAAGTGTGTCATTACTCATACGCTTTCAAAACAGTCCTCCCATTGAATGTGGTTGACTAGTACAAGTAGATATGATAACACTCACAAGTATTTGCATCATACTTGTTCTTATCGGGTTGCAGGAGGAAGCAGTTTGTAACAAAAGTGGGAGGATGCATACAAATTGGAAGTTGTCTAGTATTCATGCTATAGTTCTATATAAGAAAAATCCATTGCATACAGCAACTTTCACAATCCGGGAAATTCCAAAGTACATAACAATCATTGAATTGCTTCTGAAGTGCCATCACTATTGTGATGAATGTGAGAACTAAGAAAATACAATAAAAAAAGGCCCTGAAGGGGTTTGGAAAGATGGGAAAGATTATTTTATCCCAACACTTGCTGAGTTAATGAACATTTATACCTTGTTGCTTCACCTGCACTCCACTGGTGGACGCTGCTCATTAGAACACAGTTATAATCTCTCTACTTTCTGTATATTTAGATGAAGAAATCAAGAGAATACCATGAAACAATAATATTTTACAGCTTCTCTGAAGCAGCAACTCAACATATTCTCACAGTAGGAGACTTACTGAGTAAGATGGAGCTGGAGACACATGCGTTGGGTGAGGCGCAGAGTCTGAGTAAATAAACGGAGCTAACAGTGGCAAGCAAGGAGTTGGAATTTATTATCTGTAAGATCAGCATGTATCCTGCCTCAGTTTATGAGCTCAGGGAAATGCATATCATTGAACCTTGCTGATAAGAAGGATGCTTTCTAAGCTTCCCATGTTGATGAAGTCGTTGAGTACCACCTTAAGTAGTGTGAAAAGAATAATGGTCAGTGTGTAGCTTTTAGCTATACTTAGAAAACCTTATAGGATAGTTTTGAAAGTATTATAGTTGCCCATTGAAATATTAGCAACTCAAGCGATATCTTCTGGGTTTCCAACGACATTCTGCTGTCAGTTTTTGTCCTTCTTCAAAAGCTCAGACTCATCCAAATTTGACAGACTTGGGAATGAGGTGGAGAGAAAGTAAAAAAAAAACTTGTATTTGTATAGTGCCTTTTACAACCTGAAGATATTCCAGAGTACAGTCAATGAAATATATTTGAAGTACAGTCACTATTGGAAAGCAGGAGATATGACACCAGTTGTGCACAGAAAATGCACAGACAACAGTCTGAGTCTTAACTAAGAAAACCAAGGTAGAGAAGTAGGTATAGCGAATTTCAAAGCTTCGTACCCACTACGGCCAACAATGATAGTGTGCTTAAAATCAAAGCTATGCAACCAGAAAAAATTGAATGTAAGGTTGTGAGCTTGGTGGAGATTAGAGAGATAGACAGGGGTGACGCCAAGGAAAGATTTGAAAACAAGGATAATAAATTTAAAATCAAAGTGTCGCTTGATTGGGAATCAATGTAGGCTAGCAAGTGCTGAGGTGTAGGGGAATATGACTTGAAGCAAGTTAAGACACGAGTAGCAGAGCTTAGGTGATCTCAAGTTTACAAAGAGTAGATGGTGTAAGAACTGCTGGGAATCCATTAGACTTGTCAAGTCTAGGCATAGCAAAGGCATGAATGATATTTAATTTAATTTACTTTCATTTCGTTTCATTTAATAGAATTTAAAAGAAAATTATTTTTACCAAGAGGGTGATGGGTATCTGAAACTCACTGCCTGAAAAGGTAGTAGGGATGCGTACCACCACAAAAGTATTTGAAAGTATTTAGTTGGAATTTGAGATCCTTTAGCCTATAAGGCAATGGGTCAATGCTGAGAAATGGGGTTACAGTAGAATTAGTGTTTGAACACTGGCATAAACATGATAAGCCAACTGATCTCTTTCTTCACTGTAATACTTTATAATTTTATGACTCTATGAAAGTACCAGCAGCAGAAGTGCTGATACACAGATGGAATTGGGTGATGTTACAGAGAAGGAAATAGGTGGACTTAGTGATGGCATAGACATATGGTTTAAAGATAGCCTTGGTGACAAATATGATACCATGATTGTGAACAGTCTGGTTTAGTCTCATGCAATTAATAGGAAGAGGGGTGAGGTCAATTGCTGGGAACACTGTTTGGAGCAGGGTCAGAAAGCAGTGGTTTTAATCTTTCTAATATTTAATTGAAGGAAATCTTTGCTCAACCAGCACTGCATGTCAGATAATAGTTTTATTGGGAACTAAGGTACCAAATCTGGAATTGAACCTATGGATGAGCAAGTCAGTAGCTTGAGAGTTGTTGTGGTGGGTGGAGGGACAAAGGCTAGACCAGTGGGCTTTTGAAGGGGAATTGTAAGTGAAGTTGGAGATAGCTTGCTTCTCCAGGAGCATATACAGAAGGAGGTGGAGATGGATGTGAAAGTGAGATGTGAGTGAACAGTAAGTTAAGAAAGTCATCAGTGATGGCTTGATGCAGTGGAACTTGCAAGATCACATGAGATGACAATATCAGGGTCGCACTTACTCAATGGGTAGAGTCAAGCAAAAAAATTTTCATGAGTTCATTGATGCCATTGGACTCAGTCACAGTGATCAGTGGCCATAGTGAAGCATTATTTGACAGCACGACTGTGACGTGAGTGGGCAGAAGTGATGGTGTGATTGCTAAAGACTGGCATGGTAACTCTTTCTATTGGTTGCATTTGTATAGAGAATGAACAGGATGCGGCTATTATTGTGTAAGTGATATACCCTGCCACTAATCTATCTTAGATGATGACAAACAATGATAATTTCATTATTAGGATGCTCTTCCATTGTAACACTTACGGATGAAAAGCAGAAACCATAGTGCTGTTGGATACAGATATTGCCCACAAAAAATTCCTCACTAAAATTACACTGAACAATTGAGAGAATCCCCACAGAAATTAAGGATGGAAATCATGAGACATCCGTTTTAGGAAGAATAAGATATTTAATACCCTTCTCCACAATTAAAAATTTGTTGCGAGCTGTGGCTCAGTTTGTTGTACTGTAACATGGTGGTAATTAGTTGTGGGTACAAATCCCATTCTAAAATCCATCCTGCCATATCAGTGCAATACTGAGGGAACACTGCTCTGCTCGAGGTGTTGTAATGCTAAACCTAAACCCTGTCTTCTATCTGCATGAATAATAGATATTTTTGCAAAAGAGTAGGCAGTTTGAGTTCTGCCAATATTTATCCCTAACCAATATTGATAAGATAGGTCATTCAGTCATTATCGCATTGTGGGAGCTTGCAATTTGAAAATTGGCTGCAATTGAAGTGACTGTACTTCAAAAAGTACATCACTTGCAAAGCATTTCGGGACATCCTGAGTTCATGAAAAACATGATCTCAATTTGTTTTATTCTTTCTTTCATGTAATCATAGTCTCAGAATCTACACAGTGTTCAGATTTTTAATTAGTTTATTCATTACTGATTAAATACAAACCCCCGTGTAAATTAAATTGAAAAATGTCATTTCAGTCTTTGTGAGGATACACGAAGAAATGGAAATGAAAATAAATCCAAGGCTTTGGAAGGTATTATGTTATCTGAGAAATGATGGATGGGAATGATAAAAGAAGAGAATGCAACATGAAACAAAATGTTTTTGAATGAGTGGGGATTGTCAGAGGTTATTGAGACACTGGTGACTGGAGGGTCTGCAATAATTAGGTGTGTGGACAGTGAGATAAATAGCGTAGATGGGCAAAATTATGTATTTTGTAAGTTGCCAGTGGCTAAAATGAGTCATACAATAGAGAGGAAAATTCATTTGTTGAAGGGAACCGAAACATTCCGTGAGTTTACTGTTTAAGGACAAATGGCACTGATGACAGTCAGCCTGTGGTGCTAAAAATGTAAATGCTTCTGAGGTTGAAAGTGGAAACGTAAAATGAGAATTTGGAATGTTGCAGCACTTACTGACGATAATATGAAACTGAGTGGAATAATTGGTTGTAACCTATTGTTGGATGGTCTGTGGACAGGAGCAATAATGTGGACCAAAATACAACGTAACAGAGAAGAGTCAGAGAAGAGCACCTAAAATGAATTCCGGTTTTAGTTGTTGTTATCCAAAGAGAGGCTGAGAACATTAAATCTAAGGTCTTTGGTGAAAAGAAGATCATGGAACATTGTGTTAAAAACTTCAAATTAATGCTGGCAGCTGGAGAGGAATTTTGCTAAAACCAGAGAACACAAAAGTGCAAGATAAGCTGAAAGCTATCCAAAGAAAACCATTTTTTGACAGCATCTTATCTTTAGCTAAGAGGCTAATCTACAAGAGAGATTCTGGTAGAATTATTGGTAATCTGCTGCAGTGGATTAAGAAGTGGTTGAATGCAGACTGAAATTTGTTGTCAAAAGCTCTGGCTCTTCTTTGAGTCTGATTCTCAGTAATGTCCCACAATGCTTACTGGCAGGCTCTCATCTTTTATTATCTACATTAATGATCTAGATATAAAAGCTGAGGGAATATGGCAGAGATTTGCATCAATACCAAACCATATGCAGTTGGTAAAACTGTACAGGATTCTCAACTTCTGGAAGTAAGGTTCTGGCCAAATGGGCTCTTGTTTGACAAATAACATGCACCTTGATATCGTTGTGTGCTTGTGGAGTTCAAATACTTAATAGACACAAACCCAACAAGGAACAGAATTGAAGCCAGTGGCAAAAGAAAATAAAAACTCTGTATTGAAATGCATCATTTTCTCAGAGTTCATTTGAAGATGTTTCAAAAGCAAACAGGTTGTGTTCACAGGATAATTCATGGCAAATCAAAACTCCATTTTGTCCTTGTACAAGACCATGACTAGGCTTCAGTTGGAAGAAATTCTTGACAAGTGTTAAAACTAGGAAATTTGGACTTATTTCATATTGTCACTTGGACCCAAGTACAGTAAAAAGTGTATGATGTTGTTATGTTTCAGCACCATCTTCGATTACACCATAAATTACTGAATAAATTGTACATATGGTAAAATACTGAATAAATTAATTTTAAACTAATATTACAAAAACTGAAACAGCTTCAAAAATTCATCTTTCCTTCTTTGAGGCCTTCACCCTCTCTGTTCCTCCAGTTGCCACTGTCCGGATTTTAGGATTTATGTCAGGGACTTAGTGGCCAGTAAATACAATGGACTTTTGAATAGGACATCAAAGATGGAAGAGCTGGATTAATTTAAGAAATAGCTTCAAAGTAATGGATGAACTGTAAGATCTTTTTTGAGGAATGAGTCAAAGTGGAATGAATGATTTTCTTCATCTGATTTATTATATATATCTGCAATTATGATGTTGTCACTCAATGATCAACAGCAGCAACTTATATTTGTATTGCTGCAAATATCCAGTCCATAATTCATCAATTTTAGAACATAATTTGTAATTTTAGATTTTAAACTTTTAACTGTAGATATATGAGGCATTCAAGAGGATTATTCAAATAAAAAAAAATTATGTGCAAGACAGTGGAGAAAAAAACAGGAGACTGGCACTAGGAAATGATGCTCATTTAATAAGCCAATGCAGACACAATGGACCAAAAGTGACATAACACTTCTGTGATTTTGTGATTCTGTGATAAAGGCATCCAATTGAGAATGTGATAAACAACCCCTGAATTAAATGTGGTTCAAACAAGCTGGGAATTAATTACAATTAAAAGCAGTCTTATATTTATTTAACATAGTCATAGGGAGAACTGTAAACACTTGAATGGCAAATGACTTATTTCTGGAGCCAGGGTGTCAATCATTATCTCAATGAAAGAAGATAACAGCTTGAAATTCTGGGAAAGAAGGGCATAAAACCCCACTAGAAATATTATGCATATACCCAGAATCAAGAAAAAACATGGAATTAAGAGGCAGTTAATTTGGGTTTCTACCTGGGAACGGATTGTGCGTGTCACATTGCCACAGGGATAGTGATTTGTCTTGGAGTCTTGGTTAGCAGCTTCTTTTGTTTAATTTATCTGCATATGCTTGCTGAAAGAAGTAGGGAAATCAGTTTGGATACAGACGGAATAAATTACGGCTTTGCTTAGGTGAATATTGCATCTCACTGGATTGAAAGAGGCAACAGGAAGTGATGGTCAATTCGACCTGCATTTCAAGCAGAGAAAGTATTATCTGCATTATTCACCACATAGAGTCTGGATGGACTTTTAGCTCAGTTTATCTTTCAGGTTGGAAAAGCAGCTAGAAGATCGCCTCTAGCTTGAAGCTAATGGAAAAAAAAATTGCAGTGGTCCTCTCAGAGCCTTGTGGTAGAAAAATTTCTGGGAAGCTTTGGAAAGGCAGTTTCATCTGCTGCAACCAAAAAATGTAACCCAGGTATCCTCAGTCACAAAGTCAGTAAAGGAAAAATTAGAGGTTCACACAGCCAAAGACCTAATGGAAGAATTCTCCAAATCACCTTACCTCAGTGGAATACCACATAGGCATAGTTGGAATATTAAGGAAAATTGTGTTCCGTTCTGGGGGATGTGACATACCTTTTGGTTTGGTCCCAAAAAAACAATGACCCCCAAAGATTTTATGTGATAAGGGAACTCTTTGAAGGGAAGTAAATGTAGAATCAAATTTATAGCATAAATTTTTAAAAGCTATCGCGTTACATTTGTAGTGTTTGCAATGTTTAAGTTGTTCTTGTGTGTAAAAGGCTGTTTAAGTTTAAAAATGTGAAATCTTAATTATGGAGTTTTGAAAAAAATAGAATCTATTTGGTCATCTTATTGATATATTTTAAGTAAATTGAATGGGCATCATCTTGAATCATATTTTATAAAAGTTCAGAAGCCAAGTGTTAAAAACCAAACTTAATAGTCAAAATTTTAATTTCAAACACAATAATTATTTTCTCCCCTGTATTCAAAGCTTCCCCAGGACCGGTGAATTCTGTACCAGGGTTATTGGTGTTTCATGCAGCTTGATGTTGACCCTCTTCATAGAAGAATACAACAGAATCACACAGTACAGAAGTTCTATGAGAAAGCATGTAAACTCTGTCCAAGTCCACTTCTGGATCAACACAACCAAAGTAGAAAACTCACCAAGAGTTCAGACATGGATTTTAAGCAAGATACATTTTTATTGCATCATCATAACCAAATCTTAAAGAAAACTGTGTTGCTCAAGGTGAGAGCCAGCAATGCCATAGAACAAAATGTAATTATGGCCAAACAGTCCAAGGTTGGGAATAATATGGGACTGAGATTGAGGCAACAGCAATGTATATTTTCATTTTTTCTTTCAATAATGATTTGCAGTGCAGATCAATACATATGATGGGGTCATACGAAGGCTGCTCAATTTGAATAATCATTTGGTGGCATTGAACCCGATTCTAATTGCAGAATAACATGTAATACCTATTGCACAAATGGGTGATGTGGTATATGAATTTAAGTGTTAATGTTATACCAAGTATTTGGCATTTGGTATTGAAGATTGTTTAGCTCAAACAGTGTATCACTTTGGTTGTTCACAGCAAGCAAGGTGCTGTCTACTCAATCAGCCTGAGCTTGCACAACTTGTATGTGCCCGACATTAGATGTGATTTTGCAATTGTGCCACAATTACTGGATAACCTCTGGAGCATGCAATGAATTACACTGACAACCAGTTTAGGGTTGTGAGTTGGCCTTACAGTGTGGTGCCCCAAATGCTCCCTATTAATACACAGGAACCTATTTTTTTGGAAAATCAGAAGAATAGACACATACTATGCCTGTTTCAGTTCAATAATAGATGATACATATTCACCAGTTTATTTCTGAGTAATTCTGAGTCAACCTGCCTGGTTAAAACTTAAAGCCTGGCAGTTAACTGACAATCAGCATTAATGGGTGCATTCTCCATGGCAAAAGCTTTCCCAGAGTTCACTTGCCATCCAATCAGCATTCTTCTCTCAGTAAGTCTGAATGTTGCATCTCCCCCAATATTTTTGTGAATTGTCCTGAGTGCTCGTAAAAATGTGCCTTTCCTTCAGCAATACTGCTCATTTCATCATCTATGGCACCCTTTTGAATAAAAGAGCTTTTGCCTCATTTGAGACCAGCAGCAGGTGTGGAAGAATGCCATTCATGGTTTAACTAGTGGCACAAACTCCACTTTTCCAAAATCATTTTCTCCTTTTTCTCCCATACACCCAAGGCTGCCAAACAATTACATCTTTACCTTCAAGTCTGAAGGTTGCAGATTAAGCATGTTATTTAGTGGTAAGGGCATGTTTCATTTTGCTGTCCTTCGGAGATGTTCTTATAGGTTAAAGATCCTATTACATTATCCAAAGAACACCTGAAGCTGACTGTCTGGAATAATACTATCAGAAACAGATTAATTGAACAGCCATTTGGGCAGCGTGGTGGCTCAGTGGTTAGCACTGCTGCCTCACAGTGCCAGGAACCTGAGTTCGATTCCACCCTCGGGCGACTGTCTGTGTGGAGTTTGCACAATCTTCCCATGTTTGCGTGGGTTTCGTCCAGGCGATCTGGTTTCCTCCCACAGTCTAAAGATATGCAGGCTAGGTGGATTGGCCATGCTAGATTGCCTAGTGTTCAATGATGTGTAGATTAACTGGGTTATAGAGGGATGTCTCTGGGTGGGATGCTCTGAGGGTCGGTGTGGACTTCTGGAGCTGAAGGGCCTGTTTCCACACTGTAGGGATTCTATGATAGAGTCTTAACATAATAAGATATCCCAAAGTTCTTCACAGGGGCATTATAAAACAAGAAATGACAGCATCATGTGATGAGTTAGGTCAGATTACTAAAATGCTTGGTCAAAGAGGTATATTTCCATGAGGATTTTAAAGGAGGAAAGTGATATAGATAACTGCAGAGGTTTACGAAGGTATTCTGGAACTTAGAGCCTAGATAAATGAAGAATTAGCCACTAAAAATGGAGCTCTAGAGGCCAGAAATAGATGAGCATAAATATCTGCAAGAGGGTTGTGAGCTGGAGGAAACTACAGAGATGAAGTGGAGTGAGACTGTGGAGGGCTTTGCAAACAAGGATGAAAATTTTAAAATCAAGACATTGTTTGACCTGGAATCCACAGAGATCAGCAAGTACAAGGGTGAAACTTGAATAAGAAGTGGTGCACGTTAAAACACAGGCAACTGGCCACTTTGGATAGCGTTGAGTTTACACAGAATAGAATAGCTAGCACTGCATTGGAATTGTCAACATATAATATTATCATTCGATGGTCCAGTAAGAGTTGTGACCTCAGAGGGAGCTAGCAATTACTCATAGCGTTTAATTGCTCCTCCTGATTAATGGACAAAATCAGCTATTCACAAAGTAGATAGATTTATTACAATCTGTTCCTGTCAAGCACATAATGTTACAATGGTCTTTGATTAAATGAGTTGATCCAAGGAAGTGGACAATGGAAAGGGTTCCTGAATTCATGAATTAGTGTCAGGGACTGTAGACCTGGATTAATTAATTAGTAACAGATATTTATAGTTAAGGATACCTGGATGACGAACAAAACAGCAAATGCCCAGTCACAAAGGACAGGTTTGCAGATTATGACGGGTTGATACAGAGATTTTCTTGCTACAATTCTTCCTTGTATGACTCTCACTGTTTATGATATTCTGATCTTTGTCTCTGAAGTACTTGACATTGTCTGTTCAGCACTTCATTTCAGCTGGAAACATATAACTGAAAGTGTTGCCCCCCCCACCCCGCTCCAGTGACTCACTGAGGCCATTATAATTGGTCTCAGTGCTCTTGGATTAGAAAGGAATGGATCAGTCAGTTTTTCACACCTGATCATTATAAAGTAAGTCCTGTTGCAAATTGTTTGTATCTGGTTGTTCTGTAATAGTGTGGGCGGGCTCCAGTGTAATGACCTTATGGTTGAACAGGCTACTGACATTTTGAATCAGGCATGAAGAATGACGAATTTCTTGAGAAACTGAAGAGTCATAGAAACTGCATGATAATGAGGTAGACTGGAAAGTGGGAATAAAACAAGGGACGAGGGGAAAGAAATCTGCAAATATATTTTGGGCATTTTAATTTGTTGTGGTTTTTCCCAGATTAAGATACTTTGCTAAAAATTGTGTTCATTCAACTGTCACAGTTGAGGTTTTGTGTGTGTTTGAAATTATTTGTTTTATGATTAAATCAGGACTGTTCTTTCCTTTTCCCCTGCTCTTAGTATTACAGGTCAAGGGTGGTGACTTCAAACACATTGTGGTCTTTAATTGTATTTATATGTGAATATGAAGAATGCAGTTGCTACATGACATACATTTAACTGCTGCACTTTAGTGGTGGATGATACTGGGGAATCTAAATGTGCTGCTGTGGAAAGGTGGAACACTTCATTAAACTTTTTCAATGGAGTTCATGTAGTGCAAATGCGATTCCGATTTAAAATTGATAGTGGCTTCACAGATTTCCTAGGGCTTGTTAAAGCAAGAGCAGAATGGAGCCAGGAACGGCTGGCTGCACAAAAAAGCACTCATTGTGGGTCAGAGCAGCAGGAGTGCTCCTTCCAGGATCTTCAAAGAAGCTTTCAATCTCTTGAATTACAGCCTGTCTCGCCAATAGCTGGCTCCCTCCCTTCTCCCTCTCAGCGACCCAGTTCTCCTTTCCCCAGTTTTAATCGCTCCACCGGTGGTGGCCATGTCTTCAGCTATCTAGGCCCTTAGCTACTCCACCTCTAAAGATCTCTGTCTCTGCATCTCTTTTCTCCTCCTTAGAACAAAGAACAATACAGCATAGGGACAGGCACTTTGGCCCTCCAACCCTGTGCCGACACATTTTGCCCTTCCACGCTAAATCTGTCTTCACTTGCAGGATCCATATCCCACTATTCCCTTCCTATTCATGAATTCGTCTAAGTACATCTTCATTAATGCTATTGTGTCCGCTTCCTCCACCTCCTCTGGCAGCGTGTTCCTGTCTCCACACTCAATGCCCTTGGTGTGAAAAACTTCGTTTGCACATCTCTTTTAAAAATGCCCCCTCCATACCTTGAACCTGTGTTCCCCTAGTTAAATGACCCCTCCATCCTCATACTTTCCACTCGATGAACGGAATTCACAATCTTATAAACTTCTTTCAGTTCGCCCTTCAACCTCCTTTGTTCCAGTGTAAACAAACCCTGTCTATCCAACTTATTTTCATAGGTAAAATCCCCAATACCAGACAACGTCCTGGTAAACCTGTTCTGTACCCTCCCCAAAACATCCACATCTTTCTGATTGTGTGGTGGTCAGAACTGTATGCAATATTCCAGGTGTGGCCTAACTAAATTTCTATAAAGCTGCAGTATAACTTGTCTATCCTTACACTCAATGACCCTTCCAATGAAGGCAAACATGCCATAGGCCTTTTTTATTACATTATCTACCTGGGCTGCCATCTTCAGTGATCTGTGGACCTGCACACTCAGATTCATCTGCGTATTAGTACTCCTAAGGGATCTGCCGTTCACTGTATAATTTCCACTTGTACTTGACCCTCCAAAATACATCACCTCACGTTTGTCTGGATTAAACTCATTTTGCGATTTTTCTGCCCATGCCTTCAACAGATCTATATCCTGCTGTATCCTCTGACAATCCTTCTCACTATCTGCAACTCCATCAATCTTTATATTGTCTGCAACTTACTAATTAGATCAGCTATGTTTGCCTCCAAATCATTTATGTAGACCATGAACAGCAGAGGTCTCAGCACTGATCCCTGTGGAGTACTACTCATCTCAATCCTCCATTTCAAAAAGCATCCTCCCACCACTACCCTCTGTCTCCTATGACTAAGCCAGTTCTTCCTCTTACAACTTACCTTTGACTGAAAGTTTCAGTCATCCACCCCAATATTGCTTTGTAGCAAGGAGTCAAATTTAACTTTATAGTGCTCCTGTGAAGCAACTCAAGAAATTTCTATTACATAAAGGCACTATTTAAACACAAGTTGTTTTTCTGATCACAACTTCTCTTTTGCTCCCAGCACCTATACCTTGCTACATTGGATGCAGCCTTTCCACCTTTCCAAACATGGCCTTGCTTCTCATTTATAATTGCAGCCTTCATTGCCCCACATCCACTATTGACCTCCCTTGCTGCCTCCCTATTGTGGGCTTCACCTTTATTATGATGCGGCCTCTCTCTCTTCATCCATGACTGCGTGCTCTGTCCTGTGCCTTTCCAATTGTGACCTGTTACTCCCAGTTGCCATGGAGCCCACCAAGGGAGCCCTGCTGAGGCCTTCAGCCATTGGTTTCCCCTACATGTCTCTGGCCAGGCTGTTAACATGCCTCACTGGTAACTGAGGAATGCATCCAAAAAGTGATGATCAGGTCCTGCTGTTTAGCTCTGCAAACGCCTTCACATTCGCAATTCTGCTGCATTCTTTGGCCTGCATCACACCCTCCCTTCCCTTTGCAGGGCCAATGTCACCTTATTAGAGTGACATGAATTTACTTCCAGCAAGTTGAGTCATAACATGAGAGCCCATGGCATTGGAGATTGTATGTTGGTATGGATAGAGAATTGCCTTATGGGCAGGAAGCAGAGAGTGGGGATAAGGCGTTCTTTTGCAGGTTGGTGATCCATAATCAGTGCTGCTCCTCAGGGATCATTGCTGGGTTTGCAACTGTTCACAATAGATATTAATGACTTGGAGGAAGGAAGCAAGTGTGCTGCAGCCAAATTTGCAGACAACACAAAATAGGTGGAAAGGCATGTTGTGAGAAGGATACAAATATTTTGCAGATAAATTATGTAAGTGAGCAAAATGTTGGTGAATGGAGCGTATAGTGGAAAATATGAAGTTGTTCAGTTTTGGAAGGGAGAATAAAAGAACAGTGTAATATTTAGATGGGAACAAAAAAAACCTGCAGAAAGATACAACACTAAGGATTTGTTCACAGAACAGGTGCAGCACATAATCAGGAAGGCTAAAACTTATTGGCCCTTATTTCAAGGGGGTTGGAAGGTAAAGGTAAGGAAGTCTTACTGCAACTGTACAAGGGACTAGTGAGGCCACATCATGAGTACTGTGAGCAGTTCTGGTCTCCTTATTTAAGAATATATATTATTTCACTGGGGACAATTCAGAGAAGGTTCAGTAAGGAGGGATTGTCTTATGAGCAAAGGCTAAACAGCTTAGGACTCTACTCATTGGCATTTGGCAGAATGAAAGGTGAACCCTTTGAAACATATAGGATTTTTAAATGGCTTGCCAGGGTAAATACTGAGAGGATGTTTCCCTATAAGATAAATTCTAGAACTAGAGGGCATAATCTCAGAAAAAAGAGCATCAGTCTGAAACTGAGATGGAGAGGAATTTCTTCCCTCACAGGGTTGCAAGTCTTTGGAACTCCTTGCCACAAAGAGCTGTGGGGGCAGAGTCCTTGTGTATATTTAAGGCTGAGAGATATAGAGTCTTGATCAGTAGGAAAATCAAGGGTTATTGAGAAAGAGCAGGAAAGTGGGCATGAAGAGTGTCGGATTAGCCATGATCCTGTTGCATGGCAAAGCAGGCTCAGGGGCTGAATGTCCTACTCCTGTAACTATTTCCTCTGGTCTTACGGTCCTGTTTCTCAGCTTTAGTACTTGCAGATTTCAACTCTTTGCATTGGCTGTGTCTGAATTGTAACAGATCAACCTTGAGAATGTCTTTAATTTTATAGTCATGAGCATCAATGTGTAGATCAAGAAGAATATCTTGGTTTTTGTGAGACTGGATAAACTGATCCGTATGTCAGACATGATAATCCTATGTTCCACATCAAAGTCGTACCTTTGCAGATCATTGACCAGTTTGACTGTGTCAGATATGGCCTGCTCCCTACTGTGGATCTGGTTTGAAATGCATGAATTCTGATTATACTGAGATCTGTGCACATTGGCCGTCCTGCCACTGCTGGGACCATTGGTTTCTACAAAATGGAACATTTTGGAAAGGCAAGTTGAGCTTGTGTTTTGGCACTTCAATATGATTCTGCCAATGCACAGAATTTGTGATAAATTATGTGCTTGTAAATGTTCTCTTGTAGTCTGTACCATTGAACACTACTTGATATGTCTTTCAGGATGTGCAGCTATAATATACTGACTCCTGTGTCAATTTTTGCTTTGAGTATGTCATATGATATTAATTGTTGTAAAAGCTCCTGATTACCTTATACCATCAACATGGTATATGAAGTTAACAATGTGGAAAGCTTGATCATTTTCTGAGATTTGCCTTTCACTTGGTAGGCTCTGAACTCCATTGTTGTTTTTGTGTTTGTGCACCTTCTTAACATTTTATGTGCTGTGAGTGTTGTGTTGTACTGTCTTAATGGTCACCTGCACTTTGGTTTGGAATCCAGTTTGCTCCTTGGAGCCAAATTTTCTCTGTGTGTGCTCTCTTCTTGTGATTATCCATCACTTGACCTATAAATTAGAACTGCGTACATTTCTTGAGCCATTATAATTCAATAAAGTGCCCAATGCAGAATGGAGTATGAGACCTTTATCTCTCATGCTATGATATAGAGATGATACTATGAACACATCTCTAAAGGTATACTGAAGTAACTGTGAGACATAACACAACAATGGCTGGTGCTCGAAATTAAGAATAAGTAAGACTAAAGGATGCCATGTCATTTGAACATGGAGCAAGTGCACACTTCCATACTTGTGGGGAACCTCTCCCTTCATTTGGCTTTAACATTTTTGTATCCTTTGTTTCTTTTGGTCTTGGAAAGTATTTTTGAAGGACTCTGGTTGTAGAAATCCTTGCTATATTATTTTTATCCCTTCATTGTGACATTCCTTTTCAATTGTCACAATTCTTTTAATTTTCAACGTCTTCCAATTTTTTTTTATCCACTCATGGGATGTAGATGCCTCTGGCAAGGCTAGCATTTATTCCCCATCCCTAAATGCCCAGAGGGCAGTTAAGAGCCAACCATATAGATATGGATCCAGAGACATATATAAACCAGACCAGGTAAGGATGACAAATTTCCTTCCCTAAAGGATATTAGTGAAGTTTTTCCTGACAATTGACAATGGCTTCATGGTCATCATTAGACCCTTAATTCCAGATTCTTCATTGAATTCAAATTCCACAACCTGTCATGGCAGGATTTGAACCCAGGCCCGCAGAACACGAGCTGAGTTTCCTGAATTAATAGCCTAGTGACGATACCACAAGGCCGTTGTCTCTCCTTTCAACCAGAGACACATGTCTGTTTCAGTGCATTGGGGATAATCTGGTGTAGCAAATCATTTGCCTGTTGTATCGCCTGTCGAATTTCCACTCCATTGATTTCAAAGGAATAATAATGAGATGGGCTTAGTGATAGGCTGGTAAACCCCAGATGGAGACTCCACCTCTCCCAAAGCAGTGAAGATGAGTGTGTGTCCCTGAATAGCTTTCTACAGTCAATCTGAATCTATGCCTAGAGTTCTGATGGTTTATAACAAAGAATTGACTGATGTTAGCACCTGACAGTTTGAGCAATGTTAGACCCATTTAGATAAAACAAAGTACCTGGGCACTGGAAATCTGATGCAAAAACTGAAATTGCTGGAGAAAATCAGCAGGCCTGGCAGCATCTGTGGAGAGAAAGCAGAGTGAATATTTCAGGCAGCTATCAGCACAGCTAACCCATGTTCAGTTATTTACAGTCCCTATTAACATCTCCTCTTCTTCCCTGGCTTACCATTATCCATCTCATTGTCTGCCTAATTGTCTTCCTCTCCCTCTGGGCTGTGTCTCCACCTATCACTCACTTCTTTACCTACCAAACAACAGCCCCCATCCCACACACACACACACACACACACTCTAACATTCACTTCATCTTTTCCCGGCAACCGTTTCTGAAGAAGGGTCTCATCTGATGAAATGTCAGATTTCCTGCTCCTCTGATGGTGCCTGGCCTACTGTGTTCCTTCAGCTCCACACTGTGTTATCTCTGACTCTATCACTCTTTTTACACACGTGACCAGACCTGCTGAATTTCTCGAGCAATTTTAGATTTAGACACATTTAGAGCTTGTTTTAAGATGATGACAAAGATCAAACAAATATGTTTCTATTTCTGGAGATTTCTCTTCAAGGTCCATGTGTTGGTGACTTTTGTAGTCTTGATGACGGCCTGATTAGGTGCATATGGTTCAGAGGATGTGTAATCTGTTAACCCGAGGTTCTGCTTTCAGATATATTTTGTTGCCATTTCGAGATGATATTGTTATTGTTGTTGTTTTCTTGCCAGGTTCTTCGTTGGCCATGCTTGAAGCTGTTGTTAGTCACTGATACTGCTGACATTTCTCCCATTCTGCACATAATTTGTTTCTCTGGGAAATTCGTGTCATGTTGTCTCTGCTTTAAACTCTGACTAATAAGGCATGTTTGCTAAGCTTTTCCTATTTAACGTCTCTGTTCCTGAGAGTAGATATGTGATTTATTTTCAAATTGGCTATTCATATCCAAGCCCCAGACATTGTGTGGTGTGACTGCCAATCAGATAAATTATTTTTAATATAAGGGAAGGTGAAGTCACCATTGTCCCAGAGAATCATAGAATGCTCTCTCATTCGAGAGAGAAGACTGATAGTAACTTCAACCTGTGAGTCAGAATGACTTGAAGTTGAGAAGGTGAGTCCTTCATGTTGACCCAAACTGGTGTGGGAATTGAACTCATGCCGCTTGTGTCACTCTATATCACAAACCGGTCATCCAGCCAACTGACCTGTGAAGGGTTTGACTACCAGGGGCCCCTGTTTTAAAAAGGAAATTAGGAATAAGAAGAGAGAGTGGAACTTTTTCACTGATGTGTGTCATTTTCTTTAGATACAGGACCCAAAACTTCTCATAATATTCTAAATATGGTCTGACCAGAGCCTTATGCAGCCTCAGCAGTACATCCCTGCTCTTGTATTCTACCCCACTTGAAATGAATACTAACATGGCATTTGCCTTCCTAACTACCAACTGAATATACATGTTAACCTTAAGTGAGTCCTGAACAAGTACTCCTAGGTCCCTTTGTGCTTCAGATTTTTGAAGCCTTTCCCCATATAGAAAACTGTTTATGCCTTTATTTTTCTGACAAAGTCTCACCTCAGCAACATATACACAATCAGTTACAATTTTGGGCTCTAATACATGAATAGCATGCATATTTCAGAAACAATTCTATCCAGGCAAAATTGCCATCTCCCAAAAAAAAACTGATAAAATACCCTTCTTCGGTATGGATTATCCAAGACCACTTGCATATAGTATCTTGAGACAGAGGAAAGTTTTTTTTGCGCCAACCCTGCAATTTGCAGAGTTGATAAAACTTCTCATTTACTGATATAAATTCCCCTATTGTATAGATATCCTTTGCAATGGCAATACTGATTTGAAGCTGACAACTTTGAAATCAGGTGGTAATCTTATACCAAGCTGAGGAATTCTAAGCATGGAAGTCACAGTATTTGCTGTCTGCATTGCAGGCTTGTTAGCACCATGGACGAGATCAGCAACTTCCCATCATGCAGTGAGCAGACTCTCCAATCATCCACTATGTCATGTCATCTGGATGAAATTGACCTCATTGCCTCCTGTCATGCAAACACATTGAAGCCAGGTAAAAAATTTTGAAAGATTTTCTTGATGTACTGAGATCTTCAGCAGCATTGAGCCATTGCTTGTTGTCCTCAGTGAAAATGACTGTATAGAAGGGATAACATACTGTATGAAATGGAAGGGATGTGGAAAGTTCATGGCCAAGACCTGTTGATAAATTGTACTTTTTTATTCCCCAAAGTACGAGTGTTTGATACTGCACTGACATTGGCTCTTTAAAGCAAAGATGCTGAATGGGCCTGGTGTCATGACACATAGATTGTCTTGTATAACCATTTATTTCGTGGGTGACAAGTGATGGAGATGAACTATGTTGTTCGAAGTTTGTGATTTAAATCCTCTGTAGCATAGGTGTCACACTGGCAGTGAATGTTCCACTACTGGGCTATAGAAAAAGTAAACTGAAGTCATGATAGGGCATGAAACTAATCTTTTAGTGTGTAAAACCTTACCTGCTCCACATATACTTATTTATTTATACATACCTATTTGTGGAAACCGATTATAAACCATTGGAAATGATTTGGTACAAACCACTGACAAGTGCACCATCTAGAATACAACGATCTCTTGTAAAGCTATGACTTTGCCATCTGCTACAAACTTGGTATTACCTTGAATACAATGAGTCTATTAATAAATCCAAATAAAGCAGCAGAAATTCCATTATATGAGTAGACTGCAGAGACATCAATGTCAAACAGGTGCCTGAAGTCAATTTGATGAGTTTTGGACAGTACCAGTGCAAGTACCAGTGCAAGTAACTCCAGGGAGAAATAGTTCATGATCCATGACTGAAAGCACAATGGCAAGTGATCATTGAAGGATAGCCTGGCACTATATAATAATTACCAGACACTCTCGAATGACTTCGGCTATACAGATATGAACACGGTATTCCAGGAGGTGTGATTTTTAAAGGAAAACAAGTGCTTGTACCTGATGCTCTTCACCAGGATATGTTGCCACAACTACTCCAGGACATATAGGCAGAGTGCAACCAAGTGTCCTGGCATGGAACACTGTGTACTTTACTGGGGATCATCAATGATATAGAGAAGAGAGTGAGAACGTGCAAGGCATGCCAGGGTCAACGACCACAGAAACACAAAGGACCACTTCATCATCACAAGAATCTGTTAGTGCCTTGGTCCAAAATCACAACAGATTAATACACCATACATAGTGATGATTTTCAACCAGTCACAGACAATTTTCCAAATTTGTTTTGCTCCAGTGTCAAGTTGGCCCTAGCTATGAATTCATATTGAATTTGCTGACCCCTGGTTAATGCACTGCATTCCTTCCTCTTGTTTGAAAACATACTATCAAATACCATTCATGGTGTCCTAACTCAGATTCAAAACTGAGGTTTGTGCTTTTCTTGCTTTCAGAGAATGGAGAAACTGTGTTCTAATTATCAGTATTTTTAATATTCAACTGCTGTGAGAGAATATTTGCACTGTTGATGGTAAAATAGTGGAAAAATCATTTTCAATATTCCAACTAAGTGTTGAATATTAAATTAACATATTAAGTTTTCTAAAAAGGCACAATTAAGTTCATCAATCCTTAGAGTGGTTTTGCCGCAAGTCAAAGTTAATCCAGGCTTATTGGAGGAGAAATTGGCTGATTATCAGCAACTGGTGCACTTCAAGATGGCTTTCCTGAAGATCACTTTGAAACTTTGAAACTTATCTCCAGCATACCCAGCACTAAGAAACTTGATTGTTTTTCACAGTTTCCTGGTATTTTGCTGGCCCAGACCCGCATAAAGTTGTCCACCTTAAATTGTAAGGCTGCCTGGGTAAGTGTAGGGTTGGGGGAACTGTGGTCAGAGAGGACAGTTGGAGTTGGAAGAGAAAAGCACTCCTACATTTCTTGGCTTCACATTAAGGTAAAAGAAGGCAGTGAAGCTTGTACAATTCTTAGCACTCTCCAGTGGGTCCATGATTTGCTGGTTAAGCTGCCATAGACATGAAACTTCCAGCATGTGTTACTCTGTTTTTCTTTCTTTCATTGAAGCACCATGGTTCTGAAACAGGGGTCACAGCGACATACAGCATGGAACCAGACTCTTCGATCCAACCATTCTGTGCCGAGCATAATCCCAAACTAAACTAGTTCCACCTGTCTGCTTCTGGCCCATATCCCTCCAAACTTTTCTTATTCATGTGCTTATTTAAGTGTCTTTTAAACGTTGTAACTGCGCCTGCATCCGCCACTTCCTCAGGAAGTTCATTCGACATGTGAACCATCTTCTGTGTAAAAAAATAGGGAAAGGACACTTACCTATCTATACCCCTCACAATTTAATAAACCTGTATTAAAACACCTCTCAACCACTTATGCTCCAAAAATTAGCAAAATCAAAGGGACTAATGCCTGTTTTAGCCTGGGCACTTAGAAATCACAGTCTGCCAAAAATTGGATTTCCAAAACCTATTTCACTCTCAAGAAAACAGGCACAATGGGATTCACCCCTCCAGCAAGCAGTATTTGGTAGTAAAGTGTTAATAATCCTCAAAAAATGCCTTGAATGCATTCTTTTAATAATGCAGCAGAATATCCAATATGAAACGTCTTCAAATATTACTGATACACCCAGATTTAGGAGAGAAGGGAGTTTCATTGTGATATTGCTGCCTAGTCTGATCTGTGTCTTTATACCCTGCTGCTGCAAAGTTCTGAACAAACAAGTGAAATATTTGCGATTACATTTTGTCTGGAAGAATTGGCACAAGTCAAGCCACCTTCTATAGGCACACATCAAACAGAGTGAGACCCATGGAAGAGCACTACAGTTGCTTCCATAATAACAGTGACAGCACTTGGAAAGTAATTACTTTTTTTTAATATGGTATGATTGAGATATGAAGCACTTTCTAATGTCCTGAGGATGTAATACAGCAATTTATAAACACTAGTTCTTTTGCCCACGTTTGAGCAAAAAAATACCAATCTCTAAGAGCTATTTGGAAGAAGATCAGCCAGGCTGCAGGCATTAAAATATTTGAAGAGAATAACTTGCATTAATATCACAGATTATCACCTTGTCAACACATGTCAAAGCACTTTGTGTAAAATGAATTGATTTACATGTGCAGTAGTTGCTGTTAGAGAGGCAAATCTGAATATGTTAAGTTTGAATACAACTTTAGATTGAAAAAGGAACATTGTGGGGACATATCATTGTCATCCAGAATCATCACAATTTCACTTAAATAGTGCCTGTAAAGTTGTAAAATTCACAAACCGACAGTGGAAAAGGACACTAAATAGTAATAAAGTTAAGGGAGATAATGGAAAAACACAGCAGAGTAGAGGTTTTCAAAAAGCTATTGAAGACAGCAAGATGGATAACAAAGCAAAATGGATTAGAAATTTAGTTCCAAATAATGGGCAGGGCATGAATAAAATTTAGTTATGTAATCATCTTGTCCCATACTTGTTTAGTTCATCCTCAAAACCCCACAGACGAAATTTTTTATCATACTTCTGCTTGACTTAAAAGATAGAAACAATTTACATTTATATCACACCATCAGGACCTCAGGATGTTCCAAAGTGTTTTACAGTCAATTAAGTATTTTGAAGTGTAGTCACTCTTGCAATGAACCACGGTATCACATTTGTACACAGAATGGCCCGACAAATGGCAATGATGAGATAATGACCATGTGATTTGTTTTTAGTTATGTTAGTCTTAAGGATAAATCTTTACTAAGTACTCCCTGACTTACAATAAATAGTGCCATAATATCTTAAACCATTGTCCAATAAGGTATTGATAAACATCTCTTCTGAAAGATGGCTCTTCCAACAGTACAGTACTTGCTCAGTACAATATTAGTTTATTGTTAGCTTTTAGTTCAGCCATTGTTGCTTTATCATGTTTCTCTTTGTGAATTCTGTTTCCTGCATTGGCCACTGAGTTAAACTTGTACTTAGAATCCCACGCTGCCTTTGGGACCTAGATGTAAAAATAAACCTTTACTGCCTCCTCAGTCGAGCAGATTAAAATCCCGAACAATCTGTCCCAAGTGGTAACTAAGTAACTCAGGTGATTTTAGCTGTCCACCCATTTCGTTTCAGCCAGGTAGACATGGTTAACATCACCCCTAATACCTCCATAATTTAGTAAGCCCATGGATGTTTCATTGATATTGAATAAAGTTCATGAAGTTTTCATTGATTCTTGGCAGAGGTGCATAATAATCATAGAATCCCTACAGTGTCAAAACAGAGTCATGTCGCCCATTGATTTCACACCAACCCTCCAAAGAGCATCCCATCCTAGACTCTATTGGGCAATTTAGCACGGTCAATCCATCTAACCTGCACATCTTTGGACTGTGGAAAGAAACTGGAGCACCCGGAGGAAACCCACACAGACATGGGGAGAACGTGCAAACTCCACACAGACAGTGACCTAAGGCTGGAATCAAACCCAGGTCCCTGGTGCTGTAAGGCTGCAGTACTAACCAATGTGTCACCACATAAGCATTTAATCATTTAATCTAACTTATCCCAACACTTTTTATACTGTTTCAAAACTGTAGTAAATCTTTAAGAAAGCAGTGTTATTACTATATGCCTGTGAACAGATAAGTAAAACACCTTTCCTGTTAAAATTTGGAAGGATATAATTTAACCCTATATGTACTTATAGCACGCTTAATACAATTTTAAGTTGTTTTTGTAAAGGAACTTCAAAAACAAAGTTAGAATCTATTTGTTCAAATCTTTAACAGTAAATTATGTCATAATTCTTACAAAAGGATGATCTTATGATCGGGTCTTTGTTCATCAAAATGTCCCATTTAAAAGGCTTCATGTCTATTTAGATCACCCTTGTGTTTGTGAGCTTATAGTTTTTAACTGGAGTTGTGTAAAAGGCTATCACTTGAAAATGAAGTGGATGCTTCAGCTATTTCTCTCAGACTCTAATCATAACTAATGCCTGCTTTGTGAGTGTTAAATGTCAGTAAGTAGACGTGTCACCAGTAGTGCAGCTTGGTTTCTTGAAGTAGGCTAATGTGAATTGGCTGCTCTGAAAGCAGCAAGACAAGGAACATTCTGCCTTCAGGCACTCTATTCACAAGCAGCTCACTATACTTACAGACAGCATTCAATGGTAAAACACTAGGTTTGTCTCTCAACTACCCTCTGAAGTAGCTTAGCAATCGTCAAACCAAACAATTAATAACCAGAAATCGTTTGAATTTTACCAGAAATTGGCTAAATGTCATTTACATCAAGCTTTGTGGAGGGTTTCTTTCTGTGATGTCTAGTGAGGTTTTTTTTTGTGCAATCATCCCAAATTGCCTCATTAACAAGGTACAACATCCTTATAAGAACCATCCCTCTCATTTGATGCAAGCTCTTTAGGGATATCTAGCAACCAGATGGAACCTGGTGCCATGGACCCTGAGGCAGCAAATACATGAAGCATGCTCCATTGCAAACTCCAGCACCCTCTAATTCACAATAATCCTTTCGCCCATTCACAATGAAGGTAGAGTGGATGTGTTTAGGCATTCAGTGCTGGTCAAAGACGATTTGCACCAGCTTCAGTGCTTGCAAATCTAACATTGGCAACTTGGTGATGCAGAAGTTAGCGGTACTGATGTAAAAAGACATGAATACTGGTGAAAAGCATCCTGCCACTTGCACAGCTTCGAAGGGTCCTCTGGGAGGATGGGAATTTCGCTTCATTGTATGTCATCTTAGTATTAGGATGGATTTTACTGATGGCAATAAAAAGTTGAATTATTGAGGTAGATTTCAATTGGGAAAGGACTTTTTTAGTTCATTGACAGGATGTGGGCATCACTGACTAGGCAGCATTTATGGCCCATCTCTAACCATCTCGAGGGCAGTTAAGACTTAGCCACATTGCTGTGAGTCTGGAGTCACAGGTAGGCCAGACCAGCTTCAGATGGCACTTTCTTTCCGTATAGGACATCAGTGAACCAGATGGGTTTTTCCCCAGCAATAGAGTTGTGGTCATCATTAGACTCTAAATTCCAGATTTTCTTTCCCCAATCAAATTCAAATTCCACCATCTGCCATGGAGGGATTCAAACCCAGGTCTCCAGAACATAACCTAGATCTCTGGAGTCCAGTGGTAATGCCACTAGGCTACTGCCTCCCCTTGGGGGTTAGAACTTAGCAGGCATCCCCTTTCTGATGTGATGTATGGGCCACTCAGCTGGCACAGCACCTTCCCTGAGTTGGTTCACTTGTTGAGACCAGGGCCATGGACGATCGTTGTTGGTGATATTGTTCTGCTAGTTGGATCGGTCTGACAGGGCCCTCCAGCATATTCCAGACAGAGTGTGCTGCATCATTCAGGTGTGCTGTGCTCTTTCTGAGAGGACTTGGCTGACAAACACTCCATATGAGACCCACTTTTTTGTATGAAGAACATCCTGAGTGCCCTGTCGATGGAGCTCTGTGAATTGGATTCAGCAGCCCAATTAACTTCAGCAGAGTGGGTAGTAGATGTGTTTTTCAGGCAGTGAACCTAGTTTGGGAAAAGTTTGCTTAATTTGTATAGGAGTTTTTTTTTAAACTCACGAGTGCTTTAATAAAACTAAGTTAGAACTGCAGTTCTTTGTTTGTCTCATACAGTAAACGTGTTTTCTGAGTAATCAACAGATCAGTGTCTGTGGGATATTTCACAGGCAACAGCATCATTGTTACCTGGTGCCAAAAGATGTGAGCTGGGTGCAGTAGATAATCATGGATGGTAAAATAGTTGGTGGTTATAATACTAGTATTTGGTTTGCATTATTGGGGAAAAATACGGCTTCTATTCATTTTGTTTGTTTCCACTTTCACTGGCTGTAAATAAAAATTGATGTTTGGAATTGTCTGATTGCTTGCCTGTAAGTGATGTTCCCCTACTAGACAATACCAAGCTGTGGGTCTAGAGTGGGCGCTGGCAGTGGTGACTTAGGGAAAGTGTTCAGATAGACGTAACTAAGGACAGATAAATAGTGTGAACTAATGGTTAAACAGTGGTTAGGATGAGAGAATGAGGTTGTATCTGTGAGGGAGTGCCAGTCATGCCAATTATAGGCTATGAACAACACAGCTTTGTAGTTGCTGTGCCATAATGTTGCCGGTGAGAGGCAACACCGGATTACCAACTCTTGTTCAGGTGCACAACAGCCTTTTAAAAAATGGTGTGCATGTAAAGGAAGTTGATTTTTCAGCAGATATCCAGATTGGCACCTGTTAAAATGGGTACAAAAATGGATGAGAGGGATGCCTTAGGTGTGAAGTCATGATTAATGAGGTGAGTTTCGTTCTTGATGGTAAATTTCATCTTTATTTACCTGCTAATGTTATGAAGGTCTCTTACACATCATCTCTTTTCTCTGTATTATCTACATTTCAGCATAACGTAGTTTAATCCAGATTATTTACATATATTGAAGATAGCAGCCATTATCTGCCTAAGGTATGAAACTGCTGGGTACAGTGTCACCATCATTGATCTTTATTCATTGCTTGTTATTGTTGAGGCAGTTTACAAGATTCTTCTTCAACCCAAAAGCTTCAATTTAGCTCAAAGTCTCTCATGAATGACCTAATCAGATGATTGTTGAAAATTAAGATTCAATTCACCAAACGCTTTACAATGGGGTCCCAATTCTGTTATATCCTTGAAGCATTCTAAAACACATTGGACAAAATTTGCTTCCCACAAACCTCTGTGGGCTTTGGCTACTGGTTTTTCTCTCAATAAATTGCTATCTTTATAAAAGGGTATAATAATCTACTGCAGGAAATGTGGAACTGCAGTCACGTAATTTACAAGATGTGTTTTTTTTAAAAAAATGAACGATTTACTTATTTTCTGGTGACCCTATTCTTCAAGAATTGGGGACATTTCCTACTGAGCCTCCTATGTTTCAATCTCAGATTGTCCAACATTTTGGATTATGTCCTTTACTGTATCATGCACAGTGAGTTTAGAATAGTGAATAGTTTGTGTTCAATTTCTATTTTCTCCACTAGTTTGAAGGCATCCTTTAAGTAGGCAGTATCATGGTGATTTTCCACTTTGGATTGTGAACAGACAGAGATACAGAGTCCAAATATTACTGCAGATGAACAGACGTTGTTTAGTTGAGCTGCTGCCATAGAGCTCAGACTGCAATTGAACTTCTGAACCCTCCTGACTTTTTGATACCCTCGGATTTGTCTCTATCATCATGCTCAATGTCACAGAATCCCTACAGTGTGGAAAGAGGCTATTCAGCCCACTGAGTCTGCACTAACACTCCAAACATCATTCCGGCCCCAACCTTATCCCCAGAACCCCTCATTTACCATGGCTAATCCATCCAACCTGCAAATTCCTGGATACTGTGGAGCAATTTAGCATGGCCAATCCATCTAACCTGCCCATCTTTGGACAGTGGCAGGAAACTGGAACACCTGGTAGAAATGGGCAGAATGTACAAATTTCACACAGTCACCCAAGGCTGGAGTCAAACCTGCAACCCTTGTGCTGTGAGGGAGCATGCTAACCACACGGCCACCATACTATCCACTGGTGGATCCAGTTGTTGTCTCCACTATAGCACCAAGCGCCTGCCCATCAGGTTTCCTCCTGCGGTGAGCTACATTAAATCCAACCCATTTTCTCCTCAAGGTTCAATACGTCTTATATTGGTAACACAAAAGCACACATTTCACATGTGGAAAGTCTGAATTAAAGTCAGAAATTGCAGGATATACGCAGCACATCAGTCAGCAGCTGTGGAGTTGGAACAGAGGTGACATTTCAGGTCAATAATCAGTCATCAGAAACTGAAGCAACATTGACCTGAGACATTAAGTGTACTTCCCTGCCTACAATTCCTGTTATCTGTAGAATGAAACAAAGGTCTGTGCTTGTGAATCTCTTTCAGAATCTTTCTGCAGCTTTATAATTTATTTTCCCATCAGGACTTATCATTTTAGCAGTTAATACTTTAATTATGTACATTCTCCTGCCCTTATTTCTTCCTTGTCTGCTTAAACCTTTTAAAATTTAGCTTTCCAATATGCTATTTCTAACTTCCCCGATGAATAATTTAGGTGCAGGATTTTACATTAACTTTCTACTTCCATATGGTCTTTATTTAATTTGCACTTTTTTATTCTTCTGCTTAGTGTTTCTATTCTACTATACAGTCCTGGGTTATCCTTCACTATTCCTGAGTATCTATGGATGACTTGTCTCAACTAAGCATTTGTGTTTAAGGGACACCAATGATTCTGGTTCAAATAATAATTTGGAAATGATTAAACTGTTCATTTGGAAGTCCCTGCCAAATCCAAAATAGGTGAGAAGTCGAAAGAAAAGCAGTAGTGTATATTAGGTAAAGATTAGTTTATCCAGTGAATGACTGAGTGTACTGACAATCTATTTCCCTGTTCTGTGTCGAGTTACATGATATCAGCCAGGGATCCTAATCTAGTAGAAGGGGAACAAATATGTCGACAATGAGTTTGTACAGGATGAAGTAACTCTGATGTCAAGAGTCACATGCCATTGAGACTTTGTGGAGATGGGAATTTAAGAACTGTACTAGTAAGCTTTAACGAGTATCAAGTACATTAGGTTATAAATAAAGCATTTATTGGAACTTTTGAGAGACATTTAGATTTTACAGACTGGAACGAGGCCCTTCAGCCCATTGTGTCCAAACTGTCAGACAATCATCATTCTTGGAAAGGAGTCATTGGAAAACTAAACCAGAATTGAAGCACCTACAATTCTTTTTTAAGAATACAGTTTATTCTCAGAATGTTTTCATTAATGTTACTTCCACTATCAGACTCTTTACATTGGAATGACAAGAATTGTTTCACAGTGTGAAGTGACAGAGTCTATTTGCTGTTAGTTTTAAAAAGCAAAGACTGAGGGTCAGCCAAATGATGGTCTTTAATATCATGAAAGTTTGATAGTTTGAAATTGACAAGATGTTTCCTTGCTGGAAGACAAGAACTAGGAGCCGGTAATACAATAGTTGTTAAACCTAATAGGCAATTCAGGAGAAACTTATTCACTTAGAGAGTAGTTAGAATATCAAACTTGGTAGGAGTAGCTGAGGTAAATAACATAGCTGGATTCAGTAAGTCTTGATAAACACAAGATGGATAGAGAAATAGAAGAAAATGTTGATTGAGTTACATGAAGAGAAGTAGGAGGAGGCTTCTGTCAAGCATAAATATTAAGATCAATCTGCCAAAATGAAGGGCCTGTTCTTGTGCTGCAAATACGATGCAAGATATTTAAATTCGATTTAATTTCTTGCAAGAGTTTTGCGGAAAGGACAGAAGACTGGATCACTGTCTAACTGCTAAACATTTAACAGAAGTATGCAGTCATTGAGAGAGCATTATGAATGCTAGGACACAACTCAGCAGTATTGACTGCAATCAGATGTAATTGCATTTTTATTTAAATCACTAATGATGCCACATTTAGAATAGAGGGATACATTGTCAACTTCCACCCAGGCACCTTTCTGCCATTGGCGATTTCTCACTTATTGTAGAAACTTAAATTTATAGGAATGAAAAGCTACAGCTTTTCCGATAAATGGCCCAGATGCAACATCAGGTTTACACCCAGGTGGCAAATTCGAATTCAAATCGAAGGGTGTGAGTATACTGTCTTCAAAAGGACATCAGAGAGTGTCTAGGGAAAAAAGTTGAACTTATTTTTTGAGATGCAAACAATCAGGTCCCAGAGACTTAGCAACTTTCAGGCCATTAATTTCTCCTGTACAAAGTTCTTACTACTACTAAGGTCCTTCAACTCCGCAATCTCCTGAGGGACTTAGATCTCTACTTTTACGGATTTCCTTTATCTTCTTCAGTGAAGACAGACACAAAGAAATCATTCAGCTTCTCCAACATTTCTCTATTCTATATATATATAGATTCTCCTGACTTTGCCTAAAATAAACTCATATTCTTTTGAGTCAAATATTTCTTTTTTACATAACTATAGAATATTTTACAGTCCATTGTTATGTTTTTTGCCAGACTGCGTTTATATTCTATTCTTCTTTTCCTTATTGGTTACTTTTTCCTGATTTGCTGTTTCCTAAAAACTTCTAGAAACAATATTCCTAAAACTAGTTGCATGATTAATGCATCATTTGTAAAGACCTCTCTTTAAATTACATGTTTACAGTGAAACAAAACACTGTATCATGAAGGTAAAGAAACATTGAGAAATACTTTTGGAAATCTTGACTTAATTGTATTTTATTTGACCTACTTTTGTTTGAACTGAGTAGTTTTTTTGAAAAGGTTAAATGTACAGGGCTATGGGGAAAATACAAGGGAGAGGGACTAATTAGAGAATGGCTTCAAAGAACATAGACACAATGGGCTGATTGGCCTCCAGCAAAGGCCAAGATGTACACCTTTTTGATCACCTTGAAAAGGATGATCTCAGTGATGTCTCTGTATAAAACCTCCCTGCCTGCGGATGGCCCTTATGATGGCCCAGCAAATAAAGGTAGATTGACCACCCTATGTCATGGCAATGCCTGTTGTGATTAAATATGTGAGGTGTCATTCATAAAAGAAAAATGGCTCAATTTTGTGTCAGACTGTCCTTGTTGTTGATGATGTTTGTGCCATACAGCTTTGCAGAAGTGGTTATGTCCCTCCCCGGCTGTCATCCTAAGCAATGAGGTTGCACCCCTCTCCATGGATCTGTACTCACCTTACATTTGACCTTATCTCAAATTCCCATGTGTCTTTACAGCAATCTGTATGGTGGCAAAATCTGGAATAAATGAGGGGAGGCAAGGGTGGGTGACTGGCAGCGGTTGTGGTGGAAGGAGGGTATGATATCCTGATATTATATGATATCATGATATTTTTAACAGCAAGCCAGAGAATACCCACACCACTGTACACAAGGACACATAGAATATACAGCATCAAAGCAGGATGTTTAACCCAGCCAGTCCAAGCTTCATTTAAGTGTCTTCTTGCCTTCCCGCATCTAACTCTACCAGTGTAACTCTCACTTACCCCTTAAGTCTTGCCTAATCTTCCTTTTATGTGAACTGTGCTATTCCTCTCAGCCTCTCCCTGTGGTACTGCACTTCACATTCTCACAAGTCTATAGGTAAAGAAATTTCTTATGCATTCCCCCCTGTTGGATTTTTTGGTGACTGCATTATATTGATGGTCTCAAGTTTTACCTTCCTCTGCAAATAGATACTGTTAAAATATTTCAATCAAAACTTTTCCAACTTTTAAAGACCTCAATTAGGTTACTTCTGAACCTCCACTTTTCAAGGGAAGAGATACAGCCTGCTTTTCCTGCATTTCTGGTGTAGTACTTACAAATCTCTGCTTTGTTCTCTCCTGTGCTTCTACATCATTTTTATAGCACAGTAACCGGAGTTGTATGCAGAACAAGGTTCAATGGAGGTTTAGCACAATTCTTTCCTTCACAATTATATCCTAGAAATAAATACATAACAAAATGCACAAATTCCATTGAAACCATCACATATTGTGACATGGTATATCAGACTGCAAATATGCGCTATGCATGAAATGGGTTGTTAAATAGTCAAAAAAATGAAAGGAAATTAATTTCTAACTATGAGCATTATTGTCCAAGTGATTTGGGAAATGTTCTAGTCGTTAGCTGAGAGTAAAACACAGGACCTGTGTCATGTAACTGATTTTCCCCGAGAGACTCCATCAGTAGCTGAAGCTAACAAGCACGCATACTAATGCCAGATCAGCCCAGAAGCAACAGACTGACACATTCATCAGCCAACTACAAACACGTCAGCCTGTTATCGCCTTGGCAGCCATTTGACACTGACTCAAGTCAGTTACTAGTAGACTAAGTTTCTTAGGTCTCACTCTGCTCCAGTCACAGACTGCAAATAATTGAGACGCACTCTGCCCCAACTTAATCACCTCTACACTTATTACTCTGGTGGATGGGGACAGACTTCAAGTTATTACGGTATAACTGAGGATGACCAATGCCATGACAGATTCATCAAAAAGTATTGTCCGACACAAAGCCATTTCAAGGGTAGAGAAGATGTTACATTAATATCAAAGTTCTATTATTAAGTGGGAAGTTCTTTCATTCAAAAACTTCTCAAAAGTGCCAGTCATGGGTAACGGGTAGCCATTAGACCATTCAATTAAATGCAGGGCGTTGTACCTTAGAAAGAATAGATTTCCTTTAGGAGGAGTGGAGCATAGTCTTCTCAGAATGCTGCCAATTTTCCAAGAACTAACTTGCAGGTTAGGAACTGCAAGTGTGGTGAGGCAGGTTCAAGTGAGTCATCCAAACGTTTATCTAAATAGTGTCAAGCTTCTTGAGTCTTGTTGGAGCAGAACTATTCTTGACTGGTGATCATGGATAGTTTTGTGGAGACAGGTCAGTTACTTGCTGCAGGATTCCTAGCTTCTGACCTGCTCTTACAGTACTTATACTTAACCAGTTCAGCTTCTGGTTAATGGTATCCCCCAGAATCCTGATATTGTGGTATTTAGTGTTGGTAATTCCATTGAATGTCTGCGGGTGATAGTCAGATTCTCTCCTGTTTGAGACGGTCATTGTTTGGCATGCATGTAGCACAAATCATACTTGCCACCTGTCAGCCTAAACCTGGATATTGTCCAGGTCTTGCTACATTTGGATGTGGACTGCTTCAGTGACTGAGGAGTTGTGAGTACTGCTGAGCATTGTGTAGTCATCAGTGCACAACCCCACTTCTGATCTAATGAGAGAAGGAAAGGTCATGGATGAAGCAACTAAAAATGGTTATGCCTAGGACGCTACGCTGAGGAACTCTTGGAACTGAAATGACTGACCTCCAATAACTACAACCATAAGATATGACTCCAGCCAGCAGAAAGTTTTCCTCCTGATTCCTATTGATTCTAGTTTTGCTCAGGCTACATGGAGTCAAATGCACCCTTGATATCAAGGCCAATCAGTCTCATCTCACCTCTGGAATTCAGCTCTTTTGTCCATGTTTGAACAAGGCTGTAACAAGGGAAGGAGCTGAGTGGCCCTGGTGGAACCCAAACTGAACATCAAAGAGCAGGTTATTGCTCATCACGTTTACCTCGATAGCACTGTTGATGACGCTTTCCGAATCTTTACTGATAATTGAGAATAGGCTTACGGATTGGTAATTGGCTGGGTTGTAATTGTCCTTTTTTTTTGTGTACAGGGCATATTTGGGTATGTTTCAACATTGTTGGGTAGATGCTATTGTTACAGCTGTACTGGAACAGTTTGGCTAGAGGTGTGGCATGTTCGGCAGTGCAAGGTTTTAATACTATTGCAGGAATGTTGTCAGGGTCCATAGCTTGTAGAGTATCCAGTACTTCCAGCCATTTTATGGTATCCCATGGAATGAATGGAATTGCCTAAAGACTGGCATCCATGATACTCTGGACCTCTGCTGGAGGCTGAGATGGATTATCCATTTGGTGCTTCTGACTGAGCTTGTTGCAAATGCTTCAGACTTTTGTTTATACTGTTGTGCTGGGATTCCCCCATCATTGAGGATGATATTGGAAACTATTCCTCCAGTGAGCTGGTTAATTGCCCACCACCATTCACAACTTGTTGAGGAAGTACTGCAGAACTTTGATCTGATCTTGTGGCTATGGAATCACCTATCTCTGTGTATCACTTGTTGCTCGGCATGCAAGTAGTCCAGCTTTGTAGTTCACTTCTTTTTTTTTGACGTGCCTAGTGCTGGTCTTGGCATACCCTCCTGCGCCCTTCACTGATCCCCTGGCTTGATGGTAATTGTAGAGTGGGGGATGACGTTGACTGTGAGATTGCTGATGGTAAACAAAAACAAAAATTGCTGGAAAACTCAGTAGGTCTAGCAGCATCTGTGAAGAAAAAGCTGAATTAATGTTTTAGCTCCAGTGACTCTTCTTTCCAGCATCCATACTTCATTTTGTTTTTTGTTCAGGTTGCAGGCTGTATTGGAATATGAGTCTGCTGTTGCAGATGGCCCTAAGGCTGCGTGGTTCTGAGGTGCTAAATCTGTTCTGAATCTATCCCATTTAACACATTGATAGTGCCACACAACATGATCGAGAGTATCTGCTATGTGAAGACAGGACATCAACTTCATAAGGACCGTGTGGTGGTCGCTCTTTTTGATACTGTCATGGACTGATGCATCTGTGACAGGCACTTTAGTGAGGATGAGATCTAATATGTTTTTCCCTTATTGTTTCCCTTACCAGACAGGGTTTGCAGCAAAGATAACAAGGCGTGGGGCTGGATGAACACAGCAGGCCAAGCAGCATCATAGGAGCAGGTTTGCAGCAATATTCTTTTGCAATGGACCAGCTCGGTTAGTAATGGACCTGCTGAGACATTCTTGGCAGTGGATGTTGAAATCACCCATCCAGAGTACATTCTGCACCCTTTCCACCCTCAGTGCTTTGTCTAAATGTTATTCAGCATGGAGAAGTGCTGAATCTTCAGCTGAGGTGAGTGCAGAACATGATAGTCAGCAGAATATTTCCTTACCCATGTTCGACTTTATGGCATGAGACTTTATAGGGTCCAGAGTCAATGTGGAACACTCCTAAGGGATCTCCTTCCTGACTGTTTATCAATGTGTTAACTCCTTTATTGGGCCTCTCCCACTTGTTGGACAGAACATACTCAGGAACGGTGGTGGTGTAGTGTGAGGTATTGTGTGTAAGTTATGATTCATGAGTGTAATTAGTCTGTGAGCTAGCTTTCCCGAATGTGGCACCAGCCTCCAAGTGTTGACAAGGAAGACTGTGTAGGGTCAACAGGGCTGAGCCTACCACTGTCATTTCTAGTGCCAATGTTGCTGCCAGGTGGTCAATCCAGTTTCAGTCCATTTTGGGATAGCTCAACACTTTGTTACCTCAGCCCATATTGGGGATGTTTTAGTGATTCAGACAGCTGAATTGTGTGCCAGGCCATTTCTGAAGGCAGTTATAAGTTAAGTGCATTTCTGCGGATCTGTAGTCATATGTAACCTGTGTAAGTTTTCCATTCCTAATGGATTTTGGTGAACTTGTGTGTTTTTTTAAAATCAAAAGTTTTACAGTCGTCATTAGACTTTTATTTTATTGTATAACTCTATTGAAGTCAAATCCCACCACCTGCTATGGTAGGATTTGAACCTGGGTCACTGGGTTATTAACTCAGCAACAATATCACTGTGTGCATCACTTTGTTAATTGACAAATTATGGGTTTCATTTGAGCTAGGGGTGGGTACCCCCAATAGTCTACCATTTTTACCCCTTTCCCCTTGCCTTCTAGCCCACTTCAGCCGAGGGTGGCACAGAAGTCCATCCAATCACGTTCTTATGTTTCAGTTGGCCATCCAATTTGTGCACCGTTGCAGTGGGATTGCTTCAATTAATTTTATAACAGCTTTACACTTTTAAGAGGGGTTATGGTAACATTATTCAGCAGCAGGTTTATCTGAGTAACTACTTGAGCTGTTTAACTTTTAACACATCCCAGCTCCAAGATAGTCCTATGAATAAATTTCTCCTGTGGAAAAGAAAACAAAAAAAAAACTCAGTGCAAGAAAGTAATCAAGTTCACAAGGTTGCAATTTTTCTTCAATTGCAAATCTATGCTGTAAGTCAGACAGGGAACAAATGGTTAAGTGGAAGGGCATCTATAGTTGTCCTTCATATTGAAGATGACACTATCACCAGAAGTGTCTCAGGTTCAATAATGCATCTGCTGGACTAATTCTCACAAGAGTTGCACTGTAGGATAAGTGCAAGAGTCAATGTTTTTTATTTCTGAAGCATGTGACATGCACTTCTGGTGATCAGTTAAGTTAATGCTGGATAGGGACTTTTGCAGGAAAAGCGTTCTAACCATTCAGTACAGCTCTAACATTGCCACAGTCTTATTAAAGCACTATCCAATTACATGTGTTTCAGTGAAAGTCACTGCTTCTTATGTAAAATGGAACCTTCTTTTCGGGTCAATTTCAAACAGTTTTATTAAATTAATTGAACTTACAGATGAAAGCCTGAATATGCCAATGCTGTAGAAATAAAAGGTATATCACATTCTGGTGATGTCCCTGTTGGATTCCTTTCTTAATGTAGCACTGGTTCCATGTGCAAAAGTGGCAAATTACTGTAGATTGAAAGGGCTACAAGCAGATAAAACATGTGTCACCAAATTATCTGGGTCATGATTTGGTGTTGTAGTTTGAGGGAGGATTTTAGGTAGTACTTCACCTTTTAGTTGTCCTACAAATCCTGCTCCTGAAAATCTAAGCTGACTCTCCGTTGCAGTACTGAGGGAGGGTTGCATTCCTGGTGGTGCTGTCTTTCAGTGAAATATTAAACCAAGGCCATGGCTGTGATCTGTAAAATATCCTGTGGCACTATTTAGAAGGGCAGGGGAGCTAGCTCTAGTGTCTCAACATCACAAAACACAAGAGAATCTTTTCATTATCATATTGATCTCTGTTTCACCTTTGCTTTACATGAAAGGCTGCTGTTTCTCCGACATTACAATAGTGATTGTATTTCGAAAGCACTTCATTGGCAGTAAAGCACTTATAAGTCCTGAGATCATGAAAGAAAACACATGAATGCAAGTCTTTCCTCAAATAGTCTTAAAGTGTCCATTATGTTGACCTGTTACATCTTCAATTCTGCAGGTCCTCAGAACATAACAGCCATATTCACAGACCATATCAATGTCTTCCTTGAAATATCGGCTTATGCTCTGCACTCAAACCTGCAGCAGGGTTTCAATCCACATTGCCACTTCAGATAACAATGCTACAAATTGAACTGCCTGTTGTATGATGTTGTTTTTGCCATTACAGTAACATTGCAAATGTAAGCGTAAAGGACCTGCTAGTGATGATAGAAGTATGGTCGAAATCCTATGTTTATATACATCGATAGGGCAGAGCATGAAGACCTCTGAAAAAAAAAGATTTCCAGCCAGTGCATTAAATGATTGCTGTAAGTAAATTTAGAGATGTGCAGTACTGGTGCAGCTATATGTGTTGCATTGCCTCCCTGTTGATCATATTCTACAAGGGGAAATGTGCCAGATTTCAGCTGAGAGAACAGGAACATGATATGAATTCCAGATTTTCCATGAGGTCACTTGATAATTGGCCACCAAGAGATGCAACATCATGTGATGTTTCTTTCATGTTCTGGTGGCACTGTGGTTAGCACTGCTGCCTTACGTGCCAGGGACCCAGGTTTGATTCCAGTCTTAGGTATCTGTCTGTGTGGAGTTTGCATGTTCATCCTCTGTCTGCATGGGTTTCTGCCGGGTGCTCCAGTTTCCTCCCACAGTCCAGAGATGTGCAGGTTAGGTGGGGTGGCCATGCTAAATTTCCCCGTAGTGTCCAGGGGTGTGTAGGTTAGGTGGATTAGCCCTGGAAAATGCAGGGTTGTGGGGATAGTGTGGGGGTGTGGGGTGTGGATTGGTCTTTGGAGAGTCAGTGCAGACTTGATGGACCAAATGGCCTTTAGCTGCACTGTATGGCTTGTGTGATTCCTCCTTCACACCCATCCTGCACAGACTTGCAAATTACAGCTTCCAGCCAGGCTGGACATTCGTTACACTGGTTGCAAAAGAAAGCACAAACGTAGCTATTCCTTTTCATAGTTGGATGTAATTAATGTGAAGTAGGAATATCAGAAAAGGAGTAGATCATTGAGCCTGTTCCACAATATTCTTTTCGATCGTGGCAATACATACCTCAACTCCATTGACTACTTTATTTGATATAACTGTGGTTAACCCCACCTAAGTTATAAAAAATTAATAGTAACCTTCTTGGGAAGTGTTTTGGATTACACTAGTATTTTAGTGAAAAATGTTTCTTGATATCACTCCTAACTATACAAAGTCTAATTTTAATATTATACTCCCTTGTTCTGGAAAACTGCAAAAAGTTAAATAGTTTTTTTTAAAAACTGCTGAATTTATTTACATGGATCCAACTAAATTAATCTTAAACACCACAATTTTAGCAGCGTTCAATTTTTTATTATGTTCAAGGGAATACAAACCTACTTTAACATGGAGTTAAAGTTTTGGAGATAGTAGGAACTGCAGATGCTGGAGAATCTGAGATATTTTCTGAAGAAGAGTCAAGGCCCGAAACGTCAGCCTTCCTGCTCCTCTGATGCTGATTGGCCTGCTGTGTTCATCCAGCTCTACACCTTGTTATCTCTTAACATGGACACTATTCTGGTAAGTCTGCTCTATATTGCTTAAGGTCAGTGCCCAAAACTGAACCTAACACTCCAGATGTAGTCTGACCAAGACTTTGTACAGCTCTCTACATCACCTCCTCACTTTTCTGTTTTTCAAAGCGCTTGTGATAAAGGCCAACAGTCAGAACATGAGTAAGTCATTCTCACGACAGCCTGCCCTTTCCCTTGTGCTAGTGGCTTCCAGGATCCTGGCAAAGGTGTGTTTGAAATGCAGCCCAGCTCCAGCAGGCAACCATATGCTGCTCTATAAGAACGCCAGCTATGCCCGTCATAGCACAGAGCTTCTTTAACTACAACCATTATATCTCCACTACTCTCGGGGAAGAGAGTTACACGATACAATAAAGCAAAGAGACAAACAAACATAGTGAATTTGGACATTAGAAATGTAATATAAGAGAAAGAATAAAGAAATTGAATATATTTTCTTGGAAAGTGTAGATTGGAGCTAATTAAGGCTTCAAGCTTAAGAATGAATTGACAACAGTTTTTAAGACAGATGTACAAAGAACAGTAGCAGAGGAACAAGTCTTCAGCCCAGCAAGACAGCACCGACACTTGATGCCTTTCTAAACTAAAAACTTTCTAAACTAAACAAACCTTTTGCTTCTATGCAGTCCATATCCCTCTATTCCCTGCCTATTCTTATATCTCTAAAGAAGCCTTCTAAAAGTTGTTGTTGTATCTGCCTGCACCACCTCCTCTGGTAGTGCATTCCAGACACTTAACACACTCTGTGGAAAAAAACTTGCCTCCCACATCTCCATTAAACTTGCCCCTATTTACCCTAAACCTATGTCCCTTACCAATTGACATTTCTATCTGGGCAAAAGACTCCAAATATCTATTCTATCCATGCCTCTCATAATATGTTAACTTCTATCAGGTCACCCCTCATCCTTCAACATTCAAGTGAAACAAACCAAATTTGTCCAATCTCTCCCAGCAGTTAATACTCTGCAAACCAGACAACAAGTTGTTAAATCATTTCTGTACCCTCTCCAAAGCAGCCACATCCTTCTTGTAATGTGGCAACCAGAACTGTACACAATATTCCAAATGTGGCCTACCTAAAGTTTGATGCAGCTGCAACATGACTTGCCAATTTTTATACAGTGTCCTGGTGGTTGAAGGCAAGCATGGCCTATGTCTTCTTGACCACTTTATCCACTTGTGTTGCCACTTTCAGGGAACTGTTGACCTGTAAGCCTATAACCCTCCATATGTTGATGCAACTAATCGTTCTGCCATTTACCTCCCGCACTAGATCTTCCAAAATGCATCACCTGGCAAAACTCCCTCTACCATTTATCTGTCATGTCTACAGATTATCTATATCCTCCAGTATCCCCTAGAAATCCTCCTCACTATCCACAGCTCCCCAATCTTTGTGTCATCTGCAAACTTACTAATCAGGCCACCTAGATTCTCCTCCAAATCATTTATAAATATTACAAACAACAGATGTTCCAGCACTGCGGAACACCACTGGTCACAGATGTCCCGTCAGAAAAAACCCTTCCACCGCAACTCTCTGTCTCCTATGACTAAGCCAGTTTTGCATCCATCTTACCAGCTCACTGCGGATCCCATGTGACTTCACCTTTTGTATCAGCTTGGTATGAGTGACCTTGTCAAAGGCCTTGCTAAAGTCCATGTGGACAACATCTACCATCCTTTACTCATCAATTATCTTAGTCATTTCCTCAAAACACTTAATCATGTTTGTGAGACCTGACCTTCCCACACAAAGTCATGCTGCCTATTGCTGAGAAGTTGATATCTTTCCAAATGCAAGTAAATCCTAATCCCAAGAATCTTTACCAATAATTTGCCTACCACTGATGTAAGACTCACTGGCGTGTAATTTCCTGAATTATCCCTGTTGCCCTTCTTAAACAAAGGAACGATCTTGGCTATTCTCTAGTCTTTTAGGATCTTAACTGTGGCTAAAGAGGATGCAAAGATTTTGTGAGGCCCCAACAATTTCCCACCTGCCTCGGTCAGTATTCTAGGATGGATCCCATCAGGTCTTGGGGACTGGTCTACCTTAATGCTTTTTAAAACACCCAACACCACCTCCTTTTTGATATCAACCTGCCCCAGAGTATTGACACATCTTTCCTGAGTCTCACCATCCACCTTATCCTTCTCCTTTGTGAATACTGAAGCAAAGTATTCTTTAAGGTCCTCCCCCAATTCCTCCGGCTTCATGCATAAATTTCCTTCTCTGATCTTGAGTGGACCTACCCTTTCCCTAACTACCCCTTTGCTCCTTATATACATTTCAAACAGCTTGGGCTTTTCCTTAATCCTGTTTGCCAAAGACATTTCATTGCACCTTTTAGCCCTCCTGACACCCTTGTTTTTCTCCTGCTATCTTTGTATTCTTTGGGGACTCTTGTCTGTCTTTAGTTTCCTAAACCGTTTTTCTTTTTGACTAAGCTCTCAATTTCTGTTATCGACTGAGGAACCCGAATGTTACCAATCTTATCCTTCATTTTCACAGGAACATGTTGGTCTCGAACTCCACTCACTTGTCTTGGAAAGATTCCCACATGCCAGTTGTAGATTTATCCTCAAACAGCTGCTCCCAATCTACATTCCTCAGTTCCTGCTGCATATTGTGGTAGTTAGCCTTCCCCCGAATGAGTACTTTCATCTGAGGACTACTCTTGTCTTGATTAATAAGTAACTTAAAATTTGCAGAACAGTGCTCTCCCACTGAAACTTTGATCACCTGGTTGGGCTCATTCCCCAATTCTAGATCTAATATAGCCCTTCCCTAGTTGGACAATTAAAAAATTGTTTCAAAAGCCCCATTCTGAACTCATCTAATAAATTCTACCCCATCTAAGCCCCTGGCATTAAGTGAGTCCTATTTAATACAGGGGAAGTTAAAATCAACCAACACAACTTTTCACAACTTTTTTATAATCTGTCTACATATCTGTTCCTTTATCACCTGCTGGCTGTTGGGAGGCCTGTAGTACAACCACATCAAAGTAACTGCACCCTTCTTCTTTCTGACCTCTACCCATATGGCCTCACTGGATGAGCCCTCAAAGGTGTCCTCTCTCAGTACAGCTCTGATATTCTCCCCTATCAGCACTACAAATCCCTCACTTCTTTTACATCCCTCTGTATCACGCCTGAAACATAAAGATCCTAGATTGTTAAGCTGCCAGCCTTGTCTCTCTCTTAACCAAGTCTCTGTAATGCAACATGGTGGCTTAATGGTTAGCACTGCTGTCTCACAGCACTAGGGGCCTGGGTGCGATTCCACCCTTGGGTGACTGTCTGTGTGGAGTTTGCACATTCTCCCTGTGTCTGCATGGGTTTCCTCCCACAGTCCAAAGATGTGCAGGCTAGGTGGATTGGCCATGGTAAAATTGCCCATACTGTTCAGGGATGTGTAGATTAGGTGGGTTAGAGAGGGATAGGTCTGGGTGGGATTCTCTGAGGGTCATTGTGGATTTGTTGGGTTGAAGTGCCTGTTTCCACACTGTAGGGATTCTATTCTATGGAATAATAGTTATATGTATTAATCCCAGCTCTAAAATCATCTGCCTTACCTGTTTTACTCCTCGCATTAAAACAAATACACTTCACACTGCCTGTCCCATGTACTCAATAACCTCCACTTGTCTGTTCTTCCTCTTAATCTTACTACCTTAGTCTCTGAGTCCTCCAAGGTCATTTTGCTTGCTGACCTGCTGCTCTGCTTCCTGCCCTCCTGCCAGACTTTATATAGTAAAGGGTGAGAAACAAGAGATTGAAATAATCTGCAGATATTGGCCACCAGAGAAGTGCTGTAGATTGCATACTGATCCCTTTCCCATGGCCAACTATCCAGGAAATGTTCAACAACTTGCCAAATACTGCTCAATCCCTGCAGTTGCTGTTTTTCTCTCTTCCACAATAATGCTGTTGTTAATTCTCACAAAACAAGATGAATTATTTGAGCGTTACAAGGCATTGATAAAAATGCAATTTTTTTGCTTTCCACTTCACACATAACAAACAATGCTCTGAGAGAGGGCAGCACTGTTGGAGTTGCTGTCTTTCAAATTAAAATAAAGTCTCACCTAGCTTTTTTTAGTGGATATAAAAGATCACCTGGCAACATTCCACAATGAGCAGGACAGCTCTCCTGGTGTCTTGGTCAATACTTATCTCTCAACCAGCATTGCTAAAACAAATAATCTGGCTACTTCTTTCACTTCTGAGTCCTTGCTGTGTCCAAATTATGATGTTTCCCTACTTTACAACAATGAATACACTTTAAAGTACTTCATTAACTGTGAAACATTTGCAACACCCTGAGGTTGCAAAGGTCACTTTACAAATACAATGTTTTTCCTTATCATCAATGACTGTCATTTCATGCACTCAGGAGAATAGAAGCTGAGCCAACAGTATTTAACTGTGAGGCAGCCACCATTAGAGCAATCTAACACTGAACGCCAAGGGAAATTACAAGTAGAAAATAAAATGTTAAAGTGTCTAAAAGAGACCTTGTAATATTTGTCAAAGGAACAGGAACATCAGTGGGACAATGACTTGCCTCCTAGCTCCCCAACAAGGCAAAAGCCAGGAGTGTGATAGAATATGCTTCTCTTGCTTGGATGAGCGTTGTTTCTTCGGCACTCTCTTCCCCAGAGAATAATGAAGACAGTGTTCCAGAAACTTGCAACCATCCAGGTAAAAAGCAGCCTGCTCAATCACCACCCTTATCCATCACTTTAAACAGCCGCTCCAGTGGCTGCTGTATATACCATCCATAAGTTGCACTCCAGCAACACACCAAGGCTTTTACAACGGCTACCAATAAACCAGCGAATGAACGTGGGAACACCACCATCTCCGAGTTCTTCTCTGAGTCATAATTCATCATGATTTGGAAATAAATCTGCATTCCTTCACAGACTCTGTGAAAGTGCTGGATTCACGAGTCAACCTAGTCCCACTTTGTCACTTTTACTCCATAGCCTTTAGTTTATGACACATCAAATGCCGATCTAAATCTAATACTCATATTTTCACAAATGCTTCAATCTATCCAAATGTGGATGATGTTAACAGAGGAGCTGACGATTTGTTTGAATCATTTTTTTTTTTAAACACAAACTTAATGAAATACCCCGAGTCATAGTTACGATGATTCACTTTGGTTTACTTCAAGTGGCACATTTCCATAGACTATTCTGAAATAGTACACATGCTATGCCTCTCCACACCATATGCTTGCCTTTTTCTACAACAATTACTCCAACATCTTCTGAGCTTTGCACCTTACAGAAACTCTCCTTACCCGTCTCTGAACAAGTAACTGTCAGGATTCATTTTGTCAAGCTTAGACTCCACCCATGCTTTTTAGTTAAAATTGATTATTCACCCAGAAACAGAATTCACCAGCACAACTTAGCAGTTACCCCTACTGAGTTCAGGGGAATGACAGTGTAAAATAAAATAATTTCTTTTCTTCATTTTCGATTCTTAAGTACTTTAATCAAAATATTGCTAAGTCTACTCATCTCTGAAGTATGGATACTGGGATACTTTCTAATCAACCTGTTCAGAGATGTTGTCATACACCTGTGCAGCAGATAGAACTTGAACCTGGGTCTCCTGGTCTAAAGGCAGGGACAATATCCCTGTACTACAAGAGTGCTAAGTGTAACAATCTGGCTGTTTGGTGTCAATGCTGGACACCAGCAGCCATTATAACAGGCACAATTTACACAATAAATATGAGAACTGTGACATATGGCAAGATCATATCTGGTCATCTGTTGTTAAATAAATTTACACGATTGGTAAATTTGAACTATCATGAAAATGCGATGAGAAAGTTTCTGAGGGACACAGGATAGGTCAATTTTGCAACCAAAACAAAACATTTACTTTAAAAAGGATTGTAACATTCTGTCACTGAAAGCCTTCCAAACAGTTCACGCATTTTCCAAAATTCACAGAGCTTGGCATGGGAAGACCTGGGTTGGTCAAATCTCCAACCTGGCACTCCTGAGCTTTCTACTACTTTGCGTCTCTGGCATTTTAGCCAGAGTGGTACGAACGAATTGTTGATTTCTGCTGAATGAGATGTTCTGCAGAACATGCAACCTTGGCTTTCTTTGCTCGATTTCTAGGTACTGGCTGTCCTTAAGATGGGTGACTGGTATTTATTTCCTGTTGCTATTACCCTCTTTGGCTGTCTGCCTGAAGAATCACCTGCCAATTCAATTTCCAGACGTTTTTCTTTTCCATGTGTATGGTACACCAGTCATATTGCCCAGAGTGAGAGATCAAGCCAGTATCCTCGCTCTTTGTGATTCCGCATTGTGATTCTTTGGGATGAGAGTTCGGCTGTTGAAAACAATACTTACGGGAAGCTGTGGAGCTCTCCTCCTCCAGATATTGATTTTAGGGCACCATCATCTTTAATGTACCGTAGCTTAAATCACAAAGGCTTCCTCAAACATCTTGCCAACATGTAGTGTTATTTTAATTGGCCAACATTTTGATTCACATTTACTGGCATCTGTTTACTCCTGAGAATTTGTTTAATTTATCTCAGGACCAAATCCAATCAGTAACCCGTTGAGTTCACTACATGGTTTCCATTTTAGTTTTTGCTCTTTACTAAATGAGAAGCAAATGCAGTATGAAAAATATCTGAAATGCCGAGAAGAAGGGGTCAATTGGAACTTCTGAGAACTCAGATGAATGATTATTGTGTGTGTTATTCTGTTAATAACAAGGAGAGCTCTCATGCTGCTAATATGCACAGTTAACAATGCCAATTCAGTCTCTGCACATATTTATAAGGAGCCAGGTGACTAACTTACTGTCCTTCCTTTTTTCACTGTTCTTGTAGGCCTTCCTGTGTTGATAGTGCCCACTTCTAATCCATTTCCATTGACCCCCTGCCTTCATTACTGTCCAACTACATGGAATTTGTGGGCTGTTCTATTACTGCCTGTCCATTATTACTACCTAACCACCTCCATCATTTTGTGCCTTTTGCAATTTTGCTGCTGGTCTCCTCTCCAACACAACTGCTTTCGCCTCTCTAACTAATCTTGTTGTTACAGCCTGGTTCAGTTTATTGTTCATGCCAGTCTCTGTGTCACCATTGCCATCTACATATCTTTTTAATTATTTCAAGCTGCCACAGTCATTGTAAGATGGCCCTTCTCAATCATTATTGCTTGCTCTGATGGGCAGCATGGTGGCTCAGTGGTTAGCATGGTGCCTCACAGTGGCAGGGATCTGGGTTCGATTCCACCCTCAGGTGATTGTGCAAATTCCACACAGACATTCTCCCTGTGTCTTGGTGGGTTTCTGCCAGGTACTCCAGTTTCCTCCCACTGTCCAAATATGTGCATGTCAGGTGGATTGGCTATGCTAAATTACCCATAGTGTCCAGGGGTGTGCAAGTTGGGTGTGTCAGCCATGGGAAATGTAAGGTTACAGGGAAAGGGTATGGGGAGGGGTCTGGGTGGGATGCACTCCAGAGGGTTGGTGTGGACTTGTTGGGCCAAATGACCATTTATTGACTCCTGTTCCCACACTGTCGGGTTCTATGGAAATATTCTCCATTTTCACCACCCAGTGACTCTGCATTGCTACTGCCTTCTTCCTTATTACTGCACAGTATCTTCTGATTGCTACCGTCCAGTCACTCTCCTTCATATTTGTTCCAAGAACAGACAGGCAGAGAGCTTTTAATCTTATTTTAGAAACTTTTCCTTTGCCCTGTCATATTTTTCCATTATTCTGAAGTTGTGTGGGGTTGTTGGAAGATGCTTTCTGAAGGTCTTCTGAATAATGCATTAGGTGGCTGGTCCCAGTGCTGCTGTTTTCGTCCCTGTCAATTTAAACACTTTATTTCCCAATCTACTTATAATACCAAGCGGGATCCCACAAGGAAGGCAGCAGATTGTTTACATGGGAAATTAATCAACATGATTTGTTTGAAATATTCAGCCACAAGAAGTTGTTTGAGATCAACTGAACCTTAATCTCGCACTAAACTGACAACTACAATTTACACTGCCTGTTTACCTTTTAAACAGGAAAGAACTTCATGAAAAATTAATCCTAATTTTCTGCAGCATTCTTTACTTTGAATCAGAGCTCTCAATGTTTATCCTTTTACTTGTTAATTAATTGACCATTGCGCAGACGCTGTGTCACCAACACTAAAATAATCATCTCCATTTAGATTTATGTAGATTTAGTCTACTCACTATTTTCCTTCAGTGAACAATGGACTGTGGAATGAAGACTACAGTCTATCTCTTGTCAAATAATTGAGTTCACAGCTTTGGTTGTGCTGCAACTCAGCAGTGCACAGTTCACAATTACCTGTAACATAGCAGCGAGCCCTTGTTTTCTTATAGATACAGCCAGCAAACTCCACACGAAATCCAATAATACAGATCTCTGTGCATCTATGTGCCTCTGTGTATGTTGTACCTCACTGTCCAGGCTAAATTTATTCCATTGTTACATATTTGTAACATCCTAGGATGCCATAGGATATTAGCTATATGATGCAATTAAGTTGTTTTTGGGGATTTACTTTAATGGGTTTGATAATCCCAAAATGTCACTCCTGCAAGACAACATCCCATCAGTTACCCACCTTGTGATGAAAGATGCTGGCCTCTGATCAACCTGTGAACAGTTGGTTGAAAATTCTAACAAATTAACAAAATACTACTCGGGCATTCAGTGATCGGCTATTGGTTGCAAATTACCATGTCACTTTGGTGATTTTGGAGGACATTGCCTGGAGCTACCTATAAGAAGGTGAGTTGTTGAATGGACCAGCTATTGTGTATTTGACATCTAAAATTCACATTTATGTGTGTTTCCCCTCCTTGTCTCCTGCAACTGTACTCAAGCTCTACGATTTGTTGTACCCAAATTTCTATTCCTTTGAATCAAACCTTCTGTGTATTCTACCTTGATCACCTCATGCCAGTAGCAGTCTAAACAACTTGTTCCCATATTCCTTTTCTCCCTCATTTTCCTTTATTCCTTAATATCACTGTTACAAGCTATCTCACTGAACACAATTTTAATTAGTCCTTCTACTATTTCCTTCTTCTGCTTGATATCAATTTTCCCTTAAGCTGTTGTGTAGGCTTTCTGATCTCCTTTCTTAAAGGTGATATAACCATTCAAAATGCTCTATCATCATTGTTCCTGTTCAAAAATCAAGATGCCAGTACAGAGAAGCTATCTATCTTCATCCTAGCTCTGCCTGGAGGCAGGTTCTTGGTTCATTATTTGCTGATGCTTCATCCTGAGCTGATTGTTACGGACAGGGAAAGGTAGTGGATGACTTTCTCCCCCATTTTCCCTCACCTCTTAGCCAACTGCAACACTCTTGAGTGTTGTAACTCTATAGAATAGATCTGAACAAGCTTATTGGCAAGTTTAACCAAAAGAAAGGATGAACTTTTAGGTACAAAATATATGAAAAGTAAATCCAATTGAAACCTCCATTCCTTCAAACAACAGAATCACAGAAAAGATGAGCTCTAGAGGTGAAATATACGCTTAGATTACTCGCTGAAAGCCAAGAAATAAGTCACGTCCTTTTAACCAATCCTTTAAAATGAAAACCATTGCACACCTGAAGGCTTCCCTTTCTTGGTTGTTAGACAAGAATGGAAATGGAAGTTTGGGGGTTTCGATATGACCTTGTGGCTGAGCTTCCATAGAGAGGAATTATGTGAAATTTTCTGCTGCCTTGAATAGCACAGGCAATGATGCAAAAGCTGGCAGAACTCAGTGAGGAGGAGAAAATCAGATTCTCAATGTCAAGAAAAAGAACTGAGATTTTTCCCTTAGCTTTTAACTGGAGAGGTCTGAGACTCTCTAGCGAGCAGTGGCTGCCTCATTTCAAAGCAGCTCTCAATACTCCTCTCATTCCGAGGAACTAGATGGTGCCAATTCCCAACGTGAAAGTCACAGTGGCTACCTGGTGGTAGCAGCTTGCCATTTGCTTCCCCTGTCCATCAGCCAACTCTACTGTCACCACTTTTTCTCTGCATACACTGTGGACACCACATTCTTCCACCCTTCATCTACATAGGTGGACATTTCCAACCCACCAGCCTCACCGCATCAGCTTGGCTGCTTTTGGACCAACTCACACACCATTCCAAACATTCAGAGCTTCACTTCAGAGCTCAGGAACATCTTTGACTTGCATGCTTCTGGTAGGTCACTTTTCGCGCAGGGATACACTGATATCTCAGAATGCATCTTATGGCTCCTAGTGCTTACTACATTGCACTTGCTTCAAGATTGACAGCCCCTTCGAGTTACATTGTTCTTCAGTGTGTAGCCCCCTCAGTACAACATCATAGGCTGCCAGCCTCCCTATCTTGCATTGCTTTCCAGCACAGAAGGACAGATAGGCAACTTGTCACAGTTCAGAGAACTGAACAGTCAAGGGGGTTGTTTGTTTTTTACGGCAGTGAGCTATGCCAATGCCACACCTACAGCAAGTGCTAGCAGCTTATGTGACAAACCCAATGCATCTTTTTCAACCAAATAGCCAGGTCTGAAAGTCAAAGGAAACCAGTCCTTAGTCCTTAGTTCAGAGTGTGCCACCACAGTCAGTCCAGGAGCTGACTTGACCCCAATTAGTCCGGTGCATGATCTGACCAGAGTCCAGGGATCAGTGTCCTTGAAGTCTGGGGAGTTGGCCATGTCTGTCCTGAAGGTCAGGTGCAACCAGTCTTAGGATTATAAGGTAATGTGGAGACATCAGTGTGGGATTGCCGGGGCTGTCCTCTCCAGTCAATCCAGCGAGCTAGTTCCCTGCCAGTCCTGGGGATCAGAGGGCAGTCCATGGAGTCCTGAAGAAAGTGTAAATTTGGGTCTGGGGCTGGGAGTCATTGGACTGGGCAGCTGATTGAATGATTACAGTCAAAGGGGCAATTGAAGATGGAAGAGTGGGATCTCACACAGTATTGGGGGCGATGGGTAGCTGTAGTGTGATGGAGGCATGGCGTGGTGTTCTAGAAAACTAAATCAGTCCAGCCTCAACATGAGGAGAGAATGTACGTCCAACGGGGGCATGACATTTCACAAAGTCATGGGGCCTGGGAGTAAACTGTGGACAAAGGATTGAATGGAAAGAAAGAGGGTCAAAGGTGACAGTGGATGCAGCAGTGACAACCCAAAAGGGGACATGAAGGATGGAGTGGGGATGTTCATACTGCATCTCCAGCAAGGTCTGCAAGTTTCTCACGATGACACAAAGTTGAAACTTTATCATCTTTGATCCAAAGTCAACCTTGCAATAATGAGACAAAATAGCTGCCACCACATGCAGAGTAGTTTACTTATGTTCTCTTCAGGGGTAGAGAGAAATTATTGGGATGTGAGGCCCTGCTGGGGGCAATTGTATTGACCACGCACCTACCGATTCAGTAAAACCACCCAACTGGAAGTGAATTGCAATTCATTGGTAAGTCATTTGTTTTGCAAGAGTGAACCTTAAAAATCATGGCCTCAAACGTTCATGACAATTACCTGCTTTACATCATTTGTCACCTTGTTATATGCCACTGACTCCAGACTCTAAATGTTTGTATCTATCCCCCCTCCATGACAAGGAGTTAAATAACTCAGTCAGCATGATTCTCTGCCATCACTGGCTTTGCTTGGGAGACGGTCACCATAGTCTTATCAGACCATACAGCTCTCATTAGAGAGAGACAACTGGTGTTGATTTAACCTGAGAGTTACCACTGCTCAGGTGAGGGGAGAAGTTGAGAAGGAGAATCCTTCATGGTAACCTTAACCAGTGACAGGAATTGAACTCATGCCGTTGGCGTCACACTGCTTCACAACCCAGTCATCTAGCCAAGTTGACTGCACTTACGTAGCTTTGAGAACACCCTATCACCAACACGTTGAGATTGTCAACAGAAAAGGCTTCCACTCCATTAACGCCCAGGAGTGATCGTCAGTGTCAGATTTCAAAGGCATGCTCCAGATAGCCTGGGAGCTGTTATGATGCATTTATATTTGAGAACTCAAGCTCCTTCCTCCTTACAAAGACCCTGGGCCATACAGGGATGGCTGCAGTGTAACAAGGGCTACTCATTTAAACTAGACTGATGACACCTTTAAGAAATGCTCAGATGGATACAAAATGGTGAGATATCACAGTTCCTGCTTCCACAGGGCCATGGTCAGATAGTTTATAGGCCCCCTTAGGATGAGGTTACAGTGCCTGGACTACTCCAGCAGGGCCTTTCAGGATTATTCAGAAAAGATATGCTACACTATTGTGACATGTTGGACCCTTCACAACTGGAGCCAAACTTGGGGGAAGGATGCCTTGGATGCAGAAGAAATGGAGGATTGATCGCGGTCCTCTGAGGATGAGAACAAGGACTAGAGGAACCTCTAAGAGACAATAAGAGGCACCCCTTGAACTTTTTTGTTACTAAATAAATGGTTACTTAATGACATGATTGTATGTGTCAGATGTTTACTTGATCCTATCTTCAATTATCTGCTCTTTACAGGACCTCCTCGCAGTTCAGGAATAAGCAGCAGTCAGTGAGACATGACAGTAAAATCGTCTGGTGCTGAGGTTATGTGGCTTTTAATACATATGGTATCTGAGTGTTGTGTAGTGAAAGCCTTCATGGGAGTTAGCAGATCAGGATCAATCCTGAGGCATCTAGTTTCTACCACCCTACCCACCAGCACCTCCAGGTTTCTGTCAGCAAAATGAAGGCCTAACTTGCCATTCTGCACTAAGCCCTCAATGATGACAATCAAACAGCACTTGGTGAAGGACAGTTTGAGGTTTTGGCATCTGAAACGGAGCTGGAGTCTGAATATTGCACGTACAGCATGAACATTGCAAAGTCCTGACCGCGGTGAGCAATCTGCCTGTCCTAAGGCACAACTGCATGAAGCTGGGTGCCAAAGATACTGGTTGCATCATTAATGAACTGAAGAGTGGCGATAGCGTGAGAGAAGTTAATGTGAGCCATGGCACCATGAATTTATCCTCACCCCAACAAAAGCACTTTGCCAAAAAATGTGCATATTCAGCCCATGACCTTGCAGGTGAAGACAAGTTGGTCCCTCTTGTCACTGCCTGAGATGATGGTCTGTTCAAGGCAATTTTTTACCTTCTTTCACCACCTTGCCAGGTTCTCATTTTGAGATATAAGGTGTCAAGGTGGCCTCCTGTGAGTTTTGATCATATAATGATGGTTTTGATGTGTCCCATTGTCCACATAAAGGGTTAGAATCAAGGTGATTAGTGCCCAATAGGTATAGGGGGTGGAGAGATAAAAGGTACTGCAGATGCTGGAGAATCCGAGATAACAAGCATGGGGCTGGATGAACACAGCAGGTCAAGCAGCATCATAGGAGCAGGAAAACTTGACGTTTCGGGCCTAAACCCTTCATCAGAAATGGGGGAGGGGAAGAGGGTTCTGAAATAAATAGGGAGAGTGTAGGTAGGGGGGTAGGGAGGAGATAGGTCAGTCCAGGGAGGACGGACAGGTCAAGGGGGCGGGATGATGTTAGTAGATAGGAGATGGGGGTGTGGCTTGAGGTGAGAGGAAAAACAGGTTAGGGAGGTGGAGATGAGATGAGCTGGGCTGGTTTTGGGATGCAGTTGGGGGAGGGGAGATTTTGAAGCTTGTGAAATCCACATTGATGCCATTGGGCTGCAGGGTTCCCAGGCTGAATATGATTTGCTGTTCCTGCAGCCTTCGGGTGGCATCACTGTGGCATTGTAGGAGGCCAAGGATGGACATGTCATCTGAGGAATGGGAGGGGGAGTTGAAATGGTTCGCGACTGGGAGGTGCAGTTGTTTGTTGCGAACTGAGCGCAGGTGTTCTGCAAAGCGGTCCCCAAGCCTCCGCTTGGTTTCCCCGATGTAGAGGAAGCCACAACGGGTACAGCGGATGCAGTATACCACATTGGCAGATGTGCAGGTGAACCTCTGCCTGATGTGGAATGTCTTCTTGGGGCCTGGGATTGGGGTGAGGGAGGAGGTGTGGGGGCAGGTGTAGCACTTCCTGCGGTTACAAGGAAAAGTGCCGGGTGTGGTGGGGCTGGAGGGGAGTGTGGCGCGGACAAGGGAGTCGCGGAGGGAGTGGTCCCTCCGGAAGGCAGATAAGGGTGGGGAGGGAAAGATGTCTTTGGTGGTGGGGTCTGACTGTAGATGGCGGAAGTGTCGGAGGATGATGCGTTGGATCCGGAGGTTGGTGGGGTGGTATGTGAGGACGAGGGGGATTCTTTTTTGATTATTGTTGCGGGGACGGGGCGTGAGGGATGTGTTCCGGGAAATGCGGGAGACACGGTCGAGGGCGTTCTCGACCACTGTAGGGGGGAAGTTGCGGTCCTTGAAGAATGAGGACATTTGAGATGTGCGGGATTGGAAAGTCTCATCCTGGGAACAGATGCGGCGGAGGCGAAGGAATTGGGAATAGGGGATGGCATTTTTGCAGGAGGGTGGGTGGGAGGAGGTGTATTCCAGGTAGCTGTGGGAGTCAGTGGGCTTGAAATGGACATCTGTCTCTAGGTGGTTGCCCGAGATGGAGACAGAGAGGTCCAGGAAGGAGAGAGAAGTGTTAGA